>JASEVX010000249.1:121436-227055 GCA_031761405.1 Serripes groenlandicus
AAGTTGCGCTTCAATCTCCTGTGCATTGGATTCGATATACATCACTTGTGCATGCTTCGCAGCGCGTATTCAGTCTCTCTTAGATACGTATATCTCATCCGTTCATAAACATGCTCTTTCGAATTATTCTCGGTGGCTTATTTGTATGCGAGTAGTTTTTTTATAATTAAAATGTAAATTAAAACCATAGGTTAACGTGTACCGGCGTTAAGCAATCGCGGGTCACCCATCCAGGCACTAATTGCTATGAACGTTACTTTACGAAAACGTCAACCACCCTCACAGCGTCGCTATTAAAGCTGGCTTCCATAGCAAGGCTGTAGAATGTATTGTGCTAAATTTTCAGATTTTAAGAATATATTAAGGGGAAAAAATGACGCGCATACGCATACAAAGGTTTACAATAATTTTGGGAGATCGAGGTCAACACGTTGGGAACATTTATTTTGCTAGTTTTGCTACCCTGCTGCAGTGCTCATTTGGGCAAGATCTTGACGAGGGACAAACGTTTTTTTTCTTAATATTATTCTCAAGGTAAGAATTATGTTGAACAAAGTAAAGTGGCGGTTGCTGCTTATCAGCTTCACATGCTGCCAGCCGTTGTGGCTGTCGACAGTGCCATTGATGGCACAAACCATGATCTATAAGTATCGCCCTCTCAATATCCAAGATTATTCTGATCATCAAATCTACCATGTTTTATTCGAATGATTATAGATGGTAATGGTGATCTCCAAAAGAAAGATAGTGAGTTTGTGGGACATGCAAATCGAGCGCAAACATTAAGCCACACAAGAAACATTTCCAAAGGCACAAGTGTTATTGGCGGATGATATATACGTATTCTTATAGAGACCGATGAATGTCTCTCTACAAAGCTGGATAATTGGATATGTTACCCAAACCAATGTACAGGAATTTGTCAATTAATAATTAAACATGCTATACCTACCGTGTTGCAACATCCATTTGAAATCATTCGCGTTAATACTTTCCCAGATAACTGCTATGTGTACATAATTAATCAGTGCCCCTGTGTTTTCGGGGACTCTCAATAAGCATAGGATGAACCGTGCTTGATTGATTGGTTGATTGGGGTTTAACGCCGTTTTTAACAATTTCTCAGTTATATCACGGCGGCCAGTTCACCTACTCATGTATTTCCTGGTTTTCTCACACCAGTACTCCAAACAACAATCTTCCCAAGCAACTGGCTGCTTTTCCACAGACTTAGCCCTTGGGTGGAAGACGAATGACGCATGTCGCATTGACTTTTGTCAATCGTCGGAAAGAAAGTTGGCCGAGCCGGGATTCGAACTCACAACCCCTGGATTGACAGCCCGCGTCGCTACCGACTGAGCTACCGGGGCTCGGTGGGAACCTTGATTGAACCTTAAGATTCGGGTAAATGTGTCTGAACGATTTGAGTCAATGCAACTAATGAGCACCAGCAGGTGGGGTGGTATTGGTCTCATACCTTATATATGTTTATCTCTGTGTAAAAATGATTATAAGTTGTTTGAACATTATCATCTTTCCTGTCCGCCACGATATGACATTAGCTGTTGAAAGCAGCGTAAAAGCTAACAATAACACACACTTTTAGTCGTTGGAAGAATGAAATGGAATAAATATTGTCATTGTTATAAGTTGTTTATATGCAATTGTTCATTGATATTCAATTACGTACGTGTATGTTTACCTGCTTATATTTTGTGTTCTCTACTTGATTATTGGCGTTTAACCTTTTTTGAGCATTTATCTAGACACGGAAGTATGAAAACCTACTGGTGCATGAATATGCAATGCAGTATTCCTTGTCAGTTCTTATTGGATAAAGTCTAAATAATATATATATATATTTAATAAATATACCCGGGTGTATTTGATTAGTGCTTCGAGTGAAAAGTTCCGTTAGGGTCTTATTATTTCCATCAACTGATAAATCAAGAGAGTTAATTTGTAAGTACAGACAAACTTATTTTTAAGTAACTATTGAAGTTTAATATTAGTTTTTGTTTGATTTTGATTTTGATTTCGCCAAATGATAAATGTAACAACAGTTTGTGTTGATATGTTCCCATGGAAACACACATTTCTCTACTCTAGAGCCACTGTCTTCCTATAGCTTGTTCTCGGTCAATTAATTTTCAAATTGCCTCCTTGGTGCAGTGTTAGAGCGTCCGCATCGGGTTTGATCCCCAGTCGGTTCATACTTAAAATAACTATTAATGGATTACCTGATTTACTCGAAGGATTATTGTTTAGCTTTACTGCTTGATATCTGGTGTCAGGATGATAAATGAACAAATAGTACTGGTAACTTACCCAATAGACACCTTGAAATAACTAAACAACTGTTGAAAGCGGCGTAAAATACCATACAAACAAACAAAGAATTCAAAGTTATACATGAAGGGCTATTAAGTTGTTTATTTTTCGCTGAACGTTCCAAATAATGGAATCGAACCAGAAATTAATTAATTTAGAATTATTATTTTTCCATGTAATTTCTATATCTGCCGAAATGATGGTAACTAAATCATTGCGGGAAAAGGTGCTTAAAATACTTCCTCAAAGTACAACGTTTCTCCGTGTTTAGGAAAAAAATCATAAATGGATATCAAAACAACAACAAAATAACCTACATGTGGCCTCTAGTAAAGATTTCCTAAAATTGATGTAGAGACAAAGGGTGTTACCCAAAGTGACCCAGAGTTAAGGGTTTGTCCTAATCAGATGTTGATGAACTTTCGTAAAGATTGGCTGTTCAATATGGCATCTATAAACCATGATAAACAGAACATATACAATGAAAGTTACTCTAATGTTGTTTATGCAGTCTGACATTTCCCTATGGTTGTTTACATTTTCATATAATTTCTAAAACGCCTCCACTTAAGATCAATTTTAGCAAACAGTAAATGACATGAAAGACGATTTGTTTTATATTTTTTACCAATAAATCATTTTTCAAATACAACTGTGCAAATATTTAAGCATCATACAGTTTTATCTTAAATTCATCAAATTACTGCACTATGACAAGAGACAGAAAACGGCAGAAAATTGAAAAGATGAGTTGTTCCGTGCCTATGTAAATGATCACAGTGAATTCTCAAAGACTATGATCAATGTCTTAATTGTACTCATCCTTTTTTTATTCAAATCGTGTCATTTTTGCAATTATATTACAGAAAACGTATCGTCATCGTGTCGAAAAAACGCAGCAATGGTAACATGTAATTGTAAAAAGATGTCCATGGATACGTTAACCTTATGTGAAAATGCCAGTGTCAAAATATATAAGCACCTCTAGACCTGTTTATGTCATTCAAACTAATGTCTCTTTCAGAGAGCAGCTGTGACAATGTCAGTGTCAATATCTGGTATATGAGGACATTTCACCCTGCTTATGTCATGCACTCTATTGTCCCTTTAAGAGAGAAGATGTGACAATGCCAGTGTCAATATCGGGTATATAAGCACCTGTCCATGTCATTCACACTACTGTCATAAAAGAGAAGCTGTGATAATGTCAGTGTCAACATGGGGTATATGAGCACATTTAGCACTGTTTATGTCATTCAAACTAATGGCCCTTTAAGAGAGCAGCTGTGACAATGTCAGTGTGTTATTATCGGGTATATATAAGCACCTCTAGCCCTGTTCATGTCATTCAAACTAATGGCCCTTTAATAGAGAAGATGTGACAATGTGAGTGTCAATATCGGGTATATAAGTACCTGTAGCCCTGTGTTTATGTCATTCACATTACTGTCCCTTTAAGAGACCAGCTGTGACAATGAAAGTGTCAACATGGGATATGTAAGCACCGTTAACCCTGTTTATGTCATTCAAACTAATGGCCCTTTAAGAGAGCAGCTGTGACAATGTCAGTGTCAGCATCGGGTATATAAGCACGTCTAGCATTGTTTATATCATTCAAACTAATGGCCCTTTAAGAGAGCAGCTGTGTCAATGTCAGTGTTAATATCGGGTATATAAGCACCTTTAGCCACGTTTATATTATTCAAACGAATGTCCTTTTAATAGAGAAGCTGTAACATTGCCAGTGTCAATATCGGGTATATAAGCACCTCTAGCCCTGTTCATGTCATTCACATTACTGTCCCTTTAATAGAGAAGATGTGACAATGTGAGTGTCAATATCGGGTAGATAAGCACCATTAGCCCTGTTTATGTCATTCAAACTAATGGCCCTTTAAGAGAGAAGCTGTGACAATGTCAATTTCAATATCGGGTATATAAGCAAATTAAGCCCTGTTTATTTCATTCACATTACTGTCCATTTAAGAGAAGAGCTGTAACAATATCAGTCTCAATATCGGTTATATAAGCACATTTAGCCCTGTTTATGCCATCGAAACTAATGTCCCTTTAAGAGAGCAGCTGTGACAATGTCATTGTCAATATCAGGTATATAAGCCCCTCTAGGCCTCTTTATGTCATTCACACTACTGTTTCTTTAAGAGAGAAGCTGTGACAATGTCCGTGTCAAAATCGTGTATATAAGAACCTTTATCATTGTTGATGTCATTCAAACTACTGTCTAGTTAAGAGAGCAGCTGTGACAATGTCAATTTCAATATCGGGTATATAAACACCTCTATCCCTGTTTATGTCATTCACACTACTGTCCCTTTAAGAGAAAAGCTGTAACAATGTCAGTGTCAATATCGGGTATATAAGCACCTCTAGCCCTGTTTATGTCATTCACGCTAATGTTTTCTTAAGAGAGAAGCTGTGACAATGTCCGTGTCAAAATCGGGTATATAAGAACCTTTAGCATTGTTTATGTCATTCAAACTACTGTCTATTTAAGGGAGCAGCTGTGACAATATTAATTTCAATATCGGGTATATAAGCACATTCAGCCCTTTGTATGTCATTCACACTACTGTCGCTTTAAGAAAGCAGCTGTGACAATGTCAATGTCAATATTGGGTATATAGTCACCTTTAGCCCTGCTTATGTCATTCAAACTACTGTCTATTTAAGAGAGCAGCTAGGACAATTTTAGTGTCAATATCGAGTAAATAGGCACCTTTAGCCCTGTTTATGTCATTTCCACTACTCTCCCTTTAAAAGAGCAACTGTGACAATTTTAGTGTCAATATCGAGTATATAGGCACCTTTAGCCCTGCTTATGTCATTCAAACTACTCTCCCTTTAAAAGAGCAACTGTGACAATTTAAGTGTCAATATCGAGTATATAGGCACATTTAGCCCTGTTTATGTCATTCAAACTACTCTCCCTTTAAGAGAGCAGCTGTGACATTGCCAGTGTCAATATAAAGTAATATAAGCACATGTAGCCCTGTTTATGTCATCCCCACTACTCTTCCTTTAAGAGAGCAACTGTGACAATGTCAGTGTCAATATCGGGTATATAAACTCTTCTAGCCATGTTTATGACATTCACTCTACTGACCCTTTCAGATAAAAAGCTGTGGTAGTGCTAGTTTCAATATCGGGTATATAAGCACATCTAGCCCTGGTTATATTATTCAGACTATTGTCCCTTGAAGAGAGCAACTGTGACAATGACTGTGTCAATATCGGGAATATAAGCACATCGAGCCCATTATGTCATTCACACAACTGTTTCTTTAAGAGAGCAGTTGTGGCAATGCAAGTGTCATTATCGGATATATAAGTACTTCTAGCCTCGTTTATTTCATTCAAACTACTGTCCCTTTAAGAGAACAGCTGTGACAATGCCAGTGTCAATATCGGATATATAAGCACATCTAGCCCTGTTTATGTCATTCACATTACTGTCTCTTTAAGAGACCAGCTGTGATAATGCCAGTGTCAATATCGGATATGTAAGCACATTTAGCCCTGTGTTTATGTCATTCACATTACTGTCTCTTTAAGAGACCAGCTGTGACAATGCCAGTGTCAAACTGCTCGCCAAATAGTTAACTCTTCACGAGGAGGGTAAACAAATTCATATATGTTCTGTTTATGTCATTTACAGTCCTGTTAGGAGAGCAGCTGCTGATTTCAGCGTTGTTGAAGGTTGTTCCAAAGTTTCGTTCAAACTAGTTTTCGAATAGTCGTATAAATTAATCAATATCGAATCAGAAATATACGATATAAGTAAGTAAGTAAGTAAGTAAATATTTTTTTAAAGTGACATGTGTACATGTAACATGGTATACAATTATAGAATTTTAAACAAAATACCCGGCCCAATCGACCTATAAGTCACCTATACAATAGTAAGTAATATAATATATATATGCTGATCTCACTATTCCTCAGTGAAATAATTATGAATATTTTGTAACGACTTTCTGAAACATGAGAACACATTTATTAACGCCAATCAATCATAATCGATTTGTTGTAGCAACGGTCGTCGGTCGCAGGTGTGTCTCAAAAGGGGATCTTTTAATCAATACATTATCGACCGTGATTATATTGAGCTTTATCTTCATTTATTACAATGATTTCATCTGTTTTTCTATTAATTACAGTTTCACTTCTACATATTTCAAATAGTTTTGCAAAGTAAAAAATGTCAAATTGCATCTTGAATTGGACAATTGTTGTGTAATCCACTTCCACATAAGGAAGCATGTTCACGCATCTGCAGAAAACCGACTCATGAATACGCTCTGGCAAAAAAGAGAAATTGCACATAACTATTTTTAATAATTATACTTCCAATAATTTGCAAGGGTATTTAAAAAGTCGTATGCTGAAGATTGTTTGTATGTGGGAAATGGTAAAATATTTTGTTTCTATTACAATTGAACATGTAGACTAATTAGTACTGCCATATTTGTGTTATCGGTCACCTCTTTTCAGCATACAGCTGGTATTAGCAGTCAGTTGAATTTTAACCCAAATCACATTTTATACATATGTATATAAGCAGTCACCTGTCTTCAACATCCATATCTTGATTTTCCCTCGGATGGTTGTCTAAGACAAGGTTGACTGTTGTTTATCAACATACAGTCAACATTGTAATTCGAAGACACAAGAAGAAGACACAAAGGAGAGAGAGAGACAAATATGACTGCTAAAGATAGGTGATTATTAAATACAAGTAAAAAATATAAGAAAGAAAGTGATATTTTGTTAATTTTAAACTGGTTACTTAATAAATTTTGGCTGCTCAACAGAGCTGTCCGCTAACACGATTTTAACTGTATAACTTGTAGACATAAGTAATGTACTTAAAGATACCTATCGATAAAGGACTCGAAACAATGATCAATTGAGATCTGCGAAAAGGCTATGGTTTATGCGCCAAAGTATGAACCATGTTAAAAAGTATAACGATAGGAACACAACTCGATATCTACCACTCCCCTATGATGTTGATTTTCGAGTCTCGAAAACGTTGTCATTATTTGTAGAAAATGTTGGCAAAACGACAAAAAAGAGACACTTTCCAATTGTTCAAAAGTTATTTTGTCCAACATGTTGTCGAAGGCAATAGAACCAATGCAATAGGAAAGGAAAAGGTATCACCAAACGTCTTAGTTTCGCCTTCGCTTCAATGATTTAAGACATTTTCGAAAACTTCAATAGGAAAAGGGTTCTCATGAAAGAAAACGTAAATCCAAAGACATGGTTCATTGCCGCGTTTCATAAAATGCTGTATTCAGAACACGTTTGACATTTATTAGTTTGGTCTTGTATTGTGTGTCATGTAATGATTTGACAGAATTGGTCAAGAGACAATCCACTGGATCATAATAGTGTTTGACAGACAGAAGCGTAAATTTCTGTTAGGCGACTCGATAACCAGATATGGGAGCTTCCAATCCCCTGACCCAATGTATATCTAGGCAAACATATAAAAAAGTTCTGTTCGCGAAAGTTTAATTATTGAATATGAGTATTTTACCCTATAAGTGTGAGAAAATAGTCCGCTATAAAATCGCATATACCATATTATTTTTAAGGAAGTGCCTATCTAACCCTTGTATATCTTTTTATCAAATGCTTTCAACAAACATAAATCATTTATACACTTACGTTACACACATAATCATATAACAACATCATATACCTTTTAGGCTAGGGGAACGAAGTCCAACCGTTTATATTTGCAGTTTTGCATTGTACATGTTAATCGACAACAAACCATAATAAAACCGTACATTAAACAACTCTCAGATTCTAAAACCTAAGGCTCCCAATATATATACCTACAACCAAAGCTTATTTTGCAAATCCTAGTGGGAATAGAAGGGTGTTGAAAACATAACTTGAAATTGGGAACTGCGAGCGGGCCACTCAACCCTAACCTGTCGTGTTTATTATTGAACGAGGGTGGAGGTGAGGAAAGATCAGTTTTAGGTGTCGTTTCCTCCACCCTCCGACATTATTCAATTCGGTTCTCTTAAAACACATTATGATGTAATTAAAACGTTATTGTAACAAATCGGATTTCCATAAGTAACTAATTAAAATAACTTGATTCACAATTGAATTCGCTTATAAAGAATTGGCTAAGTATACTAGGGACAATATTTAAGTGAACCCCTTGACTTCTCAGAGTACGTGAACATTCAAACCTGTTTTAAACGCGGGCGTAGGTATCGAACGCTTGTAATAAGGACGGTTAAATTTCACACATTTCTCGTGCATATCGTGTCATTTAAGGTTACTGTAGCTTCTCACACTTGCCGATTGACAACACAACTGATTTGTCAAGTGCAAAGAAGGAAAGTGCCTTCTAAAGTGTACATGACGGAAAATGAGAAATTACGCGCAGTTGGCATGTTGGAAACTGGGCAATCCCAGAACTCAATTGCTAGACACTTTGGCAGATCCAAAAGTGTAATTTTGCGACTGGTGTCACGATATCGACAGACGGGCGGGGTCAAGATTAGGGATGGGAGGGGAGGCCTAAAAAGACAACTCCTCGGCTTGATCGGTATCTGCGCACCACTGCGTTAAGAAACCGATTCATTTCGGCGCCAGAATTGAGGGATACATTTAGGGGTGCCACGGGAATTCGACTTTCTAAGTCAACGGTTTATAACAGACTTCGTGAGGTGGGGCTTAAAACAAGACGTTCATTCAAAGGTATGTGTCTGACAAGGGCACATACACGCCTTAGGAATCAGTGGGCACAACGTCATATAGGGAGGCAACAGCGTCATTGGCGATACACGATGTTTTCCGAGGATTCGCGATTCTGTTTGAACTTCACCGATAGTAGAAAACGTGTTTGGAGGAGGGTTGGGGAGAGGTACCATCCTGCAGCAGTCCTGCAGCACGATAGGTATGGGGTTGGCAGTATCATGGTCTGGGCGGGCATCACGTACGACCAAAGGACGGAATTAATTATCCTGCAAGGCAACTTGACCGGCCAACGTTACGTTGATGAAATTTTACGTCCAGTTGTTGTTCCATTTGCCCAGCGCATTGGTGTCAACTTCGAGTTCCAGGACGACAACGCACGCCCACACCGAGCCCCTGTTGCCGTCGACCTTCTGAGACAGCAAGGTGTAAGAGCACTGCCTTGGCCAGCCAAAACCCCCGATATGTCGCCGATTGAGCACATTTGGGATGTCTTAGGTCGCCGGGTGCGCAACAGACCCCAGCGTTGCAACAATTTGCAAGAGCTTGGCCGGTCATTACAAGAGGAATGGCAACAGATACCAAGGAAGATAGTCCGTCGCACAATCGCTAGCATGACCAGAAGGTGTCGTGCATGCATCAATGCTCGCGGGGCATGGACCAGATACTGATCCCCTTTGCGTATAAACATTCCTTATGCCATTGAAGTTTTGCTTCTTTCTACTTGATTTTGGGGGTTCCCTTAAATATATTGTCTCTAGTATACTATACATGTTAGAAACTTATGTATTAGAAAACCCTGAATCGATTAAGTTATCGAAATTTGGATCTTAACTCGACTCTTAGCATTGCTTTCCTGTAAGCGAATTGCGCAAAAAGAATATGTCTGAACTCGCAATTCACAATATGCATAATTTTGTTTTAGAAAACATAACTTGGGAATTTGATAACGGTCTGAACAGTTGGACGTTTACTCCTCGAATGACCATCAACCGCGTGTACAGTACACACAACCTGCTTCGCACGAGCCTAATTTTCCCGCTCACATGCAGTACAACAGACTAAACAAAAACCTCCATATATGGTCATTCTCTACTTAACATATGTGTGTACACTGCCGTCGATAAATACATATATCTTTCAACATAACCGTCGGTGCTTTTAAGACCGACCCTGAATTATATCGTTCAAATACATATCAATCATTTTGTTCTGCTATCAAAGCATAAAACAACAGCGTTCATATCTTATCACATTTTCCAATTGTTCACTCTTCTCACGTATTTCACGGGGATTGCAAGAAGTTAGTTTGTTTATTGGAACTTTTGTGAACATGGTATATCCCGATCCCCCTATTTGTCCACATAGTCTAATAAAAACGTATGATATTCGCAAATTACTTTCAATATATTTTGAGAATCTTCTGTCGAATTATGTAGATAATGATAAGATAAGAATGTGCAGATGTAGCCATCTGATCAGAAGCTACACTGATAGGTTGTAGCTCTATCCCATGGGCGGACTAAAATGTGCCTTCAGCTTGTCTAGATCAACCCCGTGAGAGATAATGACTCTGGTGTTGGGTGTTAACTTCACGTTCTTCGGGTCTTGTGTTCCGTACGCTTTGAGGTTGATCAAACGTTGGGATCTTCAAACACATGGCGCGCGCACTGGTTAAATATGACCAGACACTGAGAGTAACATCTATAACCTGTACGAAAATATTTCATAGTCGATGTATTATATAAATATAAATTGTACTCAACTTTCATTATACGTTATTTAGCGCTGATATTGTAAGGATACTTTAACATTAGCGTCTGCTGAAAGGCTTATCCGGGACGAGGAAATAATCGTAACTAGCATGAAATAAAATAAAACAAAATACCAGGTTAATCAAACACAAACTTAAGACATTGGAAACATGAATTTATTTTCAAATGTATCATAACTAGTGGTTTTAAACGATCGCAACCTCCATGTGAAATCTGAAAAGCGAATACAAATATAGTCTACCAGCGACTTATAAATTGTACTCAACTTTCAGTATATTCATCTCCAGTTATTATAACGGATTCATTCTCAAATTTATTTTACAATTTCAGGGAGATTACAGATATCTAATCCAATTGATGATAATCACCAAGCAATGAGGGTAGGTAATTTATGTAGATATTACACATATTTTGTAATTGTTTCGCGCAGTAAATTTTCCTACAGCACTCCGTCTGTTAAAATCTATTCAATGGAATTATGTCAAATCAACTAACTCTATAAAGTATTCAAATGTAGATAGACTATAATCTGCATATCTTTAGATAGAGTATAATCTGCATTCTTTAGATGGATCTTTTTACTTATATAAAGATCTTGTTAAATAAAGGTCATTCATGAAGAGTGTTTCAAACAATTACTATTTACATGCGTCAATAAATCAGTCCTCGTCGAGTCATTGCTGAAATGTCCGGTACTATAGTGCGGTTACGCCTCCAGCTGTAAGTGAAAATATAGTACAATGGAACGGCGCGCTGTGAAAACCAGCCTTATGACATTTGCGACTAGTGTAAATCCAGATCAGCTACCAGATCTATCTGGTTTTGTACTGTGTGGCATAGATGGATTCAAGAAACTTCTGTAAGGCAGTTCCCATTTAGATCATTTAGCATTGAAACACAGGTCTTCTCCATACATGTGATAATTAATTTAACGTTAGTTTTCCTAGAGTACGGCTCAACTAGTATTGAATTACACTCATCAATCGGTGAATGAGCTAGCCGATCTCTGCATATGCGCAGCACTGGTTTAATCTTCTGGGTACATATAAACATACCCTATTTTACTCTGCTATTATTAACATACATAGGTGCATTTCCTTTTATTGTACGAAGGAATAAAAAGAACATTGTTTTAATGATTACACATTAAATTGAATTGTGTCCAGGTGAGCTAAAACTGTTGAGGAATTTGAGCTCAGGTGAGTTTAAAATTAATCAACATGAAACTGAATGTATATGATTGTTGATGTCATTTTTCAACACGATCCTATAACAGTTTGTTAATTTTTTTCAACGGGTGTCACAATTTTACGCGTGTGAGGGTCATTGAAACGACCAGGGCCAATTTCAACGTTAAACAATGATCAAATGTTAATGTTACACCGGCCTAGTGATCCCAAGTTTGAATCCATCGAGAGATTGCTTGATCTCTTGAGAGTGCCATCATATTTGGCGCGAGGAATCCAACAAGCAGACGCCGTGAGCGATTTATATCATTTGTAAAAACTTGGTTATCAATCGATGTATATAAGTTATGAGTAATAAAGATATCTCAAAACTCTCATATTTGGAAGCGTCTCAAGAGATATAATGTAACACCTTTATACGTACATCTTACAGAGTTCCAATAATCCGTCGTTGAGAAGAGGACAGGATTCGGTAAGTCATGATTAATAACTAACGATATATGGCGAGATACGGGGGAGGTAAGTCATGAGTACTGTCAAGCGATATGTCGAGACACACTTGTGGTAAGTCATGATTACTTTTAAGCAAAATGGTGACAGACCGAGGAGGTAATTAATGAGTGCTGGCTAACGAAATGGTAAGACACAGGGCGGTATATCGTGAGTACTGGCTAACGATATGGTAATACACAGGGCGGTATATCATGAGTACTGACTAACGATATGGTAATACACGGGGCGGTATATCATGAGAACTGGCTAACGATATGGTAATACACAGGGCGGTATATCATGAGAACTGGCTAACGTTATGGTAAGACACAGGGCGGTATATCATGAGTACTGGCTAACGATATGGTAAGACACAGGGCGGTATATCATGAGTACTGGCTAACGATATGGTAAGACACAGGGCGGTATATCATGAGTACTGGCTAACTATATGGTAAGACACAGGGCGGTATATCATGAGTACTGGCTAACTATATGGTAAGACACAGGGCGGTATATCATGAGTACTGACTAACGATATAATAAGACACAGGGCGGTATATCATGAGTACTGGCAAACGAAATGGTAAGACACAGGGCGGTATATCATGAGTACTGGCTAACCAAATGGTACGACACAGGGCGGTATATCATGAGGACTGGCTAACGATATGGTAATACACAGGGCGGTATATCATGAGTACTGGCTAACGATATGGTAAGACACAGGGTGGTATATCATGAGTACTGACTAACGATATGGTAAGACACAAGGCGATATATCATGAGTACTGGCTAACTATATGGTAAGACACAGGACAGTATATCATGAGTACTGACTAACGATATAATAAGACACAGGGCGGTATATCATGAGTACTGGCAAACGAAATGGTAAGACACAGGTCGGTATATCATGAGTACTGGCTAACGAAATGGTAAGACACAGGGCGGTATATCATGAGGACTGGCTAACGATATGGTAATACACAGGGCGGTATATCATGAGTACTGACTAACGATATGGTAAGACACAGGGCGGTACATCATGAGTACTGGCTAACGATATGGTAAGACACAGGGCGGTATATCATGAGAACTGGTTAACGATATGGTAAGACACAGGGCGGTATATCATGAGTACTGGCTAACGATATGGTAAGACACAGGGCGGTATATCATGAGTACTGGCTAACGATATGGTAAGACACAGGGCGGTATATCATGAGTACTGGCTAACGAAATGGTAAGACACAAGGCGGTATATCATGAGTACTGGCTAACTATATGGTAAGACACAGGACAGTATATCATGAGTACTGACTAACGATATAATAAGAAACAGGGCGGTATATCATGAGTACTGGCAAACGAAATGGTAAGACACATGGCGGTATATCATGAGTACTGGCTAACGAAATGGTAAGACACAGGGCGGTATATCATGAGGACTGGCTAACGATATGGTAATACACAGGGCGGTATATCATGAGTACTGGCTAACGATATGGTAAGACACAGGGTGGTATATCATGGGTACTGACTAACAATATGGTAAGACACAGGGCGGTATATCATGAGTACTGGCTAACGATATGGTAAGACACAGGGCGGTATATCATGAGAACTGGCTAACGATATGGTAAGACACAGGGCGGTATATCATGAGTACTGGCTAACGATATGGTAAGACACAGGGCGGTATATCATGAGTACTGGCTAACGATATGGTAAGACACAGGGCGGTATATCATGAGTACTGGCTAACGATATGGTAAGACACAGGGCGGTATATCATGAGTACTGGCTAACGATATGGTAATACACAGGGCGGTATATCATGAGTACTGGCTAACGATATGGTAAGACACAGGACAGTATATCATGAGTACTGACTAACGATATGGTAAGACACAGGGCGGTATATCATGAGTACTGGCTAACGAAATGGTAAGACACAGGGCGGTATATCATGAGTACTGGCTAACGAAATGGTAAGACACAGGGCGGTATATCATGAGTACTGGCTAACGAAATGGTAAGACACAGGGCGGTATATCATGAGTACTGGCTAACGAAATGGTAAGACACGCAGAGGTAATTCATGAGTACTGGCTAACGAAATTGTAATACACGAGGCGGTATGTCATGAGTACTGGCTAACGAAATAGTAAAACACGAGGAGGTAATTTATGAGTACTGGCTAACGAAATGGTAATACACAGGGCGGTATATCATGAGTAATGACTAACGATATGGTAAGACACGAGGCGGTATATCATGAGTACTGACTAACGAAATGGTAAGACACGAGGCTGTATATAACGAGTACTGGCTAACGAAATGGTAAGACACGAGGCGGTATATCATGAGTACTGACTAACGAAATGGTAAGACACGAGGCGGTATATCATGAGTACTGTTTAACCAAATGGTAAGACACGAGGCGGTATGTCATGAGTACTGGCTAACGAAATGGTAAAACACGAGGAGGTAATTTATGAGTACTGACTAACGAAATGGTAAGACACGAGGCGGTATATCATGAGTACTGTTTAACGAAATGGTAAGACACGAGGCGGTATATCATGAGTACTGAGTAAATCAGTCCTCGTCGAGTCATTGCTGAAATGTCCGGTACTATAGTGCGGTTACGCCTCCAGCTGTAAGTGAAAATATAGTACAATTGAACGGCGCGCTGTGAAAACCAGCCTTATGACATTTGCGACTAGTGTAAATCCAGATCAGCTACCGGATCTATCTGGTTTTGTACTGTGTGGCATAGATGGATTCAAGAAACTTCTGTAAGGCAGTTCCCATTTAGATCATTTAGCATTGAAACACAGGTCTTCTCCATACATGTGATAATTAATTTAACGTTAGTTTTCCTAGAGTACGGCTCAACTAGTATTGAATTACACTCATCAATCGGTGAATGAGCTAGCCGATCTCTGCATATGCGCAGCACTGGTTTAATCTTCTGTGTACATATAAACATACCCTATTTTACTCTGCTATTATTAACATACATAGGTGCATTTCCTTTTATTGTACGAAGGAATAAAAAAAACATTGTTTTAATGATTACACATTAAATTGAATTGTGTCCAGGTGAGCTAAAACTGTTGAGCAATTTGAGCTCAGGTGAGTTTAAAATGAATCAACATGAAACTGAATGTATATGATTGTTGATGTCATTTTTCAACACGATCCTATAACTGTTTGTTAATTTTTCAACGGGTGTCACAATTCTACGCCTGTGGCGGTCATTGAAACGACCAGGGCCAATTTCATCGTGAAAAAAATGTTCAAATGTTAATGTTACACTGACCTAGTGATCCCAAGTTTGAATCCATCGAGAGCTTGCTTGATCTCTTGAGAGTGTCATCATATTTGGCGCGAGGAATCTAAGAAGCAGACGCCGTGAGCGATTTATATCATTTGTAAAAGCTTGGTTATCAATCGATGTATATAAGTTATGAGTAATAAAAATATCTCAAAACTCTCAAATATTTAAAAGCGTCTCAAGATATGAACTCCGATATAATGTAACACTTTTATACGTACATCTTACAGAGTTCCGATGATCCGTCGTTGAGCAGAGGACAGGAATTGGTAAGTCATGATTAGTAACTAACGATATGCGAGAAACGGGGGAGGTAAGTCTTGAGTACTGTCGAGCGATATGGCGAGACACACTTGTGGTAAGCCTTTGATTTAATGAAGGAATAAATAATTCTAACACTATTGCAATGAGACATAAATATTTGAAATTTCTCAAATTATGGAAAGTTCCAAATACTCGGGCGAAATGCATCCAGGAAGAAGACAGTGAGAATGATAAATATATAACTGGTTAAATCTTAGTTATACATTGATTTAAAATAAAAAAGTTTAAACATAAATATATTGTTATATAATCCTAGTTAAATGTCCATTTTAACTCGTCAGAGTCGTGCGACGGGTTAATAAAACCATTCGCGGTAATGTTCTATGGTAGGCTGATGTCTCCGCATAACGCAATCGCATTAACATCAGATCAAAATACTTCGCTGTACGTCTATTGCTTCATACGAGCGAGCGAAATTTAGGTATGGTTTTAACGAGATTGCGCCTGGTGGGAAAACCTATCATGCACTATATATCAGGGGAGGTAATAAGACTAATACAGAAGCAGCAGCTTATGTATAGATATCACGTAAATCTAAATGTGAAACATAAGTTAACAATCGCAAATGATCAAAGCTTAGGATTATGTTTGCAAATAACTAATTCTGCAATGTATGGTTAACGGTAACGAAATACACGTGTTGAAAAAAACACACGTTGTTTTTCGGTCAAAAAGTGTGTGTATAACGACATATCCTTGAATGAATGCATAATAGCTGCACCTAAATCTTGCGTTAAACAAACAACCCCCATATAGCTTACAAAATATTGTCCCATCAAGATGTGTTATGATGCCAAATGATATACATACCGAAACTATTATGGAAAGTTTTTACCCAGCCATACCCCAACAAGCCGAGGGGATTATATTCTTTGACTTTTCCCAAAACCCATAACCTCGGGAACGTCTAAAGAGAAAACCAATTTGATAAATGTGATTCTCTACATCTTTCAGTACGAAAGCACTGCTACATCAACTCCTTCAACACCTGACAACGGGAAGGTAAGTCATGAGTACTGTACCTTGATAGTTGTTAAGCCATTGCCCTAAAGCAGACGACCCGTCGGTGTATCTGCAGCCGAAAACACTTAAAGATGAGGGAAAATGAAAAAACTGCTCATTATGGCAATTTTATCATTTTCTTGTTGTATTTCATTGAATACCCATGATTGTCATACGTGTGGCTGTCACAGTGAGTATTGTCCCTAGTGATGATAACCTTTTAAAGTGATGGCGGAACTACTCTTTGGAGTGTTTTCTGACAAACAAATATACCATAGCTATTTTTAAGGTCCTTGGAAAAGTGTTTTTATAAATCAAATTATTTATATCAAGAAGATCCAAAACATTTAAGTCGGATTAAGCACATTTAATACTAACCCCTCAATCCTGAGCGCCAACGAGAGAAAGCCATTACTACCATTTTTAAAGTCATTGGTATAACCTGTCCGGCGATCGATCCCACGACCTCAGGACCCGATGCGTACCATCCAACCACAACACCACAGAGTCGTAAATATTTACAGGTTTATGGTGATGTGTTTCATTAGAGCATATCGACCATTTTAATGATATAGGTTTACAGTCCTACACATGTTAGCACAATCCTCTCGGAAAAATATGCACAGGAACAAAACATAGTCTCATTCTAGTGTCATGGATATAAAGAGATACCGCCTCAAAAATGCTTACCTTATGAAAATCAATTAAATGGATAGGAATTAAAGTTACTTAGATTTTTAGAATGATATACAACTTCATTGTAGCTTTATTTTTCCATGCAATTGCAATATTTATTTGATTATAAGTTTTGATTTATGGTGTTAAATGTTAGTAGGTTTTAAGATTGAGATTACCCAACCCACCAATATTTTGATTTGCTTGCAAAAATATCAAAGGATTCTTTGATACATCGTGATAAGTATATAATGGAACAAATCGAAGTGCATAACTCTAGCATGCCTATTTTTAAAGTCATTTTCTTTAGTCAATTGTTTCTAATAGCCATTTTCGTTAAATTATTTTCAAATGTATCAGCTTCAAATGTGGTATTCAGATAGCGTGTGACCTGTAAAGTGCGCTTCATTTCCAATGCAATACAATACAATACAATACAATTTCTTTATTGCCCCCTTTGTAGGAGATATTGTACATGTAAGTATATGTACAATTTTTCACACAATGAACACAATTAACACAACAGACAAAGAAAAGAATGTAGACAATCTATGTACACGCATGACAGACACTCATTTACATTACATGTATAATGCATATATGCTGTTTTGCAGAATAAATATATTGTGCTCGTTTGGTGGTGGCACATACCCGTGCTTCAATATATCGCTTTTAACAAGAGTAATACATTTGAAGACACCGGTTTATGTATCTAAAAGTACAATCTAGCAGCTGTAAGTTGTCCGACTCGTCTAGGTAGGGGAATATTGGCGCGCCTTATATACGCCTTTAAGTGCGATTTCGCCTCTTCTATTAGACTGTATTGCTTATTGAGACGGGACGTGACCATACTTTAGCTATTGTATTCATCGTTGATATGAATGAGCTGGTTTTCGATACTTTGTATACTATACAAGGATAGATACACGGATGCAAAAAGCGGAAGAAGGCAAAGTCTGGGTTATTTGACAAACGATCATCCCACATGAGCTGTTCCCGTACACGAACTGTGTTACGAACAGCATTCTTTCATGAACATGTATAGGGCAGTGACACATGTCAGGGAAAAATCCACGTGTGACGGAACTTTTGTACTTAAACATATTTTCTAATGAAAATTTCCTTTGTAATGCATGACTCTGGTAAACACAATATTTTGTGTAAAAACATTATGCTAGGTTTATATAGAATAAGCAGTCTCATAGAAACAAGAAAATTATTGTTTTTACACAAAATATTGTGTTTACCAGAGTCATGCATTAAAAAGGAAACATTTTGTCGCAAAAAAAGCTACAGGGATTTGCAAGAAGAACAAAATCGGATATTGCCCAATTTCAGGCTCGAGTCATGACTGATGCCTAAATGTGTTATCGATTTATCCTGTGGGAGAAAATGTTGCCCATACAGGATTACAACCCTTGGCTCATGACGCTTCTTGCTAAACACAATGACGCTGGCTTTTTTAACGTTTATCTTTATTCGCCATGATTGACAATACCGGTACACCATATCGACAATGCTTTGTAAATTTGATGGGGATATGGCTAAAAGCGAAGGATGGGTTACTAACCGACGTAGACATGATTTTAGTTCCTAGGTTACAGTCCTGGAGATCCGTTATCAACTCATTTATATAGACTAGATACTGGAACGTGGACATAACTCCTCCCTGACGTACACCACGTACATTGTTGAATGGTTCGGACGTTAGTTTTGAGTACCGTACGACGCACTGTAAATCAGCGTATGAATGACCTCAATAGTTTGCCCACGAGGCCCATACGACCAAGTTTAAGTAATACAGACGTGTGTCTTACAGTGTCAAAAGTGCCCTTTTGATCGAGACTTGCGACGTAAACGTCACTCTGACGTCCGACGTTATAATACACGGCTTCTTAGCCGTTAAATGCAGTGGTTATGCAGCTTAATTGCTTCTGGAAGCCGTGTTGTTGAGGACATGGGAATTGAATCTTAGAACATGATATATATGCATTTATTCGATTAAGGAGCAATTTCTCGAATATTTTACTAAAGAATAGTATTAACGATACGGGACGATAACTAGCTGGGTCGGATTTACTTTTGCTTTTACCTTTGTAAATCGTTATAAGCACACTTGTTTGCCACATCTTTGGTACTTTTTCGAATACAAGTATAGTATTAAAGAGTAGGGTTTAAGCTTTTGTCAGTGGTTTACCTGCATGTATAACATGTTCGTTAAGAGTTTAATCGATCCCTTGTGATTTGCGCTTCAAAAGCGTTTTGAGTACGCATTCGATTTCAGTCGTTTCAATTTGTAATTGTTTTCAGGATATGACTTTCACTAGCTTTGACATAGTGACTTAGTTATTTGCTTAGATGTATGTTAAGGGTATCGTCATTGCATAAATTATCGAACACGTGAGTAATTCTCGAAAGCCGTTAGAAACATCGCCCGCTTCGAGCAGATATCGAAGTTTTTTCCACTTTGCTGACGAAGCTGCTTCCAAAATGATTTATAGTCTAATTCAGCGGCTTTATTGTGTTGGTCGTAAACTCAATTCTCATACATTTCGCGAGCGCATCTTTCGGTGCGCCTAAATGTGGTTTTAGCCTCTTTATAAGCTAAAAATGATGGTGACGTACCCCTAGGTCGTCCAGACTCGAACCAAGCATTGCGAAGCTGAGGAGCATGAGCGTAGGACTGTTTAACGTCTTTAGATCAGTGTGGTTTTGAATATTTGTTAAGAGGCACGATTGTAAGAGGATATCGATCAAGCTATCATTTATAAAATCTGGTGAATATGCATTGGTTTATTCCAAAATTGAAATAGATGTTCGACCTTCTTTTCAATGTTCAGCCGATACTCACTTATATGATCATTCGTGCATTTATTCCAAGCAATGCATCTACTTGATTTGATATTGGGTGAAGTATAAGGTGTGCACGTAATCGTAAATAATAATGGTAAGTGATCTGATGTTATGATTTCTTGTTCATTAAGGATGTTAAACGATGTGTTAAGGTTGGTCGCAGATTTTTCTATTAGCACGTGATCGGTGGCCGTTTCGTTTGGTATAAAACTATAAAGGTATACTCTGTAGCCATATTGTGCAGATGTTTCAAAGACACTAACCCATTATTTTCTATAAATTCGTAGAGTATCTCTGATTGGCCTACACGCCTTTGAGAATTAAATGGAATCTAAGCGTTGAAATCTCCACAAAGAATTACATTTCCTAGCTTAGAGTAGACGGAAAAGAGAGATTCTACATGGTGCAATGTCTCCCTATATATATTAAGATCATTATCTGCAGGCATATACATACTGAAAATATACAAAGGTAATGAGTGTTCAGATGTTATCTCTATACCAATAACACGGTCGTTTTCGATGTTGTTAATGTGTTGAATACTACTTTGTAATGTATTCTTTACCATACTTCCCACATCTGAGAAAAGAAAAACCATGGAGTGAACTATCAATGTTAACTAG
Organism: Serripes groenlandicus; assembly: GCA_031761405.1. Taxonomy (NCBI): domain Eukaryota; kingdom Metazoa; phylum Mollusca; class Bivalvia; order Cardiida; family Cardiidae; genus Serripes; species Serripes groenlandicus. Next base: position 142,792 of record JASEVX010000249.1, read on the forward strand.
GGATGAGTAATTGGGATCAATCAAATCCATAAATGTTGCGGATCGTGGCAATAATTTATGTTCCGAGATAAGTGAAATATCAATTCGATACCTCTCCAAGATCCGAGAAAGCGGGTAAGCGGATGACATAATCCCTCTACAATTCCAACATAGAATGTTAAGTAGCATTATTAATGTATGTATGGTTGTCGACTTTTGATCCATTATCGTAAATTGTTTGTCTAATCGCAATCTGTATTCAAGACACTGACACGTTTCGATTCTGATTCATTCTGATCTCTGACCAGTAGTTATTTGCACTTTCAAGTTGATTACTATTTCGGGGGCAGGTATTCCTATAATGTCTGTCACTAGCCTGTTCCATATTGTCATATTCATCTATCAAGTAATTGCTTTTATTCCGTTTGTTTGAGTCACCGATTGAGTCGCTCCTAGCTGCTCCTAGCTGCTGATAGTTATCATAGTTGTCTTCATAGTTGTCTATGATATCATAACGGTTAACCCGGTCGTATTGATAGTTTTTAAGGTGAGAACGCTGGTTCCGTCTCGGTTGATGTCGACGTTGTTGAAGTTCTTGTTTCCATTCCGACTAGTTAACCCATTTCCGGACAGTCACTTCCTCAGGTCAAAACTGTTTCTATTTCGGCCGCATCTTCTGCGTAGCACATAATACTGTCTGAAGATCCATATCGACCATGATCATGACCACTGTCGAGCAATATGGCAGAATACACAAGGGTATGCAAAGAATGTTGTCTAGTTGTATGACGAGACACAAGGGAGATATTTCATGAGTAATGTCGAGCGATTTGACGAGTTGCACTGGAGGTTATTCACGAGTACTGTCAAGCGATATGGTGAGAGTGCTGTGTATTAATATGGTGTAATACAAGGAAGGTAAATCATGACTACTGTCGAGCGATATCGCGGTTTGTCATGAGTACTTGTATGGCGACTTTCATTTGTAAATCTGTAAGACATTTTCCCCTGAAGCAGACGACCTTTTAGCATTGGTGCACCAAATAATACTTAAAACAGAACATTTTATCATTGTTCGTCATTAATATATAATCACACATTAAATAATGTATTCAATGGAAATGTCATTATGTGTCCAATTTGATAAATCTATAATATTGGAAAATACTTGGACTATAGCTGCATTCGAGCGAGTATATTATTCCTAAGGTATCTTTTACTGTGACTGGTCTAAAGATGCTCCTATACGGCAGTACACAATTTGATCCTTCTGTATGCGAGCACATGCATGCCAATTTTCCACACTTGTAATAATCGCATAATGGTTGGAGTACAGTACAATTATTATTAAATTACACCTACGCAATCCGTTAAAGACGAAGCGGAACTCGACGGAACTAATGTGTACGTAGAAAGTAAATTGAAAACAGACCCGTCTATATAGATATGTGTATTGCCTTTGATTGAATGAAGGAATTAATAATTCTAACACTATTGCAATGATACATACATATATATCTGAAATTTCTCAAATTATGGAAAGTTCCAAATTATTCAGCGAAATGCATCCAGGAAGAAGATAGTGAGAATGATAAATATATAAATGGTTAAATCTTAGTTATACATTGAGTTAAAATAAATAAGTTTAAACATAAATATATTGTTATATAATCCTAGTTAAATTTCCATTTTTACTCGCAAGGGTCATGCGACGGGTTAATAGAATCATTCGCGGTAATGTTCTATGGCAGGCTGATGTCTCCGCATAACGCAATCGCATTAAAATCAGATCAAAATGCTTCGCTGTATGTCTATTGCTTTATACGAGCGAGCGAAATTTAGGTCTGGTTTTAACGAGATTGCGCATGGTGGGAAAACCTATAATGAACTATATATCAGGGGAGGTAACAAGGATAATACAGACGCAGCAGCTACTGTATAGATAGCACGTCAATCTAAATGTGAAACATAAGTTAACAATAGCAAATTATCAAAGCTTTGGATCATGTTTGCAAATTACTAATTCTGAATTGTATGATTAACGGTAACGAAATACACGTATTGAAAAAAACGTTGTTTTTCGGTCAAAACGTATGTGTATAACGACATATACTTGAATGAATGCATTACAACTGCATCTCCATCTTGCGTTAAAACAAACAACTCACATATAGCTTAAAATATATTGTCCCATCAATATGTGTTAAGATGCCAAATGATATACATACCGAAACTATTATGGAAAGTCTTTACCCCGCCATACCCTAACAAGCCGAGGGGATTATATTCTTTGACTTTTCCCAAAACCCATAACCTCGGGAACGTCTAAAGAGACAAACAATCATATATTTGTGGTTCTCTACATCTTTCAGAACACACGCGATGAAACACCTTCAACACCTGCCACAGGGAAGGTAAGTTATGAGTACTGTACCTTGATAGTTTTTAAAACATTGCCCTAAAGCAGAGGACCCGTCGGTGTATCTGCAGCCGAAAACGCTTAGAGCAAAGGGAAAATAAAGAAACTGCTCATTATGGCAATTTTATCATATTCCTGATGTGTTTTTTAAGTTTCATTGAATTTCTATCATTGTCATACGTGGGGCTGTCACAGTGAATATCGTCTGTAGTGATGATAACGTTTTGAAGTGATGCCGGAATTACTCTTTTGAGTGTTTTCTGACAAACAGATATACCATATATAGCTATTTTTAAGGTGCTTGGAAATGTGTTTTTATAAATCAAATTATTTATATCAAGAAAATCCAATAGATTTAAGTCGGATTAAGCACATTTAATACTAACCCCTAAATCCTGAGCGCCAACGAGAGAGGTTTAGAGTCCTACACATGTTAGCACACTCCCCCCGGACAAATATGCACAGGAACAAAACATTATTCAATTGTCATGGATATAAAGAGATACTGCCTCAAAAATGCTTACCTTATGAACATCAACTAAATGAATACGAATTAAAGTTGCTTTTTAGAATGATATAAAACATCATTGTAGCTTTATTATTCCATGCAATTGCAATATTTATTTGATTATAAGTTGTGCTTTATGGTGTTAAATGTTAGTAGGTTTTAAGATTGAGATTACTCAACCCACCAATATTTTGATTTGCTTTGCTAACACGGCAAGTATACTTGCAAACATATCAAAGGAGTCTCTGGAAAATTGCAACACTGATACATCGTGATAAGAATAACGAAGTGCATAACTCTGGCATGCCTTTTCTTTAGTCAATTGTTTCTAATAGCCATTTTCGTTAAATTAGTTTCAAATGTATCAGCTTCAAATGTGGTATTTAGATAGCATGTGACCTGTAAAGTGCACTTCATTTCCTGTAGACGACACATAAATGCGCTCCTTCGACACTCTAGTTAACAATAAATTTGTAATTTTAATTCTGTAAGCAGATTTGGAATTGATAAATAGACGTCAACTGAGTTACTCATCCATATGATCTATGTCTTAATGTGTTTTGACAACTTCGCACTTTGCGCATGGTCTTGAGCTGTTAAAGCCGTGCTCCCTGCATGAAGATCATGCATATTGACAACCTGGTTTGAATCCGTTACTGATAACATTTAAATATTGGCGTTTTGTCTGTTTCTATGGCAGCTAGTTTGCCTTTTGAGATTTCCCAGCCCCTGTGTTCTGGATCGAGCCTGTCATTCGATTTTCAAGTATGTGTAATGTAAACACGCACATTATGAAGCTTGGCAGCCAATGATGTCGATGGTCATTTTTCTAGCTTAACGTACTTCACGCTGGTCGCGACTGTATGAAATAAGTTGTATGTCTCAAAATCTATAGTGATTCGTTAGCTTTACTACCGTAGTATTGAACTAGCTCATTTGCTAGCTCATACAACCGCAGTGACTGGAGTTGGTTTGAACGAATATAAGGTTGTTTGAATCAAATATTTTGTCGGGCGGAAAGCACTTAAAAGAGAGATATTTGCCTGTCCCAAATAATCCAGATGTCGTTTCGCAACAAAGAGAAGAGTGTTTTGAAAGTACATTTTGGCATACATCTTGTCAAAGATTATCTTTCAGGTAATGTATATCCTATAGCCTTCTGATATTTGATCTGTGTTTGACTTTTAAATATAAATTTGCAGCTATATTGTTTCACTTAGTAACAAAGTAAAACAATCAAACATGTCTGTAACCTACAGCTACAGTAGGTAAAGTATTTGCAATTTCGACACCAGTACAAACAATTTAAAAGTCAGCATCACCACTAGTATGTTTATTGATCAATCGCTGATGTGTTTTGTTTGAGCTAAGAAAATGTTATTTTGTTCGTACCAATTAAAAACTGATTGTGGTCCCAGCTTGACCCAAACGTCGATGAATGTGCGCTGTGTTTTCTGTTGGTCTATCCTCATTTCCCAGGAATTCTTTGCAAAATGATCCCACCGTCTAAGAGATATCTTACGTGGTTTTACTACCTTTACGTCATATCCTAGAGCGAAGTATATTGGTTTGAATTAAATAAGATTAACACAGAATGTTTTATTTTTTTTCTAACAGTGGAATGGAACAAAAAGAAGGAAACTACTGTTAATGGTTAGTGTTATGATAGTAATTGCCATTTGTACAATAGTTGTGTGGTTTAGTGTCAAGTCAACGCCATATAAAGGTACACACTTTCTTTTCTTTTCTACGAACATCTGTTTTAGCATTAAACCTTTTTCCCGCATACAATTTATCTACCGCAGACGACTTTAAAATTATCTTAGCAAGGAATATCTCTATATACGATAATATACTTATTGAATAAAATTAAAACTTTTTGGCAAATTTATATATATATATATATATATATTAATAACTATAGTCTAAATAGTATATAAGACCAATCTATTACTTTCCCTTATTTGTTCAGGTCCTCTGTGTTGATACATATTACAGGTCAGGATGAGCTATATTCATTAATAACTTACTGTTTAAAGTTATGTTCATGTTTGTTTTAAATTGTAGACAAACCGGTGCAACATTTGGTTAATCAAGGTAGACTCGGGGAAAACGTGTTTCTGAATTTCACTGTTCCTCCATCAGTTGGAGAAGAGTATGATATTATTAATATCACTCTCCCCGAAGACGGGGTTTACTTGATAGATAAGGTAGAGTAATGTAACTTGTAATTCGATAGGGCATTGAAAGATCCCCGAAACTAACCTTTTCATACGTGCAGACACATTTTGACGCACCTAGCAGACGAGTTTTAAAAACATTGTAGAAATAGCAATTCCTCCTTTAGCTACAATGTTTTCAAAGATATTAAATTAACCATGTAGCCCGAGATCATCATGCACATCTGCATAAAAGGCAACAAATACATTACTACACAAACACTTTAAGAGAATATCTTTATTGTACATTTATCATCAGAGAAATATATCTCTCAGAGTAAGATAAATAACTTTCATAGTTCTAGAGATATACCCCTCAAAAGTTTAAATATATATGTCTCAGTTACAAAGATATCTCTACCAGTTATAGCGACCTATTTCTAAGTTATGAATAAATCCATCTAAGCTTTTACGATATCCCTCAAAAGTTGATAGATATCTCGCAAAGTTAAACATATATCTCTCTACACCATCCTCGTACCCAGGATATTCATAACATTATGAATAACCACGGTACCGAGGATATTCTACACCAGATAGATATATGTATCTCTCAAAGTTAGAGGGATATATTTCTAAGTCAATGATATATACATGTCTTACAGTTATCTTTTACGAATAAATAAATAACATCACTTACATTATTTCAGAATGAGCATTTGAAACCATCATCTCGCGAATGGTCTGTATTCTTACATACGTCAAAGGAAGGCAATACCACTATATATGTGACAGGTCCAAGGATAGATTGCGAGTCTGATGGCTCGTACAACATAAGTTTCAATAAGGGACCCAGTGTGTTGCATACGATTCTGTTTGACGTTGTTATTGAAAGTACGTACCGTTAATGACTCTTAATGATAATCAGTTGCATATTAAACGAGAATCCGTTGGGGCCTTGTCGTTTTCCCGAGGTAAATGTAACACATTGGGGTATTGAAAAAAAGAGAAAAGTATTCCGTGTTCTTCTGACGAAGGCAAATATTCCCATACAACACTACTTTCGCTGATAACATGACTGTACATTTTTTATTTAGAGATTGATTGTAAACGTATATCGTTGTTCTTGCTGACTCACCTGAAACTGTATTGATTGCAAAAACCTAAATATTGCCATTGACGAGGTAATAGTTAACTGGATTTCGGTAGTCCTTATGTGAGTTTTGCATTATAAGCTATTTCGCATGAAAACTTACATTCCCTATATTGTTATAATTATCGTTACAAAGGACAAGTTACAATCAGGCTGATCAGGTCCAAGTGGTCGTTTGTCCTAAGACTTGACTCATAATAATTATTATTGATTTATTTTCAATTATTCTTACAGACATCATAGACATATCTGGAAACATACAGCGATCAATTAGCAATGATAAAGATGATAAACAATTTTATTGCTATGGCCAAACGGGATGTGAAAGTTCTAATGTGGTGATATACGAAAATGACAATGAGTTGAACAAGCACCTTGAAGGTTAAAGGTTATTCTCTCTCTTTCTCTCTCTCTCTCTCTCTCTCTCTCTCTCTCTCTCTCTCTCTCTCTCTCTCTCTCTCTCTCTCTCTCTCTCTCTCTCTCTCCCCCCCTCTCTCTCTCTCTCTCTATCTCTCTCTGTTTCTCTGTTTCTCTGTTTCTCTGTCTATCTGTATCTCTGTCCCTATGTGTGTGTGTCTCTCTCTCTCTATCTCTCTCTCTCTGTTTCTCTGTTTCTCTGTCTATCTGTATCTCTGTCCCTATGTGTGTCTCTCTCTATCTGTGTATGTCTGTCTGTCTGTCTGTCTCTCTATATATATATCTTTTTTTCTTTCTCTCTCTCTCTCTCTCTTTCTCTCTCTCTCTCTCTCTCTCTCTTTATGTCTTTCTGGTTTCTCTCTCTCTCTCTCTCTCTCTCTCTCTCTCTCTCTCTCTCTCTCTCTCTCTCTCTCTCTCTCTCTCTCTCTCTCTCTCTCTCTCTCTCTCTCTGTCTGTCAGAAATTAAGTTTGTTATTTGTCAAAGTGTTCTTTTTCTTTCATACATATATAACAATTAAAAACAGGTATCAATAGTTGTTGATTTAGAGAACATGTTTTCTTGTTATAAATGCCAGAAGTCTACATATCATTGTCTGTCATTTACTCTGTAGATATGGAGACTGAATACAAAACGTTTTATGACAAGCATAAAGGATTTCGGCACGAGATCAAAGGTAAAACACAGCGTTCAGACCTAGTATGTCGTTTTGAGATAGAAACAACACCTGTTGGGGAAGATAAAGTGATCCTTTCGGGTAAGTACGTTAACCTTTCCATTCTGGCGCCATGGTACAATCTTTAAAAGTATAGTTGAAGTTTCTGCTTTTTTCCCCATAGTGTTTTATGTCTGTATCACCATTGTTTTATTTTTCCTGGTTCCTTTTCCTTCTAACTCTTTATGTGTTTTCATTATGAAAATCCTTTGCGGAATTGATTTTAGGTCACCTGAGTACAGCGTTCTAAAGTGTGGGTATTGTGACCGGTCTTTGACTGTTTTCTCAAATGACATCCCCCTTCTCAACCGCTTGACCTTTTGGTAAAACTTTAAGGGTTATCCTTTTCAGCAGAATCGAATTCCATGCTGAACTCTGATTACCATAGCAATGGAAAGGCAAAACAAGTTAAAACTTCAAAAAAACTTGTCAAAAACTTATTGTAAAAAATGTTCAAGTTGACCCTCCAAGAGTGTTCAAATTATTCCGATCCTATTGTGCGGCGTATTCATGTTTCACTTTCACATTTGTTTCACATTTGTTTCACATTTGTTTCACATTTGTTTTACATTTGTTTCACATTTGTTTGTTTTCACATTTGTTTCACATTTGTTTCACATTTAAATATGGTAAATAATTTGTTGCACAATGTTTAGTATCGGGTTAGTTCTTTGAAACATGGTGTATATTAAAATTTGGAAAGGTAATAACATTGTTTAAATGTATTGATGGTTAAGATTGATCTAAATGTTTATGATATTCATGCATTATGATTGTTTAAATGAGCGGTGCTTCAGAAAAAAACACCTAATCGTAGTTATTACCCATTTAGAAAAGACCTTCCTGAGTATCTATTGCTAAGGTGGCATAACACAGTTGAAAGCTGATTTTCTGTTTCCTGAGATCACCTCAACTTTTATTCTCTCAATATTTCTCATAATACCCATGCTGGTTTGATAAAAAGTTTTTTTCTGTAAAGGAGTGAGAAAATGACTGAAAGTCATACTCTCAGTCAATATTATGGAAATAATTAGCCACAAAAGTTGTCTGAAACTGGGTGAAAAAAGTCGGACAGAAAGATAAATTTTACACTTTATTCCAATAACGCATGGGGAGCTGCTTAGACTCACAAAACGATAGGCAATCTGATACAGTCAGAAATACCATATTTACAGCTCCTTTTAAGCAATCTTGGACGCGAAAGCTGGTATTCAAATTTACCTCTAAATTCACGCCTAGCTCTACAGCCAGTGTTGTCAAACCGGAAGGGGAAATGGTTTCAACTGAAAAGTTCAATCCCATGCTAAGAGCTTACTTTTAACATTTATAAACATTAAAATCAACCATTTACCCAAAAATGTACCAAAAACTTACTATTTATCATTATTTCTATTTTTCACCATGGCCAAAACCTAATATCCCGATAGCAAGTGTTGTATGCCACCTAAAGGAAACAAAAAGATACTGTTCTTTGTACTTTTAATGACAAACGTGTGAAGAGTGCTGAGCCAGATCAGAATGTGCGGACGCTCATGTTGGTCCAGTTCTACGTTGGTCGAAAATGTATTATGGTTGGTTTTCGAAGATTGCCTCTCATATATGTATTTTTACGGAATATTTTCGAAGATTGCCTCTCATATATGTATTTTTCCGGAATATTTTTTTGTTTAACAGAATGTAACAACTCGCCCTGCAGTAACGGAGGTACATGTATCGTGCCCAAAGGTGGGACAGATTATGTATGTTTCTGTCCTAGCGGATATACAGGCAGGAATTGTAAAACCGGTACTTATATCTTTTATTTCAAGTCTTCAGTTAAAATATAACCTCTGAAAAAAATGAAACCATGATATATCCGTCGTTGAACAAATAAATAGAAAATGAGAAATTGTACGTTTTAGGAAATTTCCTTTTTTCATTCACATTGTTTAGAATACCCTGGTACAAATATGTTAAATCTGCATACCAATATGTTTTTAACTGTTATATATGTCATGGATATAAATGTAGCTCCTGGCTACTTTCCTTGTTTAGTCAATTTCTCATTTATTTTTGCCATTTTCACACAGATTCGTTACCAAGTTGGCATTTTCTTTCAAAAAGATTTTGTTCAAAGCTTGTCCAATGAATCGCATGGTCGGCTTTCTCGATCTCGTTTATCTATATAGGTTTTTTTCCCTGTTGTAACTTGTTATCTTACGATTGCGTAGGCGACAATTTTATCGGCTGATGTAAAGGTCAGTTTGAGACGACCTTTAATAAGCAGTCATCATATCTATACGAGTACGAGCGTTTGCTACTGAAGCGAACTTTAGGTCTGGATTTAATGAGATTGAGATCTACACATACTGTAATTCCTTTTCGATTCTAGACATAGATGAATGCCTAAGTAACCCATGCCGCCACAACGGGACCTGCACAGACCTCATCAATGGTTATGAGTGTGAGTGTCCCCCAGGTTACACACACATGAACTGTTTACTCGGTAAGTGCAGTAGACTCTCGATAACTCGAATGTGTGAGTATTCCAATTCTTGGAACGGATCTGTTTTAAAGAAATAGTGTAGGAGTAGTTTGTTTTGTTGATACGATATAATAACACTGGTTTGCTTTTCGTAAATATTTAGTCAGGATAAAAAATTACCTTGAAAAAAACCCCCACATAAATATTTGATTTAAATCGAGAAATCCCTCGAACGTGTCGATAACTCGAAGTCATTAAGTCCCCTTCGACTTCGAGTTATCGCGAGTCCACTGAGTTTATTTTGAACATCGTCCCTGTATCATCTACACGAGTAATCCTACATCCCCTAGAACGCGTCGATAACTCGAAGTCATTAATGGGTTCCCTTTTACTATGAGTTATCGCGAATTAACTGAGTTTATCTTTTACATCGTCTCTGTATCATATACACGAGTAATCCTACATCCCCTCGAACGCATCGATGACTCGAAGTCAGTAATGGGTCCCCTTCGACTTCGAGGTATCGCGAGTCCACTGATTTTATCTTAAACATCGTCCCTGTATCATTTAAACGAGTAATTCTATATACCCTCGAGCTCGTCAATAACTCGAAGTCATTAATGGGTCCCCTTCGACTTCGAGGTATCGCGAGTCTACTGAGGTTATCTTAAACATCATCCCTGGACCATTTAAACGAGTAATCCTATATCCCCTCGAACTCCTCAATAACTCGAAGTCGTTAATGGTCCCCTTCGACTTCGAGGTATCGCGAGTCCACTGAGTTTATCTTAAACATCGTCCCTGTATCATTTAAATGAGTAATCCTATATCCCCTCGAATGCGTCAATAACTCGAAGGCATTAATGGGTCCCGTTCGACTGCGAATTATTGCGAGTCCACTGAGTTTATTTTAAACATCGTCCCTGTATCATCTACACGAGTAATGCTACATCTCCTCGAGGACTCGGGTCAGATGAGATTGCACAGATGAATCTACACTCATCGTTTATTATTGCTCCGTGAATATGTTTACAGTAGTACAGCTAATTGATAATCTAAGTACATTCATTATTCTAAATTTGATAACTTGAGGTTTAACGCCATTTTAAATATATTTTTAATTTGATTCGGCAGTCAGTTCACATATCATTTTCAAGCTCAATTTATATATGAGCAGCTTTGTACGACAACCAACCGTAACCATTTCCCACAGTCAAACGTTTTCTGATGCCTCTGAAGCAGACGACATTTAAAAACATTGTGGCAAAAGCAGAAATTGATCATAATGAGAAATTTCTCTCTTTGCCACAGTTTTTTCAACTGTACTCAACATAAATACTTTCGTTTATCGAGATTTCCACGTTTATTGAGTGTTGGAAAGGGTTAAGGCTATGAAGTTTTAAAATAATTACATGCACATTACATGTGGATCTGTTAGCATGATTGTGTAAATATATCTCTTGCGACACTCAGACAATACTACACAACGGTTGGTGTACATAAAGCGCCGTTCATTTATTTCAGACATCAACGATTGTCAAGATACTCCGTGTTCCAATGGTGGTACATGTTCCGACGGCGTGAACAGCTTCCGGTGTAGTTGCGTAAACGGATTCAATGGGACTCGTTGTCAAACAGGTATATCTAACTCGAAGAATTTTACATGCACTATGAGAACATGGATACATTCTATATATTAATGACTTAGTCTGGCTGCTTAACTCAATAGTATTATCTTGATATTCTAAGAATTCAGCATCGAAAGGGTAAACAGCACTACGGTTGGTACAATGTTCTTAAAGGGCTTTAGAAGCCGTATTGTATGTCGACTGTGTAAGTATATCCAAAAAGTAAACTACCGTAGAATGGACACCTTTCACGTTTGGTTAAAATGGCTTTACTATTTAGATTTCTTAGAAATTATGTAACATGTATGGCCTAATCCACAGAACTAGATGATGATACAACTTGTTTGTAATTCGTAAATAAAAGAAACAGTTCTCCCTATTTGAGAATCATGATTCCCTCAAGGATAATATTTTCTAATGACTAATGAAAGAATCGGTTTAAGTAAATGGTTATTGCATTTATTTTAATAAATTCCAAAGAGGCTATGGTCTAGTAGACACATATTTTCTCAGTTTGGTTGAACTTTTATGCTGGCAGGGTAACACAAAGTGATCAATACTATGTCGTCTGTCCGTACGTCCGTCCGTTCGTCCGTCCGTCCGTCTGTCACAACATTGTTTCGTTAAAACAAACGGGGTATTGACAAACTCTAAATGTATGAGCAATGTCTACAGCAAACTTTAGATGTAAGGTAGAATTAATTCTCATAAACATCTTAGATCTAAATTGTGGAACCATGTTTTTTTTTTAAATATTTCAGAAATTGACGAGTGTCTCAGCAACCCATGTATGCATGGGGCTTCTTGTGAGGATTATGTAAATCTATATATGTGCCAGTGCATTCCTGGCTTTGAAGGCATTCATTGTGAAACAGGTATTTGCTTACATATCTTGGCGAACCTTATCGAGACAGTTCTCGGCTACGTAAACAACGTGAACGTACTTCTGTGAACGTCTGTTGTTTGCACACCTGTATAATTCATAATACGAGTACAGTGGACTCTACGTCAAAAGGGACTGATACATTACTTCTAGTTATTAATTGGTCCCTCGATTTTGCATAATTCAGTTACGTATGTTCTAATTCGTTATTCATTACAATTTAGTCTATTATGAAAAGTAAGCCAGTAATAACATAGTATGAAGAAAACATAACTGTTATTCTGTTTTAAAAAGACAGATCCGTTCGAATGTTTTTTTCATTTAAATGATATATTCGCATCATCCTATGTTAGAACTAATGGAGGTCCACTGTGTGTATTAAAACAGTGAAGGTAGCTTCGAATGGAACGCCCTGTCGACTAGAAATTACAATTGATTAAAACAGCTTCGAATGTTATGCCCGACTGGAAAACTACTATAACCGGAAGGCGATATTTTGCTCTTAAGTTGAGTGTTTTCAAGACATTCGTTATATGTTTCGATTTAGTTGAGTGTTTTCAAGACATTGAATTAAGCTGGCATTATTAATATTCATTTTGTTTAATTAAGAAACTGTTTCCAAGGAGTGAGATGAATTTACAATGTTTAATAACCGTTCTTAAGTTAATTCTTCCTGCATACAACACATCTGCAGCAGTCGAATTAGAACACACAAAAGCAAACAATGTACATTCTGTATACATGGATGGAAGTATAAGTATTGAGTTGATATTGTTATGGCAAGTGAGATATTGCTAATTATGATTAATTTCTACTTTACCACAATGTTTCCGAGAATCTTCTTTTGGAGCTGCAACAAACTGCGTCTATAAGTGAGAACATTTGAATAAAAAGAAGTCAATTATATACTATATAGTGTATAATGTTTTTGTATTATAGATATAAATGAATGTGAAGGTAAACCGTGCAAACACGGAGTTTGCTTAGACGGGATAGACGGGTACAATTGCACTTGTGATGCCGGGTATGAAGGATCAACTTGTGACATAGGTAATAAGATAAGATAAGCAAATTGTTTATTAACGTGACCTGTGTGAATTTACATACATGAATAACACATTTTATACAAATATTACCACACCCGGCCCATTGGGCCTATAAGTCACCATACAATATATACATAATATTAACCCATAAAGTCACATGAAATTAGTTGTTTTCAAATATACAATAATTTGATAACAGTGTGTGGAATGAGACATCGCACTCAATATGCAATGTCTATTTTCACACAGTGAAACATGATCTTCCCTAATGTCTCAAGGTAGCTAATTTACCGGGGTAAAAAGGGGTTACTCCAAAGGTAATTTATCTAACATACATAGCTGATCTCCTACAGTTTATATCCCTATATTGACATGTACTTATACTAGGTGTCGTTAATGGGATTTCAATTATTGATTAGAAGTCATAACTCATATGTACTTATTCTAGGTTTTGTTAATTGGATATTAACTATTTATTAGAAGTCATAGCTCATATTTACTTATACTATGTGTCGTTAATTTGATTTCAACTATTGACTAGAAGTCATAACTCATATTTACTTTTATTATATGAACTATAAATAAACTATTTCTGATTAGTCAAAATGACCACTCATTGGACAAAATACAATTTGATATTGAACAGTTTTTTTGGAAAACTGTTCATAAAATTGTATTGAACAGTTTCTAAATATAGCGATTCATGAGCACGCGCAAGTACTAAAAATAGTCGTTGGAAATTCCAGCTGTCGATTGAATATGACGGTCATAACTGAGGGTTCCGAATGTAGCGTTGTTTACAAGATGGCCGACCATAAGCGATTTGCGTCGCTGTCTGAAGATTCTAAAAAATAAAGATGCAGCTACAACAAATATTTATTTTTACTTCACTCAAATACAGATGTTGTGATATTATTATTATTTTTTACTGTTTACCGTTGTTTATCAATTATAAATTGTAAAATGAATAAAAGTTAATACTATATAAAATCGTAATTTTATCTGCGTGATTTTATTTATAGTTTATATAATAAAACAGTTATGGACTTTTCAGCTGTGCGATATGATGTGATCTGCACCAGAAAAAAATAAATATTGACCTCGGCAATTGCCTCGGTCAATATTAATTTTTCTGGTGCATATCACATCATATTGCACAGCTGAAAAGTCCATAATTGTATAATAGTAGGTGTCGTTAATTTGATTTCAACTATTGATTAGAAGGCATAGCTCACATGTACGTACATCTTACTTAAGCATCAGATAATATAACACTTTGAAATCTCTCATATTGTTTTCCAATGCAAAGAAAGGCGCCGTGTTGTAAATTGATGTACACGTTAGTGGTTTAATGGTGTTTCCATAGAATAATAAAGTTGTTCTGAAATCCTCGCCCCTCAGACGCTCTGAATAGAGATGAAACTCAATTTCGTTTTTTCACAAATTAACCGCCTCTGTGGTGTAGAGGTTAGAGCTTTCGCGTCGGGTGCCGGAGTTTGCCTGATCTCTCGGACGGGTCATACCAAACACTTTAAAAAATGGTAGACACTGAAAGAGAATGAACTGCACTGACATTTAGCTTGTTGTTTTTCTTGTATCTAGATGAGGTCGAATTTGATACTTATAGAGTTTTATTCATTGTTAAAGTGTTTAACTGACTTTCTTCCTATTGGAAGTCCTAATATACTAAGATGATAAGAGATAATGTATAAAACCAAACAATATCAATTTATAAGATAAATAATTTGTAGATTCTTTTAACTTGTTTATAATCCTTTCACAAACTGTGCTTAAGTTGTTAAGTTAGTGTGCATTTGTAATACAATATAATGTAATATGCAATACTTGTGTTAGTCTTGTGTAGTAGTTTTTGTCTGAGTATGATACCCGAATGTTTTTAAAGCTTTCCTAGATAAAATATAGTGAAACTCGTCTCCTGTATCGATAGTATGCATTTCGTTTATGGGCAGGTTCGTAACGAGCCATACACGAGCATCTATGTTTTAACTTCTTAAGATTTTTCCGTGTCAATGGAATATTGTTTTTTTTAAAATGAAGAATTACTCTATCAGGAGCAGCATTAAAACGTTCACCCTTTCCTTCATATAGACGCTGTCTGATGCCTCTGCAGCAGACGACTTTTGAAAACATTGAGGCAAAAGTAGAAATCGCTCAAAACGAGCAATTTCTCCTTTAGCCACAATGTTTTCAAATTGTTTCAGTAAATATACATTAATTTAAAGAGAGTCCCTCTGTTTTTCCTATATTGTTTCAATGATGTCTGCTGCAGATTTGCTGTATGTGGGAAAGGGGAACTGCTGGGTCCAACACTTTTTTTTTTTTTTTAAATAAGCGTATATTATTTGAAGATTTCTTTGCAGAAATTAAGGCATGTTCAAGTCTTCCCTGTCAAAACGGGGCATCTTGTCACGATCAGCTCGGTAGTTTTGAATGCGAATGTAAGACAGGATTTGAAGGAATCGACTGTGAAATCGGTCAGTACTTTTCTACATTGTTTTGAATAATCAATTTTCGGTCTCTTTTTAACAATGTACTACAGTTGAATATTTAACCTGCATCCGTTGATAATATGTATTGTTTAGTTTGCAGTTAATATGCATACGAGACTGTGTAAATGTCTCAGTCTAACAGCTGAGTACACTGACCGACCGTATATATGACATACATACCTTGATCTAACATCAGGCAATAACGAAACAACGTGGCTCTAATGTACACACAAGGAATAAATACAATGGCTTGAAGCCGACTGGTACATGTGGTGCAGACAGCAAACTCCTTTTAACGTGACGTTGCTCATTAACCTTTTGTCACGTACCGCAAATCTGCAGCAGGTGTCATATAAACATCAAAACAAAAATATGAGAACGTCTCTAACACTTTAAGTAGAATTATTGCATAAAGTTGAAAACCTTGTAGAAAAAGGAGAAATTGCGCGCTATGTGCCATTTCTCCTTTTGCCACAATGTTTTTAAGAAACCTCTGTTGAACATGCGTCTTTAAGTTAAAAACAGTTGACAATATAATATATACTGTATACTAAATGTTGTTTTATAGATATCGATGATTGTGCAGAGAGTCCTTGCCTTCATAGAGGAGAATGCATAGACGGGATAGACGGGTACACATGCACTTGTGATGCCGGGTATGAAGGATCAACTTGTAACATCGGTAATTCAATTGATATCCCTATGTTGACAAGTACTTATACTAGGTTGTACTTTTTGTAACACATAAACAAAATACGTCATGTTGATCGACGGAAGTTAATTCAATTAATGATTTCATCATGGAATAATTAGTTTTAGACCTGTGATAAAAGTTAATATTTACCATTTAATATTTATAAATTGTTTGCACCGTAAGAAAACATTGATAATTTTCTTATTCGCTGCACATCAATCTCTCATTGTGTGTGCCATCACTACTTTGATATATTCTTCTTGTTACACATCATATTGATATGATTTCTATTTAGCGAATTAACTCCCGTTGTTATAACAGATTGCAGAGGACTCGCGAAATACTCAAACATGTAATATTTGAAATATATCGTTTAATTCGAACCAATTTGTTGACCAAATCTGACGTTTGAAAACAGTAGAGCAGCAGTTGTGATTAAGTCGTGTAGGGAATTGAAATTATCATCATTTACTATCAAGATCTGAACATTGATGACAGTATTGCGTCAATTAGGCGAATACTGATTTGACTCTTTCTCAGATACAACAAATCTGCAGCAGACAACCTTAAAATCATGTTAGCAAAAACGTGTAAAACATATAAATATTTATAAAGAAAATATGAATGATACCAGACTGTTTCCAAAGTCGTCATCTGTACATACGCCAAAACGCGTCTGAAAGTAGGAAAGTGTTATTGCATTATTGTTCTTCAAATAGGTCAGCTTGGTTACCAATGTACAAAACATACGTACTGCGTGGAGAATGCGGCTTGTGTTGATGGAGAGTGCATCTGTCAAAGTCCAAATGTTAACACACCGGACGGCTTACACTGTCTCCATGGTAAGTATATAAGACGTTACCAACATACGATTTGTGTCATAGGAATACTCTATCCAGGGTGTATGGTAAGTATAAAAGACATTACCAACATACAGTATGTGCCATAGGAATACTCTATCCAGGGTGTTTGGTAAGTATATAAGACATTATCAACATACAATATTTGTCATAAGCGTACTCTATCCAGAATGTATGGTAAGTATATGAGACATTACCAACATACAATATGTGCCATAGGCGTTCTCTATCCAGGATGTATGGTAAGTATATAAGACATTACCAACATACAATAAGTGCCATAGGTGTACTCTATCCAGGATGTATGGTAAGTATATAAGACATTACCAACATACAATATGTGCCATAGGAGTATTCTATCCAGGATGTATGGTAAGTATATGAGATATTACCAACTTACAATATGTGCCATAGGAGTACCCTATCCAGGACGTATGGTAAGTATATGAGACATTACCAACATACAATATGTGCCATAGGAGTACTGTATCAAGGATGTATGGTAAGTATATGAGACATTACCAACATACAATATGTGTCATAGGCGTACTCTATCCAGGACGTATGGTAAGTATATGAGACATTACTAACATACCATATGTGTCATAGGCGTAATCTATCCAGGATGTATGGTAAGTATATGAAACATTACCAACATACGATTTGTGCCATAGGAGTACTCTATCCAGGATGTATGATAAGTATATGAGACATTACTAACATACGATTTGTGCCATAGGCATACTCTATCCAGGTTGTATGGACGAACTATAACCGCTTCATTTGGGAAATATTGAAGACCATGTAGCAATTTATCTTGTGTCAAAATCATACTTCTTATTTGTTATGGAAGACAGTGGTGCAACACTTCGTTCTCTCGAACCAAAGGTTCATGTTCTGATCCGAAAATAAACCGGTTCTGCCTTATGGATAGTCTTCACGAACGGCTTGTGTACTGGTTAGGTTTCCAGGAAGTAGAAATCGAGTCTGATTAATATAAGCTGTAAGCTTGTTTCGCAATCGATGTTAAATGCATTAGTTTAAACTAGACTAGTCTTTTGTGATGTTGAAGTAATAGGATTTTAAGCTGACGCTTTTGAAATTATCAAATCAGTTAAACGACTCAAGATACGTCAGTATATGAGCCTGTGCGTGAGAAAATGTGTAACTTGGCATGTTTGAACGGTGAAAGATCAGATCACTTTATCTATATGTACTAATAATTATCTAGACAAGTTGACAAGAATGTTTTAACAACCTTGTGTTAGATATATGTAATCAAATTGTGCCTATTCCCATGGGCAGACATTTATCATCCTAAAAAAAAGCACATGTAATTTACTTAGTACCATTGGCTTGCAAAAGTTGATTTAGATGTATTTCGTGATACAACTTCTAACCAAAGGTTTGACGCCGTTGCTATTCCGGTTGCTATTCATACTCTGTAATTGTTTCATTAAAAAACGACAACTGGAGAAACCATTTATATTGACCTATCTCATTTAGCCATTGGTTCTTGACAACAAAGCCAATCTGGGTTTAACATTGAGTCAAACGAGCGGCCTTCTTCAAGCTTATGGGCTGTTGTTTGTATTATCGCAATGAGTTGTTCAAGACAATCCGTCATGCAATACATCTGCATCAGACACCTTTGGAAACATATTGTCAAAACTATGGAAAATCTATATGAATGAAACAATATATTAAGAATAAAATTGAATACCTTTTGGCAAAAGAAGTAATTTCTCAGCGTGAATAATTTCTCCTTTTGTCACCACATTTTCAAAAGTCGTCTTCTGTACGTGCGCGAAACTGTGCCTGCAAGTGGGAAAGGGTAATGTAAACATTAACCATTCATAGCGATGGGCGACTTCCAATTGTTGATACTGGACACAATCGGACTATTAAAGACGTAGTGACTGAATTAGAATTGCCTATTAACCTCAACGACCGAGTTTTACATGATATTATGTACTGCAATAAAGTATCATTTCGCCAGACACCACCTAACGCACTGTTATCTTTATATATTGTTAGGCTGCGACGCCACTTGCAATGGGATGGAAGAAGATTCGTATTCTATCGCAGGCGATGTGTGTGGACCTAAGTTCAAGAGGTGTGCAAATGGACAAACATACATCGAGAATTGCAAAGATGATGACGTGTTTAATCCTTACTCAGATTACTGTGTCTGTGTGCCTAGAGCAGATGCACTTTGGTGTGCCACAGGAGCGTCAGTAGCTGAAGTTTGTAATAAAAGCTGCATCAGTAGTACCAGTCCATAAATTTTTACAGACAATAGTTAATATAACCAGTGTGGATAATTTCGAAGTATACACATACATCTTTGAAACTGCAATCACCCGGAAAATGTATCCTTCGTTTTATAATTGAATGTGTTTGTAATTCATAAAGGATCTGACATGAGTTGTCATTTTATATAAAGTTGTATTAAACGAGTTCAAGATTTTTTTTATTAAGCGATCCTGTGGCGAGCTGAATAACAAATATCTTGGACGAGTTTAATAAAACTGTTTATGAAATGACAACGAATGTCAGATTCTTTTTATCACATGACGTAACACACAAAGAAAATCGGGTTTTCCAAAGATAGTTTAATTTCGTCAGTAAACCGTATAACAATGCCACAAATAATTATGCCGGGGTCATATTCAGCATAGTTTATTAAAAGTAATAATAAATAACATTCATGAGATATTATATCTATCACATAAAGTGACTTATGAGGCGTATTTCGATGAAAATATACTTAACGTTTACAATATTTATAGATGAATTTTACGGGTTTTGGCGCCAAAGTGACTAACGTATGACGTCAAAACGCTGACGTGACGTCATTTTCCTAGTTTTAGGTCATCTTATATTACACACGTTGTATATAAAGAAATACGTAATGGGTATATTACATAGGATACAAGCATTGTCATGTGATAACATTTTATATTCCATTATAAATACGAGTTATCTTAAAAACTACATGTATTTACGCTGTTTAAAAGCAAATCAAGCAATCTGAAGATATCTTGCACACACGAAGACAGTAAAAATACATATAAGATCTGACATGAGTTGTCATTTCATATAAAGTTTTATTAAACGAGTTCAAGATTTTTTGTTATTAAGCGAGCCTGTGGCGAACTTAATAACAAATATCTTGGACGAGTTTAATAAAACTGTTTATGAAATTACAACGAATGTCAGATTCTTTTTATCACATGACGAAACACACAAAGAAAATCGGGTTTTCCAAGGCTATTTTAATTTCGTCAGTAAATCGTATAACAATGCCTCAAATAATTATTCTCGAGGTCATATTCAGCTTAGTTTATTAAAGGGAATAATAAATAACACTCATGAGATATTATATCTATCACATAAAGTGACTTATGAGGCGTATTTCGATAAAAATGTACTTAACGTTTACAATATTTCTAGATGAAATTAACAGGTTTCGGCGCCAAAATGACTAACGTATGACGTCAAAACGATGACGTGACGTCATTTTTTCCTAGTATTAGGTCATGTTATATTACACACGTTGTATATAAAGAAATACGTAATGGGTATATTACATGGGATACAAGCAACGTCATGTGATAAACATACATATCATGATGAGCTATTTTTCTTTTTGATAATAATAGTTTCATTTAGTTTTTCCTTTTTTTGAACATATGTATTCAAAGTCAGGTATTGCAGATTTAGTACGTGAGGAAAAGGGTTATAAAAGTATATCACCATTTTCCTGTTGCAATCTTTCAAAACATTTTAGGATACAAATAATGGCAATCTGACTAAAGTACACGATCTGACCAAATGTAAGATCTGATGGCGATCCATTCGAATTCATCTTCTTGTTTTATCGGATTTCCAATATCGCTATTTTTAGATCCACCAAGCTATTTTTATTTGAACCAATCAGAGGACTCGTTTCAACAAACGTTTGGCTTAACCAAAATGGCATCAATTGACGAGGTTGAGCAAATTTAAAATATACCATTTAAAACCAGGGAAAGACTGTATCGGTGTTTTGCCTCATTTCCACATTTGTAGCCATGATGCAGTCGTCATAAGAACTACACACGCGTGTAAATCACTATGCGAAAATTGGGATCCCATCATAAATATAGAATTTGTTGGTAAATATAGACTTTTACTTTCACTTTCAAAAACGTGAAAGCAAGGTTTTGATTGGCTGGCGGAAAGGTTGTCTGAACGTGACCCTCTATCGGTAGTCCAGTATTTTGTAGTCTTTACAAAATGAGCCTGTCCGGTTCAAAATTGACATTTCTAAATCAGCCTGAACATCGGCTTCGTCTTAACCAACAAGCGAATGTAAGTATGTGAACACTGGTGATCTGAATCAGACTGTGCACATGAACATGTTGATCTGGATCCGCACTGTACAGATCAAGATCAACTTGTACCTTTTCCCATGGACGGGATCATATAATGTATATGATTACTTTGGTAGGGTCGAAAAGGTTTGTCCAGATATAGATTAAATTGATACGTGTGAACCTCGTCCCACATACAGACGCCTCTGCAGAAGATGTCTTTTGAAAACAGTGTGGCAAAAGAAGAAATTGCTTATAATGAGCATTGTCACCTTTTGTGACAATATGTTCAACTCTATTTAATTGATAAACCTTCATTTATAGAGGGTTTCCATAATTTTGACAACATGTTTTCAAAGTCGTCTGCTGCAAATAAGTTGTATCCCACAAAGGGTTGAACAGACCCTTGGTTCGAGAAAATAGCTGAATTTTAAAATGGTGTTGAATTGTTGGTTTTTTGTTAACGTTAGTTTTATATTATGAATTTTGAATTCAAATGTATAGTTTATCTTAAAAATGTGATGATAGAGTGCTAAAGTTTTGAGACACGTAACTATAAATTGTAATACATTGTACGAATTTGAACCCTTTCCAACAGTCATTCAGTCGGCATCTGGCAAGATTGAAAACATATTGGCAAATATGTTAAAACACTTTTAAAAGGAAAGAGTATTTATTGAATACAGTTGAAAACATTATGGCAAAAAGAGAAATTTATAATCCAGTTGTCTGCTGCAGATGCGTCGAAATCCTTCTGAAAGTGAAAAAGGGCAACTGTTTACCTAATATGAATAGTAGAGTAGCTTGCTTTCAAATCTTGTTAGGAAAAATGCAATATATGTAAATTAGAAACAAAATTTGATACAAGATTGGAAAAATATTCGGAAAGGGATATATTGTTTGGTTTGAGAACTGTCTTTCTTTCTCACAGTATTTTCAAATGTCTTCCGCAAAGGCGTTAACGGTAGTCTGTGGTAATGCAAGGGTTAATTATAAAGGCCACCTTTGTTAAACCTTCAATATCATGTTTAATTGTGTTTTTTAGCATTTCCATCAGTTCATTTGAGAAATGTGTCTTTCAAATGAATCCTTTTCTTCATGTTAACTACTACTCGTCAGCTTTGACAAAAAGGTCGCCGATTCCACATCTACTTTGACAAATCGCCCTCTTCAACGAAAATGAACCAAACATACAAATGTATGTCAATTATGTTGGCTATATTGAACACATTGAGTGTTTTAATAAATTAATGTATGTCCAGTATGTTGGCTATATTGAACGCATTGAGTGTGTGAAGAATAACATGTAGATCCATTCCGTTTGCTATATCATTTTTGAACGAATTGAGTGTTTTAAATTTGTTATATGTATGTCCATTTTGTTTGCTAAATTGAACGAATTGAGTTTTTCAATAATTAAATATATATCCATTGTGTTGGCTTTATTGAACGAATTGAGTATTTGAAGCATTTTTATGTACATTATGTTGACTTTATTAAACAAATTGTATGTTTTAAATCAT
Organism: Serripes groenlandicus; assembly: GCA_031761405.1. Lineage (NCBI taxonomy): Eukaryota > Metazoa > Mollusca > Bivalvia > Cardiida > Cardiidae > Serripes > Serripes groenlandicus. The sequence goes on from JASEVX010000249.1 coordinate 166,106, forward strand.
AAATATTTGGGCTATATTGAACGAATTGAGTGTTTAAAAAAAAATCATGTCCATTATGAATTAAACGAATTGTGTGTTTTAAATATTGAATTTTTGTTCATTCCGTTGGTAATATTGAACGAATTATGTGTTTTAAATACTTAATGTTTATTCAGGTTGTCGGCTATATTGCATGAAGTATCCACTTTTAACACTTCCCCTAGGAATGTGCGTTTCGACGCATCTGCAACAAACGTCATTTGAAACTGCCATGGAAATTTAAGAAGATATGCTTATGTGGAATGGGGGTAAACTCATGGTATAATTCATGGTTAATTTTATCCGATCTTTCATTCTGTATTTCTGACATGGTTCACTCATGGTGCTGTATCGTAACAAAGCTGTTATTAAGAAGAGTAGCATGTCACAAGGGCCGCCACGTAAATAGCTAAAGATAATGCATTTACACAGTCTATATATACAATGCATTTCTATCTTCACGTAAACTCACCTGTCATTATGTACAGAACAGCTATCGTGTCACAGATAAAGTTTGTATGAATTTAACTTTACACCTTCCATACTGTTTATAAAAATAATTCCACCTAGGAATTCGCCATACACACTTAGGCCTCGCAAAGACGACCAATCCTGAGTAAGTGCATATACATATCTTAAGAATAAATAAATGGTTATGTTGATAAATAGCACAGTTTATGAAACATGTATTTGTACTTAAAACTTTTTTTGACGCAACAGTAGTCATCCAGCAATTTAATCAAATTGAATTTATGAAATATTTGCAATTTAAAAGAAACAAATAACTGAACACTGTATTAACAAAGGTGTACTGAATAAGTAGGAAATAATAAATGTAGAATTTTACGTGAAATAGTCGATAAAAACATGGTAACAATATGAATATTTCTCCAAACAGTAGGATAATTAATATCGATCCAACAGTCTTGCAATTCCTAGCACTTCGTAGTATCCAGAGTTATTTGAACTCTTGTTGAAATGTAATTATTCTTGGAGAATCGTCAGTATATAAGTAGCAGCAGAAGTAGTAGTAGCAGTAGTATTGGTAGAAATAGTAGTAGTAAAAGTAGTAGTAGTAGTAGTAGTAGTAGTAGTAGTAGTAAAAGTAGTAGTAGTAGTAGAAGTAGTATAAACAAGAGGGCAATGATGGCCTTGGATCGCTAACCTGAATTTTATTTATTTTTAACTTTAGCCATATAAGCCCCGCTCCTTGGCGGCCATAGTTTTTGACCAATCAACATGGCGTGAAGGAATCTGATAGAAGCTCACCCTAGGAACATTTCTGCAAAATTATTTGAAAAACGGCCAAACACTTTCTGAGGAGAAGATTTTTTAAGTTCTCACTATAACCATATAAGGCAAAATAGCCCCAGCCTGTGGTGGCCATGTTTTTTTACCCATCAACATTGTAAGAATCTGATAGTGGGTAAACCTATGACCATTTCTTCAAAAGTATTTGAAAATCAGCCTGACACTTTCGGAGAAGAAGAAATTTTCAGTTTTCACTGTAGCCATATAAGGCAAAAAGGCCCAGCCCCCCTGGCGGCCATGTTTTTCGACCAATCAACATGGCTTGAAGGAATATGATAGAGGATCACCCAAGGAACATTTCTACAAAATTATATGAAAATCGGCCTGACACTTTTGGAGACAAGATTTTTTAAGTTTCCACTTTAGCCGTATAAGGCAAAAAAAAGCCCCGCCCCCTGGCGGCCATGTTTTTTGACCAAATAATATGACTTTAAGAAATCTGATAGAGAGTCACCCAAGGAACATTACTACAAACTTATTTGAATATCACCCAACCAGTTTAGGAGAAGGATTTGTTTTCGTTTGGTTGCCATGGAAACCAGAATTCTGCATGGATCCCAAAACATTGAAGGAATTCTGGTGAAGACATTGAGAGGATGCTTTCTGTGATTTTCATAACAATTGACCCACTGGTTACAGAGGAGAAGATATTGACGGACGAAAAGAGATCTTTATGGTAGTAACTATGTTATTCATTAGTGGCATATGTTTTTATTCTCTGTAGTAGCTCCTCTGGATACATGCGTATAAAAGAAGCATCATGGAACGAGTCACTAGGTTAGATCAGCCTCCGACAAAAGAGGAATTTCTCCAGCACAAAATAAATGGCTGCTTCATCGGCATTCTGTGAGGTGGCAGTGAACCTTACACTCGAGTTAATGCCCTTAGCTGACTCTTAGCAAAGTGGTATAGCATGTTTATTCTTGAATTAACAGATTAAAGGAATTAACTAATAGACATTATACCGGATAACAGTAAATATGATATAACAATAATAACACCCTTAAACCGAAAACAAAATATGAAAAATGGTGAAAATGGTCATTATATACAGGTATACTTTAAGGTCAAAGGGAAGTAATTCGGATCGGCTTGCGGGGCAGACAATTTTGTCCAGGAGCTTAGATATATATACAAGACTGAAATTGTCTCCCATTGGACAATAATGATTTTGCTGAAAGTTGAAAATGTTTTTTGAAAAATATATGGTATCCTGTGAGTGATTTGTAATCAAACCATGGTTTGCTTTTGACTATATTGGTACCTTCAGAGCCATTTTTAGAACATCCTGTATTTTCTGATATTTAAAGTGAAATTCAGTGCGCGATAAGGGTGACCTATGATTTGACGTCATATCTAACAACAAAGGTAGGTTAACGTTTTGAGTTTTTGGTGCTTTTATGGTAGATATAAGGACGGACTTTAATTTAAAAAAAGGTTTCTTGCTTATTTTGAATGCTAGGCAAGAACCCTAACCCATAAAATTATAATGGTCGCCTATTCAAAACGAGTTGCTTCCCTTTGACCGTCACTATAATATAAATGTAATCCGATGCTCTCTCATACTAGAGACATGTGAATATTCTTCCATATATGCTAGATTAAGTAAAGTTCTGACACTAGCGTTTTATACATAACAATTTGTTGGAGCCATTACAGGCAAGAATGCATATATTTAACTCTCATTTACACACAAGTATAACTTTAAGTCATATTATACAACCGCGTTTCCCATAACGCGTGTGAATTATCATCACTTTATTATATAAAGCTAGTACGCTAATAATATTTAACTTCTAATTAGGAATTAATTACATATGTGTGTCAAATACCTTTGTCATTTTAACTTTACGTTTTGGATTTAAATCTTGATTATCTGAACCTATATAATCCTCACAGTTCTCTGAATCAAATTCCGGTGGAATAACATATCTGCAATTTCGAATTAGCCTTGGATTTAAATTGTGTTGGAAGGGAGAGTCCACTCGTCAATTCTCGCCTTTCTAACTTGATCAACATTGCATTTGATTATCTGGTTATCTAATTGATTTTAATAGCCATTCTCTGTAAGCATTTTAAACCGTTTGGCCATGCATGGTCACGGATTTTCTTTAAACTTATTCAACATATTGATATCAGTGAATACCACTAATTAAAAGAAAATCCAGCCATCTCAATCACCGAAATAGATAGATGAACATTTGTTTAATGACATGCCAGACAAATGCTGCGGGGAACATAATGCTTGTTTTTGCATAAATAACACTTGAATAGACCTCATCACCTAAACATAGGAATTACCTCCCATAGTTATTTAGAGCAAAGAAATAAAAATGAATTACCTCTCATGGAATAACAATTTTGGTTTCATTGGCGTTTTTAGCGGTTTTCAACATTAGGTCAGTTATATCACGAAAACAGTTCACTTATTCGTGATCCCTTGGTAAACAAATCAGTACTAAGCAAAGGAAATGTACCTCGCCCAAGGGTATTCTAACAAAATTGTTGCGCCACGACTTTGGATCGAAGCCATGACCTCAGGCTCCTATTCCCTGACGCTTACTATTCGCCCAAGGTAGATTGGTTTCAGAACTCTTATTTTATCATGACATCTAGTTATAGGTATTTTTGAGGATCACAATTTTTTATGTTTAATAGAGTTGTATCACTGTAGCTAGCTTCTAATTCTTTTTTGAGTTTTGAAGTCTTATTGACTTTGTAAATAGACACAATTCAAATGCGTTCAGATTTGTAAAGGACCTACGCATAGAGTGAAGACAGAATTGTTTGAATAACATACCGACAGATCCGCCGATCTCAGGATAAATGTATTGGTATGTTGCAAATAGAATTCTTTGACATCACCCAAAAGCTGCTGAAACTGCGTACTGATAAGTTATAGTTTATACTAACATTTTCTATGATACGCTGTTGCACTATTCATAATGACAGGTGGTGTTAACGTGTAGATAGAAATGATTGATCAGATTGACTTTAAATAAAGTGGCGAATTCCTCTAAGCTGTGTCTTTAGCGAAGAGATACAGGATCATCTTCCTCTCTAATTCATAAATGCATTTTTAAATCTTTGAAGCCGTCAGTTATAATCTGCCTCTGGCGATGCATTAAAGGTGTTAGGTACAGCTAATCTAGATGTTAACCTTAACTAACTTACGGTCAATCATACATTCTTTGTTTTTGATAATCTCTCTAGAGATGCTATTATATGCAAAGATTTCTTATCTTAAAATTCCTGTCGAATACAATTTAATTTAAATGCATTGAAATATTTACTACATACACATTTCCAGGAAAACTTAAACAAAATCCCAGCATATCTAATGATGGACTTTATGACATTTCAAGTATATAACAATGTTATCTAGTTACAGAGTCACATCTAAAGCTTTCTTAAATTATTTAGTGACACAAATTACCGAAGAGCACCAAAAAGTATATCTAACCTGTCAAACAAAACTATAACGCTACGCTGTGGGTGTATTATGTGTGAATTAAATGACGATTTGAATGTTGTTATCAATGCCCGAAAGATAAACGAAGACAGATTAAATACATTAATTTCAAGATATAATGATGTATTTTCAAAAGATGAATTTGATATAGGAAGGTTTCCCCATGTCTCTGTTGCTATAGAAATCAAAACAGATCAAGTGATCAGGCAAAAACCTTATCGAATCCCATTCAGCGAAAGAGGTAATTTTAAACAAAACATTGATAATATCAGGGACGTAGATAAGAGGGATAAGTAACTAAGTTGTATACTAAAATATCACCCGTCCCAACATTTGTAGCAAGTAAATCTTAGAAACTATTGAAGATATGAAAATAACAAAGATATTTTCTGGAAGTCTAAACATTCTTCCATTGCAGTAGATAAATATATTTTGATATACTACACGTTTTGATAATCTTTTATCCTTATGTATAATGTCAGTCTATTAATTTTTAGAACAAAATTATATAATTCAGAAATCACAATATCTGTGTCTTTTAAACCAGTCATTATTCAAAATATAAAGACATTCCAGTTGTTCATTGCATCTCTAACTTTAGTTGAAATTTGAAGCTTCCAGAATATGTATGTTTTGTGTATGTGCTAAATGTGACTTCAAAGTATTATTTGCTACAAAATGTGAACATTTGGACAATTTTATTATACCCCCAGATACGTAGTATATGGGGGCTATATAAGAGTCACGCTTGTCGGTCGGTTTGTCGGTTTGTCAGTTGGTCGGTCGGTCGGTCGGTCTGTCAGTCGGTCCGTTGGTCTGGACATTTCTTGTGAACACTATTTCTCAGCAACCCTTAGTCATAATTCAATATTACTTCACAAGAATTATTGATACCAAGCCTAGTTGTGCATATTGTCGGCGTGTTGCACTGGTTTTCTTTAAAATGAGTTATGGCCCCTTGAATTTCTCATACATAGTTGGTCTATAGACATTTCTTGTGAACACTATTTCTCAGCAACCCTTGGTCAGAATTCAATATAACTTCACAATAATGATTGATACCAAGCCTAGTTGTGCATATTGTCGGCGTGTTGAAATGGATTTTTTTTAAATGAGTTATTGCCCCTTGAATTTCTCATACATAGTTGGTCTGTAGACATTTCTTGTGAACACTATTTGTCAGCAACCCTTGGTCAGAATTCAATATAACTTCACAAGAATGATTGATACCAATCCTAGTTGTGCATATTGTTGGCGTGTTGCACTGGATTTTTTTTAAATGAGTTATGGCCCCTTGAATTTCTCATACATATGTATATTGTCAGGCACCAGCTGGGGGTATTCATCACCTTCAGTGATATTTCTAGTTTCTTCTTGTGATATTTTAACCAGATAACAGGTGTACAAGTGGAGTGGCTTATGCCTCTTATCTAAGTCCCTGATGATATGCTAGAAGCAAATATCGTACGTCAAATATAAAAGATGGAACTAAGCGTTTAGGCATTGATTTTTGAACAAATAAACCAGATTATAATAAAGACTACAGCATATCCACCGCCCCGTATTGAAGATATTTTAGCTTCTTTAAATGGAGCAAAATATTTTACTTGTCTCGATCTTTCGAATTCCTTCCAACAAAATTTCCACACCAATAAAGGAACAAGATTGGAAACAAACTGCTTTTTCCACGCGATCTGCATTTTTTAAGTAGACAGTTTTACCGCAAGGTTTAAATATTTCAGCTGAAAGTTCCAATCAATCATGTCCACTGTTATAACATAATTGTCTAAGAATGTTCTGCTGTGTATTTAGAATTACACTTTGGAAGAACATCATATATTTTCTCATATAGAATAAATATTTAGGTGACTGAGAGCTACCTTTGATATGAAATATCAGCAGAAAGTATTCGTCATAATGCTGATACAATTAAATCTCTAAGACACATCAGAATTCCACAGAAGTTAAGGTTGTAAGATAGTTTTTAGGTTTTGTCCTATTTTATAGGAAATTCATTAAAGGTTTGCTGAAATTAATTTTCCATTGATTCGATTAACTAAACAGAAAGTTCAGTTCAAATGGTCTATTGAATGTCTAAACAGTTTCGAGGAGCTGATCATTCAATTAAAGAAAAAAGAATCCAAAGAACATGAAAGTAGTTGTGACAATGGTTATAGTAAACATTCACTTTACTTGGTGGATCAATGCATTATACATGATCCATTTATTAAATACATATGAGAATAGATAAACGGTTAAGTGCTTAATCTTTTTTCCTTTTGTCGAATGCCAGGTACAAGTACTTTGCAAGTGCAATGATTATCTGGTAACGAGTGTCCGACATAATGATCACAAATAAATTATCACATGTATTGTAATTTAACCATTCTTGTAAGAAATGAGTATTTCTCAATTCTTCATATATCGGACACCAAAGCAGAAAGTGGTTTTTGTCTTCAATAGCAAAGATATTATTTCTCAGACAATATTGGCAATGTCGTAGGTTTCTGTCAATTTGTAAATGCCGACTCTTTTCATTCATTAAGATATGCAACTGAAATTTTACAATAGTTTCGTATACTGATATGGTAACGATATTGATAGATACTTTTCAGGATTTAAGGCTATTTTTTAATGTTTATAGGCTAGTGCTTTTGGAGATGATTCAATGTTTCCATTTAGTGTTTGGTAGCTGCAATCAACGAGTCTTTGTTTAAACAGTGATAATAATATGTTGAAATCACCAACGTCTTCACTTAACCATACACAACGGAAACCATACTGGAACAATAAACTCTTTATATGGGTAGTCCAAGTTGTCCGACCTAAATCATCGAGTCGTCTTAAGAGTTTGTATCGGGTACCTATTTTCTTCCATTGTTAAGATTTTTAAACAGTATCTAACACAGCGGACCATATTCGTCACAGCTATAGGTGTCCTACCACACTCACTAAGAGCGAAGAAATTGGCTACATTACTGTTTAAGCAAGCGATTCGTTTACAAAATAGGATATGCGGTCTTTCAACTATATCACATGATTGGTAGCACCATATTTCCGAGGAATATGTGAGTATCGGCATCACCATAGCTATTTATAAAATTGGAAAACTTCTATTTCTTCACCTCTGTATAGCAATCTTTCACTTTTTCGTAGTATACCACATGTACGAAAAACCATTATTACTTTTATTTTGACATATTTAGCTGCATTCCAGTTGCATCCCAGAAATCACTTATGTGGTCAATTTGGTGTTTGAGATTCAAAGCAGTGTCAGCGAAAGAAGAAACATCGTCTGCAAATAAAAGTCTACATAATTCACCATTTTCCTAGGATATTTGAATACCCTGTTCGCATTTAGACTTCAGATAAGTGATAATGTCATTTATGTATAGACTGAAGATGACCGCAGAACTCACACAGCCCTGTTTCGTACCCTTTTCACATTTAACACATTCTGTAACACCGTTTTCAACTTTGACACATGATTTTAACTGTTCGTACATGGATTTGAAAACACGGATTAATTTACTGTCGGGACTTATACCTTTACGTATTAAACTTTCCCAGAGTTTTATATGTGAACAATTGTCGAAAGCCTTGAGGAAATCAACAAATAAAACATATATTCCACCCCGTTTCTTGCTTATATATTGCTGTATGACAGATTGTAGGTTATATATATTGTCAGCGGTGGAATAACCGCGGCGAAATCCAGCTTTTGCCTCATCGATCACTTCATTTTCTTCGGCCCATATCATTGTGTAAAGTGTCATTCGTAGCTTGGTCATCTTTAAATAATGTTTTAAAATAGTGAAACCATGTCACACCTGCTAGTAAAAGCGTACCAAGAGTCAAAAAGTAAAGTTTGACTATCAAAAATATAATGCTTAAATAAAAACGTAAGAACAAAAATAAGAAATGTTTTCAAGTATGAAAAAAATCAATTTTGTGTAGTAAAATAACGCTTTCACGGAAATTGTAGAGTGCGAAAAGTGAAAATATACTGACATTCTGGTTTAACGTGATGACGTAGTAATGAGGAAAGGTTTCGATTTCAATAATGGCGTGTTAGTTACCTTACGGAGCTTAAGATGAAAAATTATACTGTTTGTCGTCTTCTTCCGAAGAAAACAGCGATGAGTCAGCTATTTACAGTGAGACAGATGCCATAGGGAACGATCCTCATCTTTAGGAATAATACCATACCAGTTTGAGTCAGTAAAACGATCTGAAACGAGTAGCGAATCTGAAGGCAAAGCAGGACGTAAATACGGGGGACATTCATAACCCATATGGTCAAAACCCATATGGTCACTTTTTGTCATAGTAGTCAAAACCCATATGGTAAAAAAACCAGGGTAGTCAAAACCCATACGATAGAAAATGCAGGTTAGTCAAAACCCATACGATAGAAAAAACAGGGTAGTCAAAACCCATATGGTTGAAAATGCAGATTAGTAATAATTCAGTCACAGATGATAATTACTTTAACTATTTAGTATATGGTTGCAATTTACAAAATAGGATATGCGGTCTTTCAACTATATCACATGATTGGTAGCACCATATTTCCGAGGAATATGTGAGTATCGGCATCACCATAGCTATTTATAAAATTGGAAAACTTCTATTTCTTCACCTCTGTATAGCAATCTTTCACTTTTTCGTAGTATACCACATGTACGAAAAACCATTATTACTTTTATTTTGACATATTTAGCTGCATTCCAGTTGCATCCCAGAAATCACTTATGTGGTCAATTTGGTGTTTGAGATTCAAAGCAGTGTCAGCGAAAGAAGAAACATCGTCTGCAAATAAAAGTCTACATAATTCACCATTTTCCTAGGATATTTGAATACCCTGTTCGCATTTAGACTTCAGATAAGTGATAATGTCATTTATGTATAGACTGAAGATGACCGCAGAACTCACACAGCCCTGTTTCGTACCCTTTTCACATTTAACACATTCTGTAACACCGTTTTCAACTTTGACACATGATTTTAACTGTTCGTACATGGATTTGAAAACACGGATTAATTTACTGTCGGGACTTATACCTTTACGTATTAAACTTTCCCAGAGTTTTATATGTGAACAATTGTCGAAAGCCTTGAGGAAATCAACAAATAAAACATATATTCCACCCCGTTTCTTGCTTATATATTGCTGTATGACAGATTGTAGGTTATATATATTGTCAGCGGTGGAATAACCGCGGCGAAATCCAGCTTTTGCCTCATCGATCACTTCATTTTCTTCGGCCCATATCATTGTGTAAAGTGTCATTCGTAGCTTGGTCATCTTTAAATAATGTTTTAAAATAGTGAAACCATGTCACACCTGCTAGTAAAAGCGTACCAAGAGTCAAAAAGTAAAGTTTGACTATCAAAAATATAATGCTTAAATAAAAACGTAAGAACAAAAATAAGAAATGTTTTCAAGTATGAAAAAAATCAATTTTGTGTAGTAAAATAACGCTTTCACGGAAATTGTAGAGTGCGAAAAGTGAAAATATACTGACATTCTGGTTTAACGTGATGACGTAGTAATGAGGAAAGGTTTCGATTTCAATAATGGCGTGTTAGTTACCTTACGGAGCTTAAGATGAAAAATTATACTGTTTGTCGTCTTCTTCCGAAGAAAACAGCGATGAGTCAGCTATTTACAGTGAGACAGATGCCATAGGGAACGATCCTCATCTTTAGGAATAATACCATACCAGTTTGAGTCAGTAAAACGATCTGAAACGAGTAGCGAATCTGAAGGCAAAGCAGGACGTAAATACGGGGGACATTCATAACCCATATGGTCAAAACCCATATGGTCACTTTTTGTCATAGTAGTCAAAACCCATATGGTAAAAAAACCAGGGTAGTCAAAACCCATACGATAGAAAATGCAGGTTAGTCAAAACCCATACGATAGAAAAAACAGGGTAGTCAAAACCCATATGGTTGAAAATGCAGATTAGTAATAATTCAGTCACAGATGATAATTACTTTAACTATTTAGTATATGGTTGCAATTTATCTTAGATGTAGGTTACTTGTATAAGGAAAAGACTAAACAATTAAAATTTATAATTTTATTTTATCTTTTAATACATAATTTTCACAAATATATACACTTCAGAAGTTCCATATGTCTTCTTTCCTTTTAACAAAGGACATTTAAGATAGTAATTACTAATAGCATAGTAATTATGATTAACACAATCAATAACTGTGAGGAACAGAGAGCGTAAAAGCATACAACCTATTGTTATCATTTATAGAAAATATCACTTTATAAAGTAATTATCACCTTTATTCAATTATCAGTGACCTTAATTCAATTATGTGATGTGATATTGGACAGGCCCCACAGAAGCCTGTAAAAAGAGGAACCCTCATCCATCAGAAAAGACTTCAGTCTCTTTGTTCAGATTATGTAACTGGGAGTACGTCCCTTTAGGACTTTTTAAACACGATAGGAACTTTTAATAGGCTAAAACAATTGTTGAAAATGTGGTTACTGTTAAATGTGCTATGAAACAGATGTTACAGTTTAACCCTTTCCAACATACAGCAAAGGGTTGTTTTGAAATAAAAAAGCATTCTTAAGTGGGCTATGCTAATTGATTATATTTTGCTTTTCTCTTTTTTAATTAATATTTATAAATTGTGTTATGTTTAGATAAAAACACTTAGTATTTGGCATCCATATACTAATTATTTAAAGTAACTATCATCTGTGACTGAATTATTACTACTCTGCATTTTCAACCATATGGGTTTTGACTACCCTGTTTTGTCTATTGTATGGGTTTTGACTACCCTGCATTTTCTATCGTATGGGGTTTGACTACCCTGTTTTTTTACCATATGGGTTTTGACTACTATGACAAAAAGGAACCATATGGGTTTTGACCATATGGGTTTTGACATACACTCCGTAAATACATGAACAATAAATATATTTTGAAACTTATCAAAGTAGTTACTTTGTTAAACAAACTTCCATCCCCTCAAAACATTTCATAATATTTGTCTTCCGAGATACATGTTAATCCATACAAAGTGAGGAAACTTTCCCTTGTGACCAATACCTTCCTTATTTTGAAAAACATTGCAGAAAAGGGAAAGCTAATAATTAGAAAAGGGTAATAGTAATTCCAATCAAGCAGTTTTAATTTCAACCTTATCCTTCAAACAACGAATGACTAGATGACTTTGAAAGCATAATGGCGAAAATATAAAATATCTCTGCAAATGAAAGTATAATAATTAAATAGAGGTTAAAATAGTGTAGCAAAATGAGAAATTGTTCATTGTTGGCAATTTCTCCTCCCTTCACAATGTTTCAAAAGACGTTTGCAGAGGTGTCAAAATGACTCTGTATGACATAACCCATTTCCCTCATGTTGACGCTTTCTGACGCCTCTGCAGCAGACGGCTTATTGAAAACATGGTGACATATGAAGAAATTGCTCAAAACGAACAATTTCTCGTTCGGCCACAAGGTTTTCCACTTTTAGTCATAGGTTTTCCATTCTATTATAGAGATTTTCTAAATTTGATGAAATATGTTTACCAATGCAATGGGCAGACAAGAATTAAAAATAGATGAAAAGTGGCTTGTTTATCTTAATCAAACAGGTGTCCTCAAAACGAACAATTTCTCGTTTGGCCAGCAGGTTTTCCACTTTAAGTCATAGGTTATCCATTGTATTCACTCATAATTTACGCATAGAAACCGGTAGGCACGGGCGAGTAAGAATTCCAAGAAATGAGAGAGTGTGTATTCACTGTAATTTACAAACTATCGACGACGAATACCACTTTATTATCGAATGCCTTTGTCACCAGAATCTTCGAGAAATTTACATTAAACGTTATTATTACGTCAAGCCAAGCATGCCAAAGTTTATACATCTAATGAAAATTGAAAATCCAGCCACATTATTTAAGCTATGTAAATTCATAAAATATGATTTTGAAGAAAGAAATAGTCACATTCCTCCGTGAGGTTTTACACGATTACATAATCTGGAAAATATTTTCACTAAATCAATTCTTTTCCATATTTTCTCGATTAACATTCTATAGAATCCTATTGAAGTATATATGTCACGATATGAAATTTAAATTGAATTTGTATTTGTATTTGTATATGAAATTGAATTTGTATTTGTAACAATGATGTACTTATTTTGTACAAGTTGAAAATAAAGTATCTATCTATTATAGAGATTTTCTAATTTTTGATGAAATATATTCACCAATGCAATGGGCAGACAAGAATTAAAAATAGATGAAAAGTGGCTTGTTTATCTTAATCAAACAGTTGTCCTCAAAAGAACTGATCTGTATTGTGTAAGTGTCATGACACACAATTCTAATTTGCACCAGTAAATGATCCATTGTAATGCCTTTTCTGAATTCTTTCGGTAGTGTAACTAGATCAAACAATCAAAGTCGTCAGCCACATGTAGTTGTGTACACAAGAGTCTGCATTTGTGAAAGGGGTAAATACGCAGTAACTTATTCTATCATAAACCAGTTGACATCGGATATATCTCACAGCTCCTAGACGGTCAAAACAAAAGAAGTTACTTTGCACGTGTGTGTTAACCCTTTTTTCCATTCAACAAATTTGCCCAGGAATTAAAAACATTTTGACAAAAATGTGAAAAATCTCTTTAACCATTATTTCTACAGCAGAAGCCTATATTCATACAGGATGGTCAACTGCTCGTTATATTGTCACACAACAATTCTCGAATACTTTTGCGAACAGTAATGACCAACATCCGTCATTACAATTATGTTTATGTCAATTGATACTAATTGTCTTCGATTATTAAAAAAGAAATGATTGGCTATTTTTGTATGTCGTGACTCAATCTTTATATGATGCATTTCATTCAACCTGAATATTGAATTTTGAAACACTACACATATTTGTATGCTTTTTACTTAAATGAAAAACTATTATCAGCGTGTGTTTATAGGTTATTCAGGTTTGAAGAAAAAATAAAGTGGAAATACTTTTTTGTCGGACCGTTCCAAAGTTTTCGCGTCGAGTCCACCGCTTTTATCCACAGTTTTTCTTGGTTTCCTTTAAAGAGTTTGACCGCACGCGTTTTATTAATTTCTTAAAATATAAATATAACTTCTGTTCTTTTTTCATATCTATACTTTCAGGGGTAGTGACGGGGATAGTTTGCGGTGCTTCATATGATATTGTTTATTCATCGTGATTATTTGCTTGGCTATTAACCCTTACCGTGCTGAGACCACCATTTGATGGTCTGACGTGACGTTAACCCGAGCCGTGCTGAAACCACCAGTTGATGGTCTGGCTACTGAGAATCAGTGGGTGGAGTTCATTTGTGAAATAAAAGCATTTCATGCATAAATTTCACCGAAAAAAGGTAGATGAAGTATCTAATTTGATAAAAGACTTCATATATTATGTTTACAGAAGTGAATATGGTAAAATTATCACAAAAACAAAGTAAAACGGTGACCTCTAACAAAAAAATGTCGGACATCGTAATACGAGATTCTGGAAAATCCCGTAGCGAAATTTGAAACATGAATACATTGATATTCATGCTGCTGAATATGTATTTTGCTGTTTTTTCATGTGGTGTTTTCTTAAAACTTTTTAATTTTGTGATTTGTATCGATATCTTGAACAAAATAAGCTTTTATGACCAAAACAAAAAGTGAAAAAAAGATGTGTGCTATTTTTAGGACACGTATCTTATTTACTGAACACAGTGGTTTGAAAAAGTGTTTTATTTAACAATATCATACAAATGTTTCATCCCAGTCTGACATTTATATTGTTTATTCTCTTAAATTTTTGAAAATATGACAACAACGAATGTTTCTGCTATTAAAATAAACTTATTGTTATGAAAAAAAAGTTATGAAAAATGAGTGTCTATTTTTAGATCAGGCATTTGCCTGGCTTCCGGTATAATAAATTGACCTAGTTCAATGTTTTGAAATAATACCGATTTGTTATATTTACAAAAACAATTGACAGTTGCAACATCCAGAATACAACATTGGATGAATCGTACTAGCTTATTTTAGGACTTCCAAGTTTTAAAAGTTTAATAAATATATCTTTATCAACAAGAGGTCGTATTTTACATTAACATTTTGGATTGAAAAGTTTGAGGGCGCCATATTATTCTCAACCAACATTCAACTTGCTGAAATGTGATGCAGAGAGCTATTGTAATTTAATTCAAACTTGTCTTTTCTTCTTCTTAACTAAATTAATGTTTAGTCTTATCAATATAAGAATTCAGCACTGGTGTGTTTTCTCATCATTTGATTTTGAATTTGACATTTTCATCTCAAGTTTATCTGTTCAATTTTTAGCTTACATAAACTGAGCCAATTAGGCTTAAGTCAACAAACTGAAACTAGATAAAAAAAATCTCTTTCTTTAATCAACTTACCTTTAATTAATCAATCCAAGTAAAAACAAGTGTCCGAGTCACTTTTTAAATGGTTAATCCCACTAGTGCATCCAATTTATTTCTGTTTATATTAATTATTATGCAAACTCATAACTGGTGCATTCTTTAAATATAACTAGATCTAGTTTGAAGTAACTTTTTAAAATTCCACAGCAATCCATATATTTCTTTAAAACACTCTTCAAGCCTGTGTAAAGTGTCAAGGCCTTGGGATTTGACCTATAAATAGTCACATGCTGTGTAGGAGCTATGACATCATCAGTGAGTGGAGTGAGATTTTACACAGAATCTATTTAAAGTTAGCCAAGTAAAATTTTACTTCTAAACAAACACTTACAGTGTTTATAATGAGTTTAAATATTTTTGTTCAGTGATTTTAAAATAAGGGGCATTGAAAGATTTGTTTTCAATATTTGTAATTGAAAATATTTAGTAAATAATTACTAATCTTATATATCTGGTATTTCAATTTATTCTAATGGTATAATGATCTAACATGTATATGCAAAAACTAATTCAAATATAATATGTGCATTGTCTGATCTTGATCTACACAACTAAATAGTAATGGTAAATACAAAATAGATATTACCAGAGAGTATTTAACTTTAAAGATCTGTGATATAACAAAGAAGAGTACAGTTCTTTATGGATAATTGCATAGTTATATAATTATGCCCCCTTCAAAGAAGATGGGTATATTGCTTTACACATGTCAGTCCGTCGGTAGACCAAAGCTTGTCCAAGTGATAACTCAACAATGCCTGGACCTATGGTCCTCAAACTTAATTTGGAGGTTGGGGATGACCAGTAGACGAACTCTACATATTTTGAGGTCATCAGGTCAAGGGCACAGTGACCTTGAATGCGAAAAGCTTGTCCAAGTGATAACTCGACATTGCCTGCACCCATGGCCCTCAAACTTGACATGGAGGCTGGGCCTGACCAGTAAATGACCCCTATTGATTTTGAGGTCAGTGGATTAAAGGTCAAGGTCACAGTTACCTTGAACCTGACAAGCTTGTCTGAGTGATAAATCAACATTGCCCCAACCCATGGCCCTCAAACTTGACACGGAGGCTGAGGTGACCAAAAGAAGCCCCTATTGATGTTGACGTCATTGTGTCAAAGGTCAAGGTCACAGTGACCTTGAACGCAAAAAGCTTATCCTAGTGATAACTCGACATTGGCTGCACCCATGGCCCTCAAACTTGACATGGAGACTGGGGGTGACCACTAGATGACCCCTATTGATTGTGAAGACATCAGGTCAAACATAAAGGTCACCGACCTTGAATGCAAAATTTTGTCCGAGTGATAACTCAACATTGCGTGCACCCATGACCATAAAACTTAACATGGAGGCTAGGGGTGAACAGTAGATGACCCTTATTGTGAGATAACTTAACAATGCCTGGAGCTTTAGTCCTCAAACTTGACTTGTAGGTTTGGCCTGACCAGTAGATGGCCCCTTTTGATTTTGAGGTCATCAGGTCAAAGGTACAAAACCTTGTCAGAGTGATTACTCCACATTGCCTGCATCCATGGCCCTAAAGCTTGACATGGAGGCTGAAGGTGACCAGTAGATGACCTCTATTTATTTTGAGGTCATCAGGTGAAAAATTGTCCCAAATATTCCTGGGGGGGGGGGGGGGACATAATGTTTGACAAACATCTCTTGTTATGGTCAAAGTTTGATAGACATATTTATGCAATAAGAATTAACTTTACACACAAAATGATGATGACTATCTAGAGAGAGTTTCACAGTTGTCAAATCCTCCCTGCATGATGATTCCATACATATTAATTGGAGGGGATTAGAGCTATGGTCAGTCTGTCAGATATATTTATACTTGTTTGGTGTTTTATGCAACTTACAACATACATTAATTCCTACAGACATAATATGGCGTTGCCTTGGTTTATTACCAATAATGTGCCAAGGAGGGAAGACTACCATTTCATAGTCTTTGATGTGACCATCCCAGTGATCTAATCACCCAGATAGGAAAAATAAATTAAAAAAATCATGATTTTTAACTCTTTTTTTTAAAAAAATAAGATTCAAGAAAATTGGTAGATAGATTTCTATATGCATAGACCTTTCTAGTAGAAACATGTGATGTGCATAACCTTCAGATTGCCCTACATGCACATTACTACAATAATATGACATAGCAAGTTTGTGCCCACCACTTAACCCTGCAACAAATCTGCAGCAGACAACTTTATAAATATCTAGACAAAAAAAGTGGAAAATCTCTGTGAATGCAATTATAATTTTTGAGGAATTTAAAACAAAAAAATATGTTATATTTCTATCATTGACAGAGGCAGAAAATAGAGTACAACTCATCGTGACAAAAAGAGATGTTTTCAAACATGCTCTGAATGTTTGAAAGGGATTAATGAAATGGAGTTTTTGATAATTCAAAGTATAAGAACTTGGTTTAAAAAAAAATGGGTTAACATTATAGCATATGTTTCTTTAATCAAAGTTTATAATTGCATATGTCAAGTGATTTCAAAATGTATTCATGTCTGTTGACAACAGGACACAGTCTATTTCTTCTGATTATGATCTTGAAGT
The DNA here is from genome assembly GCA_031761405.1 of Serripes groenlandicus. Lineage (NCBI taxonomy): Eukaryota > Metazoa > Mollusca > Bivalvia > Cardiida > Cardiidae > Serripes > Serripes groenlandicus. The sequence continues at coordinate 183,990 of JASEVX010000249.1, forward strand.
GTGACCTTGACCATAGAGCTACAGCATTGGTTTTGTATGCAACAAAGTACTCATATTGTTAAAGTTAGCAACTATGCCAAGAACTTTAAAATGTCTGTAGCATTTGACATTGAAATGTGGCATTAACCTGTGAGTTGCAACCCTTATTTGCATTAAAATGAACATTTATACAAAATTATTTGGAGGGAAAAAATGCTTATATTGGTACAAGTTAATGCCCTGACAAGCTTGTTTTAACCTGATTTGACATTTGACCTTGATGCATGACCTTGACCTGTGAGTTACAACTCTAAGTCTTGTATGTGAAACACTGTCTCATTAACATTAACATTAACATTAGTGCATAATTATCTGAAAATATGTAAGTTGAAGTTGAAAAAATTATGAATAGTTATATGAATATTGTTTTTGAACTTTGACCTTAAAGTGTGACCTTGACCTTCAGCTGTCAGCCTAAGTGTTGCAAATAATAAACTGCCCCATTAAGATAAACAATTGTACCAAGTGATTTGAAAATACATAAATGTGTTAAGAAGTTAAAGAGATAATTGTTTTATATATATAATTTTTTCAAAGTCATTCAAAACATCGTTTTTTTAAATCTGCAGGAAACAAATTTAGAAGCTTTTCATGAGCAATTAATTTCAACTCTTCTGGCCTAGGTTTCCATGCCAATATCTTGAAAACATATACACTTCATACATCACTGATAAAAAACTGTGTCAATAACTCAACAGCTCCATACCTATATGGATGAAATAGAAATCTTCTTTTTTACTCTTATTTGGGTTGCCATGGTAACTGTATCTGACACCATAAAGTCTTCATTGCAACAAGAGTTCCAAAATTCAATTATGGCATCACTAGCCAAATAATTTTCATTTTAATAATTTCTATCAAAAGAATAGCCCATTAATTAGAATAGAACTTCACTGAAAAAGTATTCAAAATTACTGCTCTTTGAAGCCTCATTAGAACATATTTAAAATGTTAGCAGGTGCAAATTGATCCTATTTTCTTTCGATGAGAATTCAACGCAGATACCTTGGCAACATGTTAAACAAAATACATAGCAGATTAAACAAGAAATCAGTTGGTCAGCAGCTCTGCAGCCACTTTTGTGAGGCAGAACCTTCTATTAAGCATGTGTCTAGGTTGCCATGGAAACTGTATCTGACACCATAACGTTTTTTATTGCAACAACAGTTCCAAAATTCAATTATGGCATCACTAGCCAAACATTTTTCATTTTAATAATTTCTATCAAAATAATAGCCCCTTAATTAGAATAGAGCTTCACTTAAAAAGTATTCAAAATAACTGTTCTTTGAAGCCTCATTAGAACATATTTAGAATGTTAGCAGGTGCACATTGATCCTATTTTCTTTCGATGAGATATCAACGCAGATACCTTGGCAACATGTTAAACAATATACATAGCAGATTAAACAAGAAATCAGTTAGTCAGCAGCTCTGCAGCCACTTTTGTGAGTCAGAACCTTCTATTAAGCATGTGTCTAGGTTGCCATGGAAACTGTATCTGACACTATAAAGTTTTCATTGCAACAAGAGTTCCAAAATTCAATTATGGCATCACTAGCTAAATAATTTTCATTTTAATAATTTCTATCAAAAGAATAGCCCTTTAATTAGAATAGAACTTCACTTAAAAAGTATTCAAAATTATTGCTCTTTGAAGCCTCATTAGAACATATTTAGAATGTTAGCAGGTGCAAATTGTTCCTATTTTCTCTTGATAAGAATTCAACGCAGATACCTTGGCAACATGTTTAACAATATACATAGCAGATTAAACAAGAAATCAGTTAGTCAGCAGCTCTGCAGCCACTTTTGTGAGGCAGAACCTTCTATTAAGCATGTGTCTTGGTTGTCATGGTAATTGCTAGGATTTTATAAATGCCAACCTAAATGGATAAGATACAACATTCTATTTCTGCATCACATGCCAAATTATTTTGAGTTCTGACATTTTTCAACAAAGTTACAGCTATTTTAAACATAGGATTGAAAAAAATGAGAAAAATTGAAAACAATTCAGCAGTGAGCTCACATAGCCTTCAAAACAATTCAGCATGGTAAGGGTTAATAACATTAATCGTAGGTCCTTTATACTTTTCAGTAATTATATCAATTTCTTCATCAAAGGTCGATCCTTTAACTTGTGTGGATAAATAGTCAGCTACTTCATTATATTTGCCAGGTACGTATTCAATTAACATAACATGTCTAATGCAAAACTTTGGTGAATTTTGTTATCGAAATTTGAAGATTACAAACAAGTTAATGATTTTTAATCGGTTCTAATTACAAATTTTGATTCCAGAAGATAACAATCGAGTCTTTTTAGGTTATAAGTAATTGCTAGTGCCTCTTTAAGAATTGTGGAACATTTCTTTTGAGTTCTAGAAAGAGCATGACTAAGAAAAGATATTGGACGTTCATCTTCGTTTATGGGGTACGGACAAAACCATGGTTAGAGCATCTAAAGTTACTATATATCCTGCGTAAGGAGAAAGGTAAAAATTAAATTAAATATAGCTCTGGGTTTAATAATGATTTGAAATGTTTGTAATGTTGTCCTTTTCCAGCATTGTTAGAGTTAAAGTATATCTTTAGCTAGACATATATATGTTACTGTAAAACACTTGTGTTCTCCTGTTAAAAATAGACCTGTGATACCTCCCACTGTCAGCTAGAGTCCTTTTGTTTATAACCCCCCAAGTCCCCCTACTTTTTTCCCACTTGTAGACGCGTTCTGACGCATATGCAGCAAAGCACTTTTGACTTTTAAAAACATATTGGAGCAAACGGAGAAATTGCTCACAATGATAAATTTCTCCTTTTGCTGCTATATTTTCAACTTTATTAAATTATAGTACTATTATTTACAGACATTGGTCTGCTGCAGATTTGTTGTATTTAGGAAGGGGTTAAAAAGAAGAAGAATCCACGTCTTTTTATTCTATACAACATGCAGGAAACCATTTTCCAATATACAACACAACTGCAGTGGACAACTTTAATTTCTCCTTTTTTCACACAAGGGTTAACTAATGTCTTCCATAACATATTCAAATATATCACTTTTTAGCTCACCATGACGAAGTTGAAGTGAGCTATGCTATATCCTTGGTGTTGACATCAAGTTAACCCTTTCTCACATACAACAAATCGACCGCAAACCACTTTGAACATCTAGACCACAACACATGCAAATTCTTCATCAATAAATGTTTAATTAATAAAAAAGAGTTGAAAACATTGTGACAAAATGAGTAATTGCTCATTTTGAGCTGGATGTACATCTACAAGTAGAAAAGGGTTTAGGATGTTTGATTGAGGTCGGATATATTTAAAAGTATAAGTATTGATAGAGCTGTTCCTTAGTGATATATATATTTATCATTACATGTATTTATGATGTTTTCCAAATTGTATGCTGTAGATTTTTTATTCAAGGAAAACTGTAATTTCAACAATTCCCAAAAAGAAAGAAGATGCAGATAGAATCATGGAGAAAATGTAACACATTATGAGCCAAAAATAAACAAAACTCGACACGGTAACATGTGTGTTCAGTTAAGATATAGATCAGAGTGAATATGCACAGTAAGATTTAGATCAGAGTATGTATGCACAGTAAGATTTAGATCAGAGTGTGTATGCATAGTAAGATTTAGATCAGAGTGTGTATGCACAGTATGATTTAGATCAGAGTGTGTATGCACAGTAAGATTTAGATCAGAGAGTGTATATGTAACCAGATTGTTTTGTTGGGTTTTAGCCCATATCAGCTATTTTTAGATTTCTTGTTTGGCGGCAATCTTTAGTCACATGATTAGCTCAGATGTTTTTACAGTCAGTCAGTTGCTGGACAATGGTCAGATAACATCGTCTCAAGTATGGTGAACCGCCGATTCATTGTTTAATTGCTAACTTCAAAATGAGAATGATATAGATGAATGGTTGTAGAAAGGGAAAGAAGAAGTATTTGAACATTTAGTCAATTTGATTGGTAAGCTTTATTTGCAATTGTTACTGTTAATATATTTGAAGAAAGGAAGAGTTAACTTCTGGAAGAGTCTATGAATATGTCATGAAGGATTTTATATGTTTTAATAGCTAGAGGAATGAAGTGTTTATATTGTTGTTACAATGTAAACCATTATGGAGATGTGTATATTGTTTATTTAAGCTAATGATTGTACCAATGATTAGATGTTATTTTAGTGTGATGATCCTTTTCTGATAATGTAATTGCAGGATGAGGAATTCAGGAATACTATACATAGATTGAAATAATTTGTTTGTTTGGAGTTTAACGCCGCTTTCAACAGCTTTGGTCATATCACGGCGGTCAGTGCACCTACCCATGTTTTCCTGGCTTTCCCACACCAGTACTTACACAACATTCTTTCGAAGCCACTGACTACTTTCTCACATAGATCAGAGGTGAGAGGCATAGATTGAAATAAACTCGTTGGTGTTATTAATTCCCAAACCCACTGAGCGAGCCGGTACAAATGGCGCCCAATAAATGAAATACACCAATAAGGACCCATATGTGAGATTGGTTAACATATTCGTGGACGAATCCTCGGAAAGAGCCGGAAAAGATCAGACGACATACAAACTATCTACCAACGATGGAGAAGCTACATGATCATGAACTGAACATTTGACTGTAATTGACTTAAGACTGTGATAAGTGAATATTATTATTTTTTTTACTTTCTAATTAATATTGTATTGTGTTTTCAATGATGTTATTCCTCTGTGGTAAGATTTTTATTAATTAATTGTATCTTCCCATGATTGTTTGAGAGCTTGAAGGACGTTTGAGTTGCACTGTTCAAGCACTGCACGCCTAAAACTAACTCTAACTTTGAAACCATTTTTTTCACGCCCCTTTCCCTTATTAGTCCCCTACCGGCGTGCCGAAGGGGACTCTTAGGTTTGCACTCCGTCCGTCAGTCCGTCAGTCCGTCAGTCAGTCCATCTGTCAGTCAGTCAGTCAGTCCGGCAAATCAGTTTTCCGCACTTTTTTTCTACATGCTTTGAGGTATTGAGAAATTTTGTATATGCCTTTGTAATCATGTGTCACAGATCAAGTTCGCGTTTCATGGGATTTCGTCAATTTTTTTATGAGTTATGCCCCTTTTTGGACTTAGAATATTAATAAGTCAAAACGTGCAAACCGGTAGTGGATTATGGTATTGCTTGCAATCCTACAGTTACTTGTTATATTCAGAAGTTGGAATATTCGGTTTTGTTTCGTTTTCAAAATGGACTGTTTGGATTTGTTTGGTATATTTCGATGTTTTTAGGAATTTGCCATTCTTTCGATTAGCAGAAGTTTGCTTTCCCACATAATATATTTTTTCTCATTTTCCGAGAAACTTAGTTTGGACTCGCCCAATTTCAGAACAAGCATTTTCATTTGCTCTGCTATATCCCGCATTGTGACGTCACTGTACTAGAGCTGTCTGCTTAACTGGAATGACCGATTAAATAGAAACATAGGTAAATTGTGACATTACTTTCTCATGTTTATTATATTTATAGAATACTGGTTAAACTTGTTTTATAGCTTTACAGGTAAACAGCGTTGAAGGAGGAGCAGATGTAAATCAAATCATTATATGTAAACATGTGTTCTTATTAGTTATTTCACCCTTTAATAGAAAATAAATTAGTTTTCAGTATTCAATTTTTGATATTTGATAGTTAATCTGTAGTTTGAAATTAATTCAAATTTCTTGATGAATTTAAACCTAGGTTTAACTCATTGAATAGTGTGTATAATATAGTGATAGAGTAAAGAATTATGTGACTTATGTATACATTGTGTACTTAGGTTGATTAATATATTATTATTATAACACAACCTTGTTTTAATTATCATGCTTTATACAAATAGTTGTGTCCGTTTATTTTAGGTAACCTACTAACATTAAATAAAATTACTAATCTACTTTTGAAAAAGGAGTCAACCGATAGCATATATTGATGAAGTCACTGAATGACTTAGTACAAATAGACACTTATATAGTCACTCAATGACATTGTGCAAATAGACACTTATATAGTCACTCAATGATTTTGTGCAAATATACAATTATATAGTCACTCAATGACTTTGTGCAAATAGAAACTTATATAGTCACTCAATGACTGTGCGAAAAGAGACACTCTAGCGCTGATCATTTGGGAATAATTGTTCATTTCTTTCAAATCGTTTTGAGTGTTTGATATTTATTGCGCGATATACTTATATAAAAGTTGAACTTTATACGCGTTGTGACTAAGTCACTGTTGAACAGAATAGGATACTCATGGCTGAAGAAGATGGTAAAAGTGGAATGGCTACTGGAGGTATTACTGAAGGGGAGGAGAGATTATTACAGGCACTTCATCTCCTATTAGGAATTAAACCCAAACTAGGATCTGTAGAAGATGTGACTAAACTTTTATCTGTGTTTGGTACAGCAAAAGAAGAACATGGAGGAAAGATAAAGACTGAGGATACTTCACATCATCATGGAACTTACTATTTCCCCAAGATGTCTATCTTTTATGGTGAAGAAGGAAAAGGTGATGTGAATTGGAACACATTTAAATATGAAATCATAGCTTTACTTTGTGAAAAGGTGTTCACTAATGAACAGATTTCTCTAGGAATTAGAAGAGCCTGTAGAGGAAAAGCAGGAGATACCATTCGGAGATTGGGTCCCGATAAAAAGATTATGGAAATCATTCAAAAGTTTGATAGTGATTATGGCTCGGTAGAGTCAATGGAGACACTTATGAGGAAGTTTCTCTTCGAGATTAGAGGAATTGTTTGACCAGGCCATTCAGTTAGAGGCTCTGAAAAGGTCAGATGTCACAATTCTTAGACAAGTTCTGCATGCAGGCCTACATAAATATTTAAAACAGATGTCAGTATACTACTGTGACAAGATTCATGATTATGATGAGTTCAAGAAAGAACTAAGGAAATTATAACTAAGCTGCAAAGAAAGTGGGAACAATAGGTCAAATGTGTGTAAGGCAGTATCACATGCTGAAACTCAATCAAAGGAGATGAGTGAGTTGAAACAGCTTAATGCTAAGATTGATCACCTATAATTGAATAAAGAACACCAATACGGACAACCACTTAATTATGGAAGAGGAAATAGAGGAAATAGAGGAAATATCGGACACGTAGGAAACATAGGAAACAGAGGATACAGAGGCAGAGGTCAAGGTGATCAGGGTAGAGGTAGAGGTTATCAACAACAACGACCTTTGGGTAGTCAGCAGTTTCAGCCAACATGCTACAACTGTAATGAAATTGGTCATATTCAACGATATTGTCCACTTTTACAGTACAACAGTTACAACAAAAAACCCAACAACAATAATTTTGTCTGCTACAAATGCAACGAAAGAGGACATAAACAAATGAACTGCCCAAAAGCATAGGAGCTCATATTGTTGGATCGAACGTGAGCTACCGTAGAAATGATCCTAAATTAGTTGGTGAACCAACTGAATCGAAACTTAGAATCAATGGAGTTTCAACACGAGCATTATTGGACACCGGAAGCTGTGTTAGTGTCATATCCGAATCGTTTGTGAAAGAACATTTACAAGGAATACCTTTACAGAATATGGATAACATTTTAAAGATTGAATGCGAGACGGAAGTCCACTTCCTTATCAAGGATTTATTGAAGCACAACTTGATATACCTGTTGTTGTTCCGAAAGCTGAATCGAAACAAAGTTTACTTTTAGTTGTTCCGGATACAACTTATTCTGCGAGAACTCCAATTATTCTAGGAACAAATATTTAACACGAATTCTTAGATGATTGTAAGAATCAGTTTGGAAACTAGTATCTTCAAACAGCAAAGCTTCAAACTTCATGGTATTTGAGCTTCAGAGCTATAACAGTGAGAGAAAAAAGGTTAAAGAAGTTCAAGAAAAGAATAGCAGTAATTAGAAGTGCCGAATCAGGGAAAGTGACCCTTAGACCAAATGAATCCATTCAAATTAAAGGATATACAGACAAAGAGTTAAACCATCCAAACACTTTAGCCATTACACATGAAACAGATGATAGCGGTATTCCATCATATATAGACATTACAACAACTTTGGTTCAATTTGAAAATGGAAAACGGAAGGAGATTACAGTGTCTTTATATAATCTAACAACTCATACAGTTAGTATTTCTGCAAAAGCGTGTATTTGTGAATTGCAACCGGTTACTTTTGCGAAAGATCAAACAGAAATGGATGAATATGATGAACCCGATTTAATTGAATCCCTATCAATAGACAAGAACAATATATTGTCCGCTAAAGAGAGATTAACACTTAAAAAACTTCTTATAACACATAAAGACATATTCTCAAGAAGTGAAGAGGACATTGGCCATTGTGATATGATTAAACACCGGATTGACCTTACACCAGAAACACCGTTTAAGGAAAGACAATTACTTTGGGCTAGTAATGTTGTACTAGTACGAAAGAAGAATGGAACGCTAAGAATGTGTGTGGACTACAGACAGTTGAACAAAAAATCGGTCAAAGATGCTTACGCTCTCCCTAGGCTTGAAGAAATATTCGATGTTCTTAAAGGCAGCCAATACTTCAGTACCATAGACATGAAGTCAGGTTATCACCAAGTAGAACTGCATGAAGAACACAAAGAAAGAACAGCATTTACTGTAGGACCACTTGGTTTTCATGAATATAACAGGATGCCGTTTGGACTTTTTAACTCACCAGCTACGTACCAGCGACTAATGGAAGAATGTCTTGGAGACTATAACATGACAATATGTGTTATATATTTAGATGATCTCATTGCATTTGCCGATTCCTTTGAAGAACATATGTATCGACTTAATCTTGTACTGACACGTTTGAATCAGTGTAAATTGAAACTATCACGAAATAAATGTACATTCATTCAAGAAAAAGTTGGATTCTTAGGACATATAGTCAGCGCAGATGGGATAGAGACGGACCCTGAAAAGATAGAAAAGGTCAGGGAATGGCCAACGCCAACAGACTCGGATGAACTTAGATCATTTTTAGCCTTTGCTGGATACTATAGACGCTTCATAAAAGACTTCAGCAAAATAAAACGATCATTGGCAGATCTCTAACCACCAACAACGAGAAAAAAAATCAGAAGAAGACAAAACGCAACTGGATATGGACAGAAGTAGAGCAGGAAATATTTGAAAAGTTAAAAATTATTTTATCCTCACCTCCTATTTTAGCATATCCAGATTTCGAGTTGCCATTTGAACTACATACGGACGCTTCATGTAAAGGACTAGGTGCAGTTTTGTATCAGAAACAAGAAGAACAGATGAAAGTAATAGCCTACGCAAGTAGATCATTGAATAAGTCCGAGAAGAACTACAGTGCGTTCAAGCTGGAGTTTCTTGCTCTCAAATGGGCTGTTACAGACAAGTTTTCGGATTACCTGACACTTAATCACTTTACGGTTTTAACCGATAATAATCCTTTGGCGCACGTATTGACTAGTGCTAAATTAGATGCAAATGGACACCGTTGGGCTGCGGCTCTTGGAGAATTTACATTCAACATATACTATCGGCCAGGCATAAAGAATACGGATGCAGATACAATGAGCAGGTATCCATATGCAAGTATTAGTATGAAACAAGATGAAGATATGGTAAAGATAGATGACAAAACAGTCAAAGCCATTTCTTCAGTTATAACAACGCAAGCTTTTATAGAAACTCTACCTACATATAATATCAGCATAGTTGAAGCAACAGATTTTCCTGGACAGACGTTAACACTGAAAGGGCTAAGAGAAGTCAGAAAAGCGCAAAGAGAAGATAAACTGATCGAACGATGGAGAATAGCGGTGATCGATAATACAATACCAAAGAATGGTTTGAACAAAGAAGACCTGACGATGAAGAAGCAGCACAAGAATTTCAGAATGAGAAGAGGTATACTCTTCAGAAAAGTACAAGATGAAGAATTAGAACAATTGGTCTTGCCATTCCAGTACAGAAATGAAGTGTTAAACGGATTGCACAATGATGTAGGTCATCCTGGTACGGAGAGAACTGATGAGAGAAATGTACTACTGGCCAGGAATCAGGAGATGTGATCGATGTTTAAGACGGAAATCATTTACCAATCAGAGAGCTTCATTGGTAAGCGTTCACACTACATATCCCCTGGAATTAGTGTGCATTGTTTTTTTGACTCTCGAGCCATCCAAAGGTGGAATTACAAATGTGTTAGTGATAACTGACCATTTTACTAAATATGCATTGGCTATACCAACAAAGAATCAAACGGCCAAAACCACGGCAGAAACCTTCTACACAAATTTCATTGTGAACTACGTAATACCAACAAGACTACATTCGGACCAAGGAGCAAATTTCGAAAGTGAAATCATAAAAGAACTCTGTAGTTTGATGAACATTAAAAAGACACATACTACACCATACCATCCACAAGGAAACGCTGGACCAGAGAGATTTAATCGAACCCTACTTGATATGCTTGGTACTTTAGAAAACAACCAAAAACCAGATTGGAAAAAGTATATAAGTTCACTCGTTTTCTTCTATAATAGCATCCCTCATGAGACAACAAAAACTTCGCCTTATGAATTGATGTTTGGTAGAAAAGCAAAGTTGCCAATTGACATCCAATTTGAACGTATTACAGAAGAAATAAACAACAAATCTGCAAAAGATTACATTACTGAATTAATAGAAAGGATGGAACAGACTCAAGAAATCGTAGAGAAACATGCTTCAAAGGCGAAACAAAAACACAAGAAATATTACGATCTGAAAGCAAAAGCTGTAAAAGTATCTGTTGGCGATACAGTTCTGGTGAAGAAAGTAGCATTTGACAGAAAACACAAGATAGCGGATAAGTTTGAAGAAGAGACATACGAAGTTGTAGAGCAACCAAGACAGGAGATTCCTGTGTTTAAAGTCAAATCAGCAAATTCTGGAAATATCAAAGTTCTGCATAGAAACCTGTTATTCAAGATAGCAGATGGAGAAATAGAAATAGAAGAGGAAAGAATTGTCGATCACATAGAAGATAATGTTGCAGACAAGCAAAATGCAAGTCATGACGTCATGGAAATAGCTAACAGCGAAGGATATAGACCTGTAAGTAGTACAGATCAGGATAGGGACGCCTATTTTGCTGAGACTGGAGGCAGTGGAGTTAATCATAGAGATGATGGAGACAACGATGATTCAGAAGAAAATTCTGATGACAAAAGGAGAGAAGTAGATAAAATGAAGAAAATAGTAACAATAGATCAGACAACAAGCGCAGAATTAGAAAAAAAAGCGAAAGATTGCATTGAAATTAGTGAAGATTTGGACCTAGAAGGAACGAATATAGAAACTGAGGTAATACCGACAGTACAGGAAAGTGAGAATGAGACAGATGAATCAGAAGTAGATACAGAACATCATTTCTGAAAGAAGGGGAGTGTGTAACCAGTTTGTTTTGTTGGGTTTTAACCCATATCAGCTATTTTTAGATTTCTTGTTTGGCGGCAATCTTTAGTCACATGATTAGCTCAGATGTTTTCACAGTCAGTCAGTTGCTGGACAATGGTCAGATAACATCGTCTCAAGTATGGTCAACCATCGATTCATTGTTTAATTGATAACTTCAAAATGAGGATGATATAGATGAATGGTTGTAGAAAGGGAAAGAAGAAGTATTTAAACATTTAGTCAATTTGATTGGTAAGCTTTATTTGCAATTTGTTACTGTTAATAAATATGAAGAAAGGAAGAGTTAACTTCTGGAAGAGTCTATGAATATGTCATGAAGGATTTTATATTTTCATTATGGAGATGTGTATATTGTTTATTTAAGCTAATGATTGTACCAATGATTAGATGTTATTTTATTGTAATGCTCCTTTTCTGATAATGTAATTGCAGGATGAGGAATTCAGGAATTCAGGAATACTATACATATATTGAAATAAACTCGTTGGTGTTATTAATTCCCAAACCCACTGAGCGAGCCGGTACATATACACGGTAAGATTTAGATCAGAGTGTGTATGCACAGTAAGATTTAGATCAGAGTGTGTATGCACAGTAAGATTTAGATCAGAGTGTGTATGCACAGTAAGATTTAGATCAGAGTGTGTATGCACAGTAAGATTTAGATCAGAGAGTGTATGCACAGTAAGATTTAGATCAGAGTGTGTATGCACAGTAAGATTTAGATCAGAGTGTGTATGCACAGTAAGATTTAGATCAGAGTGTGTATGCACAGTAAGATTTAGATCAGAGCGTGTATGCACAGTAAGATTTATATCAGAGAGTGTATGCACAGTAAGATTTAGATCAGAGAGTGTATGTACAGTAAGATTTAGATCAGAGAGTGTATGTACAGTAAGATTTAGATCAGAGTGTGTATGCACAGTAAGATTTAGATCAGAGAGTGTATGTACAGTAAGATTTAGATCAGAGAGTGTATGCACAGTAAGATTTAGATCAGAGTGTGTATGCACAGTACGATTTAGATCAGAGAGTGTATGTACAGTAAGATTTAGATCAGAGTGTGTATGCACAGTAAGATTTAGATCAGAGAGTGTATGTACAGTAAGATTTAGATCAGAGTGTGTATGCACAGTAAGATTTAGATCAGAGAGTGTATGTACAGTAAGATTTAGATCAGAGTGTGTATGCACAGTAAGATTTAGATCAGAGAGTGTATGCACAGTAAGATTTATATCAGAGTGTGTATGCACAGTAAGATTAAGATCATAGTGTGTATGCACAGTAAGATTTAGATCAGAGTGTGTATGCACAGTAACATTTAGATCAGAGTATGTATACACAGTAAGATTTAGATAATAGGGTGTATGCCCAGTAAGATTTATATCAGAGTGTGTATGCACAGTAGGATTTAGATCAGAGCGTGTATGCACAGTAAAATTTAGATCGGAGTGTGTATGCACAGTAAGATTTATATCAAAGTGTGTATGCACAGTAAGATTTATATCAAAGTGTGTATGCACAGTAAGATTTAGATCAGAGTGTGTATGCAAAGTAAGATTTATATCAAAGTGTGTATGCACAGTAAGATTTATATCAAAGTGTGTATGCACAGTATGCTTTATATCAGAGTATGTATGCACAGTTAGATTTATATCAAAGTTTGTATGCACAGTAAGATTTATATCAGAGTGTGTATGCACAGTACGATTTATATCAGAGTGTGTATGCACAGTAAGATTTATATCAAAGTGTGTATGCACAGTAAGATTTATATCAAAGTGTGTATGCACAGTACGATTTATATCAGATTGTGTATGCACAGTACGATTTATACCAGAGGTTGTATGCACAGTACGATGTATTGCAACTCTATGGGAACCCTATTAGTTACCACTCCAACCACTTCTCAAAATCTTACGTTGCCGATTGAGGCTTGGAGATGTGTTCTTGCTGACTGCAAAACACAGACTGACTGATCTACTAGAAACCCGAGCTTATATAGCGATACTCCATGTGTTTAATAATCAATGCTTTCGGACCTCAACGCTGTGCTCCTATATTATCACCGATTTAATGAGCGTCTGAGTGATTGATTAAATTGCATATTTCAAAACGGGCCTACACTCAAAATACAGGAAATGCATATAAAACTATTATTGCAAATAAACAACTATATATTCCGAAATCACATCCAAGTACTTACATCATGTGTCTCTCGGGAAAGATGATATAATAACAGATTGAATTAATTAATGGCGATCTTGATGTTGTAGAAGCTTTCTATGAAACGGAATGATAACAACTGAAATAAAATTACCAACAAGGAAAGTAACTGAAATACCCGTTTCATGACAGTGTGTATGCACAGTAAGATTGATATCCTAGTGTGTATGCACAGTAAGATTGATATCAGAGTGTGTATGCACAGTAAGATTTAGATCAGAGTATGTATGCAAAGTAAGATTGATATCAGTGTATGTATGCACAGTAACATTTAGATCAGAGTGTGTATGCACAGTAGGATTAAGAGCAGAGTGTGTATGCAAAGTAAGATTTATATCAGAGTGTGTATGCACAGTAAGATTTATATCAAAGTGTATATGGAGAGTAATATTTAGATCAGATTGTGTATGCACAGTAAGAGTTATATCAGAGTGTGTATGCACAGTAAGATTAAGATCAGTGTAAGTATGCACATTAGGATTTATATCAGAGTGTGTATGCACAGTAATATTTATATCAGAGTGTGTATGCACAGTAATATTTATATCATAGTGTGTATGCACAGTAATATGTATATCAGAGTGTGTATGCACAGTACGATTTATATCAGAGTGTGTATGCACAGTAAGATTAATATCAGAATGTGTATGCACAATAAGATTGATATCAGAGTGTGTATGCACCGTAGGATTTAGATCAGAGTATGTATGCACATTAGGATTTATATCAGAGTGTGTATGCATAGTAATATGTATATCAGAGTGTGTATGCACCGTAATATTTAGATCAGAGAGTGTATGCACAGTAAGATTGATATCAGAGTGTGTATGCACCGTAGGATTTAGATCAGAGTACGTATGCACATTAGGATTTATATCAGAGTGTGTATGCACAGTAATATGTATATCAGAGTGTGTATGCATCGTAAGATTTAGATCAGAGAGTGTATGCACATTAGGATTTACATCAGAGTGTGTATGCACAGTAAGATGTACACCAGAGTGTGTATGCATAGTAAGATTTATATCAGAGTGTGTATGCACAGTAAGATTTATATCAGAGTATGTATGCACCGTAAGATTAAGATCAGATTATGTATGCACAGTAAGATGTACACCAGAGTGTGTATGCATAGTAAGATTTATATCAGAGTGTGTATGTACAGTAAGATTTATATCAGAGTATGTATGCACCGTAAGATTAAGATCAGAGTATGTATGCACATTAGGATTTATATCAGAGTGTGTATGCACAGTAAGATGTACACCAGAGTGTGTATGCATAATAAGATTTATATCAGAGTGTGTATGCACAGTAAGATTTATATCAGAGTGTGTATACACCGTAAGATTTAGATCAGAGAGTGTATGCACATTAGGATTTATATCAGAGTGTGTATGCACAGTAAGATGTAGATCAGAGTGTGTATGCACAGTAAGATTTATATCATAGTGTGTATGCACAGTAAGATTTAGATCAGAGAGTGTATACACAGTAAGATTTAGATAAGAGTGTGTATGCACAGTAAGATGTATATCAGAGTGTGTATGCATAGTAATATTTAGATCAGAGTGTGTATGCACAGTTAGAATTTAGATCAGAGTATATATGCACAGTAAGATTTAGATCAGAGAGTGTATACACAGTAAGATTTAGATCAGAGAGTCTATACAGAGTATTCTTGACTATTTTTAATCCTTCTTCACTTGCAGACGGGTTTGCAGCAGATGACAATGGAAACAATGCAGCAAAGGGAGAAATTGTTCATAGTGAGCAATTTCTTATTCATGCCACACTGTTTTCTACAGTAATCAATAACTATACTTTCCTTTATTGAGATTTACTATGTTTTTGCCTAGATGTTTTCACAGTTCTCTGCTGCAGATGTGATTTTTGTGGGAAAGGTACATTACTCTAATGGTAGTGTATGATGTGAATCGGGTAGACAGGTCCAGACAACTATTGGCTACTATGTAGCTTTAAACTTTTGGCTACTATGTAGCTTAAAACCTTGCACAACACATTAGGAAAAGTAGAACATGAGTAGGATGAGCAGTTTCGCCTTTTTCCACTCTGTTTCAAAAGTATAGTTTGTATAGATGTTGAGTCCCTATCATAAGATGTTTCCACTTTTGATTCCTCTCAATCAGGCCCCATTACAAAACATTTCGTTAATGTGAGAAATTCCATGAAGCAATCACTTGTTCTTTTACTTGAAATTCTACATTGAGTTCAAAAGTCGTCTGCTGCAGAGGTGTCAAAAAGCATCTATATATTGGAAAGGGTTAAATAAGAGGAGTGTTCACAAGACAATCCAATGACCGTTCCTTTTTATTTATTAACTCTTTCCCTCTTTACAAAGAATCTGCAGCAAATTGCTTTGAAATCATCAGAGAGAAAATATGGAAAATAAAGTTATAATTTTAAAAAATATTAGAAAAACTTGGTTGAAAAAGGAGAAGATGCGGATTCTGAGCAATTTCTCCTCTTGCCACAACGTTTTTAAAAGTTGTCTACTGCAGATGCTTGGTAATTCAAATATTTATAGGAAAGGGTTAGGGAACACTTCCAAATACTATAATTGTTGACAACAAGTCATGTCTGGCCTATAAATCACTGTATGTAGCATTATGCATACATTATGTATGTAGTTATACAAGCATAACAATTGCAGATACATTTACACATACACATTGTATATTCTAGTCATTTATATATACTCATCATATCGTATTCAGATTTATGAAAATTCCCACAATACAATATTATATACATCCAATCATTGTACATCTAATTACATGGTATTGCCATTAGCTCCATGATCTATCCTGAATGAGAATAATAAGGCCATGTCACAGGGAAGCAGATCTTTGAGACTTTGTCAACAACAAAGATCCAGATTAGCTTGCATCCCCATACTGTCTGACCAGCGTCTACCCCGATTGCCATCAAGTCCTACAAACATTCATGAAGATTATGGAGACCAGATATAACCCTTTACCACTTACAAGTGAGTGTTGACGCATCTGCAGCAGATGCCTTTTGAAAACATTGTAGCAAAGGGAGAAATTGCTCCTTTTACCACAATGTTTTCAACACCATTCAAAAATTGTACTTTCAATATTTTAGATTTAACATATTTTTGTGTAGATATTTTCAAAGTTGTCTGCAGTAGATATGTTATATGTAGGAAAGGGATACACAAACCTGACTGTACTGTGTACAGGTAAAGTGTGCAAATTGATCATAGATTACCCACAATTGCAAGACCTCCAAATACATCGTTTCATGTTGTGTTGACAATTTTGTGTCGTCTGCTAATAGATCTGAGATCATTTAATTTATTTTATAATGTTCACCCATCAAAAAGAGCCTCTGCTCTGATTATGCATGAATATTCAATGTTTTATTGTTATGATAAAATTTTAGATATGATTAGCGTATCCCTTCTCAAGTTGCAGATGCAGTTTGAAGCATCTACAGCAGAAAACTTTTGAAAGAATTTGGAAAAAGGAAAATGTGTTGATAATGAACAATTTCTCCTTTTTTCGCACTGTTTTCAACTTGATTTTAAGAAATTGTCCATGTTTCTAGTTCTTAACATGTCAGCTAAAACCTTTTTGTAAGTGGGAAAGGGTTAAATATTAGTATACGTAATGACAGTCAACCTTTTCCCATAAACAACAAATCTTCTGCAGTTGAGGACTTTGAAAAAATATGAAAAATATCTATAAATCAAAGATCATTTTTTTAACTGCTTTAAAACTTTGCTCTCCAAGTCTCCGTAATTTCTTTATTTTCAAGATTGGTCTACTGCAGATATGTCAAAATGCCTATACAAGTTGGGAAGAATATTACAGGGCATGACATAATTAATGAGATGTACGTAGTAATGCAAAACAGAAATGATTTGAGTGGTGGATTTAAACATCTGATTAAAAGGTTAAAAGTAAATTTCTCATTCGAACCAATTTCTCTTTTTCTCCTCACATTTTTTAAAGTCATCTGCTATTAACCCTTTACCACATACATGTACAGCAAATCAGCAACAGACATATTTGAGAATATCTTTGCAGAATTAGGGAAAATCTCTATAAGGGAGTTTAGTTATTGAAGCATGATAACAAACACTGTGGCAAATTTCTCCTTTTGCCACAATGTTTTGAAAAGTCGTCTGCTGCATAGGTCTGTATGTTGGAAAATTTTACGGTGTAGGGAAAAAAGACAATCTTAAAGCTTTATCAAAATTAATTATTATTTAAACATATCCAGATATTACTTATTGCTTAAATATTTATTTTTAGCCAGTTACATACATGTTATATTTATATTTTGAATTGTAAATTTTCTTCAAAATGTTAAATCACTTCCGTACTTCACCCTTCTCCTCATGCTGCCGTTTTCTTTTTACCTGTATGAGTAGTTTACTTTACACATCTATGTACAAATGATAAACAATGTGAGAAAGTATTCTGAAATATTTAAATGACATGTACCATAATAATGTGTTTTGTTTTTCAGATTCCGTTATCCCTTCCCACTTACTCACGCTTTCTGAGATAAAAAAAAAGCAGATGACTTCAGAAATCATTGTGGAAAAAAGATTTTTTTTCTTAATGAGCAAATTCCCCTTTTGCCATAATGTTTTCAACACTACTCCATTTGTCGCCTAGATGTTTTTAAAGTCATCTGCTGCATACTTATTCTATTATGGAAAGGGATAAGAAAGTGTTACACCATTGTTCAATTATAACAATTCCAAACATTTACTGTTAAAGGGGGAAAAGAAAAACGAAATAAAATTGGCATTTCTAGGCAGTGTAGGTTCAGATCAGCTTAGACATCTGCTACATCTTATCTAACAATGTGAACATTTATCTGGTTCTGCACTGTACACACAAGTCAACGTGTAATTTTTCCCATGGACAGGCTCATTTCGTAATGCATATATTTACTTTGGAAGAGTCGATAAGGCTATGTCACAGTCATAGATTAAATTGATTAGTGCAACACAGCACTTAGGTCAGAGGAAAGGACTGAAGGCTGAAAATGGTGTAGAATTGTGGCCTGAATGTATATTTTAGGTTTATATTATAAATTGAAATTGTATAGTTTTATCTTGAAAATGTGAAAATAAACTGCCGAATGTTCTTCTTCAATCTGTTAAGACATGTATCTATAAATACCTTGTATGATATGGATAAAATCAGGGTACAAATTGTTTAACCCTTTCGAACACATCAAATCCACAGTAGATAACATTGAAAACTTTAAGGTAAACTATGAAAAATCTCTTTAATGATAAGTTTATTTATTGAATATAGTTAAAACTATTGTGGCAAAGAGAGAAAGTGATCATCTAGCTGTCTACTTCAGATGCGTTGAAACCATCTGCAAGTGGGAAAGGTTTAGCTGTTTACCTGATAGTATTTTAGAATGCAATATATGAAAATAAGAAACAAAATTTGATATAAAATTGAAGACAGTGTGGGAAAGGGATACATTCATTGATTTGAGAATTGTCTTTCTTCCTCACAGTATTTTCAAAAGTCTGCTTCAAAGGCGTTAAAGGTAGTCTGCTGTAGTGAAAGTTTATGTAAGCCATCTCTGTTAAACCTTTCCCACATAAAACAAATCTGCAGCAGACAGCTTAGAACACAACTTATCAAAAATGCAATAAACAATCTATATATGAAGGTTTACTTACTGACATAAGTTGAAAAGATTGTGGCAAAAGAAGAAATTGCTGGTTTTGAGCAATTTCTACTTTTGTCACGATGTTTTAAAAAGTCTTCTGCTGCACAGGCGTCAGAAAGCGTCTATATATTGGAAAGGGTTAAACCTCCAACAGCATGTTTTATTGTGTCTGGTGCATTTATATCAGTTCATTTGGGAAATTGTATTTCCAATTTATCCTTTTCTTGATGTAGATGATTTTAGGTCTATTTATAAAAGGCAATATCAAAGAAAACTGAAACATAAATTGTGATCAATTTCTCTTTTTTCCACATGTTTTACTTTGTTTCACAATTTGCACAAGCAGTAAGACATTTTCATTTAATTGTTTGATTATTTATTTGTTTGATTAATGACATTGATTAATGACATTATCAAAAGATTCTTCTTTCTCGGATGCAGATAACATTTGAATAAATTGTTGGAAAATGAGCAACTTCTTCTTCCCCAATGTTTTGAACTCTATTCAATAATTTTCACTTAAAGTTATAGAGATCTTCCCTTTTTCACTGTCCGCTGTAAATTTAAAGTTTGTAGAAAAGGGTTTTTAATTTGAATCATGTGAATACAACGACGTCATCAAAATATTTAAAAATAAAAGCTGAATACGGTTACTGGTATCAATGTTTATAATACATTCATCCTAATAGAGCGGACTCCTATTTTTGCCTTCCAATTCAGGTATAAAGGTATATCTGCTTAACCCTTTTCATCATGCATAAGCAATTTGAGGCATATGTACAGCAGATACTTTTTCAAAACAGTAGTACAAAATGAACAATTCCGCCTTTTCCGTATTTTTTTTACGACATTATTATGTATTTTCTAAAACTTCTTTCATTTGATAAGATTTCTCAAATTCCCCCTAAATGTTTTCAAAGTCGCCTACTGTATATATTTTCTGCGTGGACAAGGGTGGATAGCCTTTTACGTGAATATATGTATAGGACGAGAGTATTTTACTTCCAACATCCAGGAATTGTTCTTGTACCAGGACAATGTATATACTTACCACCTGCAGTAAACATTTCACTGATATTGGGTCTGCGATACCATCTCTTCTTCGGTGAGTGGCAATATTCAGTGAAAATGAACCAACAATTTGAATTTTGTCTATTCTTCAGGCTATATCAAATGAATTAAGTGTTTTAACATACACCAGGAAGCATGTATAACCCTTAGTCCTATGTTGGCGCATGTTAAGGAATCTGCAATAGATGACTTCGCTCGATAAACAATTTATCCCTGCACCACAATGTTTTCAATTATGTTCAATAATTATGCTTTCATTTATAGAAATCTTCCATATTCGTGAACAACCCGTTTTAAAGTCGTCTGCTGCAGTTTGCTGCATGCGAGGAAAGCCCCACGGGATACGTAAATGTTATTTACAGTCGAGTACGAAAGGATAATGGTAACTTAATCTGTAAATGTCTCACATGTTTTCCATAGGCTATTATTTGATACGTATTTGGGTCATATATAATGTGGTTTTATAAATGTGTGCTTTGCTGAAATATAATTGTGTGCGGATTTAAACAAGATTTCAGTAATATCACGTCATTTTTAGAGAGACTATCTCGGGGATGTAGTCGTTAGACCTCCGCCTCGAGAGCGGGAGACCAGGGTTCGATCCCTGGTCGGATATACCAAAGACATGATCAATGGTGGTAGTAGTAGCTGCCCTCCTGTTTGCCCAGGGCTGCGGGGACAACATTTCGACTGTCGCGCTGGTTCCATAATGATTGTACAAGCAACAAGGAAAAATACAGACAGAAAACTGTTGAGCTCGGCGAAATGTACAATACAAACATTTCTAGGCAAAGTCCGTTTATATAGACGGGTTTAGTCTGTCACTAAGGCATTGCTCATAAAGCTTTTATAGCAACCTTTACTCTAAAGTAGGGAAGCTCCTACTTTATCTATATCTTTATTGTGTTAAATCTTTGCTTACATTTGGTCAGATCGTGTACTTTAGTCAGATTGGTCACAAGCCCGAACAAATTTTCACTGGCCGTAATTAACGTAATCTTCCTGATTTTAATACAAAATTATCAAATCTGTTGTTCTGATTATCAGATAGTTCTGATTTCACTGAATTTTTTGTCTCAGTAACTGTCGATCATCAAACAAGGACATTGACAAAGGACGAGAGGGATTCAGGTGCAATATGCAGGTGTATGCTTTTGTTTATTTATTATGTACAAAAGGGGGTCCCCGCCTCCCGGAATACAGTAACTTCGTACCCTAGTTATTTTGTACCCTCTATATTTCGGTTATTTCGTACTCTAGTTAATTTGTACCCTCTATATTTCGGTAATTTCGTACCCTAGTTATTTTGTACCCTACAAATCTTGAAAATGTTACGAAAAATTACACCAAACATACGAATTTGACCACATCTGCAGCAGATGACTTGAGCTCTTTCTTTTGTCACAATGTTCTAGATCGATATTCATACAAAAAGGACATGAACAATTGGCGAGAGATATTCATTTGCAATTTGCAGGTTATGGTGTTTTGATGTGTTAGTTCATGAATGTGTGGCGTTACATATTATGCACATGGGGGGAATGTGTTATATGGGTGTGTCCCCGACATTAAGCCATTATCCATTTTAAATTTTCTTTAATTCATTCAAAACAGAATTAGTATATTGCATCTGGCAATATGGAATTATTAATTATATTTCTTCAAAACAGATGATTCAGTACAGGTTTTCATCCAATGTTAAATCTGTAGCAATATATGTTAGCCTTTTCCCACATACAGACGCTTTCTAACGCTTCACCAGCTGACAACCTTTGAACAGGGCTACATATAAGTAGCATATTTGCTTAATAAGGCAAAATAATTAGGTCATGGCCATCACTTATTCAGAAGAGCTTTGTCAAGTTCGTCAATTCGTCAACACGTCAATTTACGTATCTGGACGTATTGAATGCAAATTAGGCCTTTTTTATGTTTCATGGCGATCAGTCAATCAGAAGAGCTTCTTCAAGTTCGTCAATTCGTCAACTTGTCGATAAAGTTGACGAAATTGACGAACAAAATATTTTTCTAAAAACTTTATTTCTTTCCTTTAGATAATGTATCTGGACGTATTGAATGCAAATTAGGCCCTATATCAAATTCAATACGTCCAGATACTTATCTTAAGGAAAGAAATAAAGTTTTTAGAAAGATATTTTTTTCGTCAATTTCGTCAACTTTATTGACAAGATGACGAATTGACGGTTGACGAGTGACGAACTGTGACATTTGTTTAGGTCCGTGAAGTTTGGTTGACGAGTGACGAATTGACGAGTGACGAACTGTGACATTTTTTCTAAAAACTTTATTTATTTATTTTAGATAATGTATCTGGACGTATTAAATGCAAATTAGGCCCTATTTCATGCTTCATGGCGATCAGTCAATCAGAAGAGCCTCGTCAGGTTTGTCAACTCGTCAATTTTGTTGACGAAATTGACGAAAATAATATTTTTCTAAAACTTGATTTCTTTCCTTTAGATAATGTATTTGGACGTATTAAATGCAAATTAGGCCGTATTTCGTGTTTCATGGCGATCAGTCAATCAGAAGAGCTTCGTCAATTCGTCAACTCGTCAATTAAGTTAACGAAGTTGACGAAATTGACGAAAAAAATATTTTTCTAAAAACTTTATTTCTTTCCTTTAGATAATGTATCTGGACGTATTGAATGCAAATTAGACCCTATTTCATGTTTCATGGCGATCAGTCAATCAGAAGAGCTTCTTCAAGTTCGTCAATTCGTCAAGTTCGTCAATAAAGTTTCTAAAAACTTTATTTATTTAATTTAGATAATGTATCTGGACGTATTAAATGCAAAGTAGGCCCTATTTCATGCTTCATGGCGATCAGTCAATCAGAAGAGCCTCGTCAAGTTTGTCAGCTCGTCAATTTTGTTGACGAAATTGACGAAAATAATATTTTTCTAAAACTTGATTTCTTTCCTTTAGATAATGTATCTGGACGTATTAAATGCAAATTAGGCCGTATTTCGTGTTTCATGGCGATCAGTAAATCAGAAGAGATTCTTCAAGTTCGTCATTTCGTCAACTTGTCAATAAAGTTGACGAAATTAACGAAAACACTATTTTACTAAAAAACTTTATTTCTGTCTTTTAGATAATGTATCTGGACGTATTGAATGCAAATTAAGCCCTTTTTTAACTTTCATGGCCATCAGTCATTAAGAAGGGCTACGTCAAGTTCGTCAATTCGTCAACACGTCAATTTTGTTGACGAATTGACGAACAAAATATTTTTCTAAAAACTTTATTTCTGTATTTCAGATACTGAATCTGAACGTATTGCATGCAAATTAGACCCTGTTTCAATTCTCCTGGCCATCACTCATTCAGAAGAGCTACATCAAGTTCGTCAATTCGTCAACACGTCAATTTTGTTGACGAATTGACGAAAACAATATTTTTCTAAAAACTTTATTTCTGTTTTTTAGAAACTGAATCTGAACGTATTCAAAAGAGCTTGATCAAGTTCGTCAATTGGTTGTCATTTGATAACATACAATGAGCCCTGATGTTTGCAACGTATAAAACGCACCAAAATAAATGTTGACAAACATCACAGCATATTCTTTGTTCAGTTGAAAAGATAAATACATGTACCTAGGTTTTAGTTCAGATGGCTTTCTGTAAGAGGTAAATGTATTCTGGGGCTAGTCCACGCATGAACTTATCATATCTACACTCATACTGGTGAACGGAAGATAACTGAATATATTATATGAAAATCGGTCCTGATTTTTGACTTCGACATATACAGGTTCTAGTTGATGACATTCTGCATTGGAAAAAATATTTCGAACTGGTGAACAGACCCGTAAAGCAAATCATGCATGAAAATGAGCCCTGATGTTTTTCAAGAAATAATACGTTGACAAACATCACAGCATATTCTTCTTCAGTTGAATCTCTTCATACACAGGTTCTAACTAATAGCTTTCTGCATAGTGTGTCGATTAGAAAGGGACTGCACAGCCAAACGTTTGTTTTTATTACGTCTTAGTTTGTTTAAGAATGGGTCTTCCGATTTCGCGATTTTCCTAGTAGATATATTTGGAAACATTGTATTAATGCAAAGGTTTTTAACTACTATA
Source organism: Serripes groenlandicus (assembly GCA_031761405.1). Taxonomy (NCBI): domain Eukaryota; kingdom Metazoa; phylum Mollusca; class Bivalvia; order Cardiida; family Cardiidae; genus Serripes; species Serripes groenlandicus. Next base: position 208,670 of record JASEVX010000249.1, read on the forward strand.
TAGAAGAATGGACTGTTAGAACGTCTTCGGGACAGTTTGACAGAAAACTACAGTAACAGTTCTCTGCTAATCCAGTGTGGGACTACGCTAAACGTTATCCGAATATGCTACGTGCTTGTTTTTCTATCACCCAAATAATTGCATACACGGCATGCGCTGATTTCTCCCATTGCTCACGGTGTGGAAATAGTAATATTAAAACAAGTTTGACTGGGCATATTCTGATTAACTGTTTTTATGTATTCATTTCAACAAATAACTTATGTCAAATTTGGTAGTAGTACTTTCATGGTAAGGAGTATGTTGAAGCTCTATTCGGTTTGAATCCGAACTTGAACAGCGAACTGCTTAAAAATTATGATATGTTTTACAAACATGTGGTACTATTTCTACATAACGTATGGAATAGTTACAAGTACGTTGTACCGGGTTAAATAAATACTGTCAGTATTATTTTATGTCATGTTTGTTTTTGTAATATTGTATATATTAATTGTTGAGATATGTTGATGTAGGTATATTTCTGCACGTGTTTTGCACCCCCTTCTCTATGAACTCTTTTCTCTTCGTTTCGGTCAAGCATTTCTTTGGTGGGAAGCTATTATCAACAAATGCATTTAGTTAAGTTCAGCTACGGTGCATCTCATATACTGACATCATTTTTTTTGTTTTTTTTGTTTTGTATTTTCTTTCACTCCATCTGTCTGTCTGTCTGTCTGTCTGTCTCTGTCTGTCTCTGTCTCTGTCTCTGTCTCTGTCTCTGTCTCTGTCTCTGTCTATGTCTCTCTCTGTCTGTCTCTGTCTCTGTCTCTGTCTCTCTCTGTCTCTTTCTGTCTGTCTCTGTCTGTCTCTTTCTGTCTCTCTCTCTCTCTGTCTCTCTCTGTCGCCCTCTGTCTTTGTCTCTCTATCTGTCTCTCTGTATCTCTCTGTCTCTCTCTCTGTCTTTCTCTGTCTCTCTGTCTCTCTCTATGTATGTCTCTCTGTCTCTCTGTCTCTCTCTGTCTCTGTCTCTCTCTGTCTCTCTCTCTTTCTCTCTCTCTCTCTGTCTGTCTGTCTGTCTGTCTGTCTGTCTGTCTGTCTGTCTGTCTGTCTGTCTGTCTGTCTGTCTGTCTGTCTGTCTGTCTGTCTCTCTCTCTCTCTCTCTCTCTCTCTCTCTGTCTCTCTCTCTCTCTCTGTCTCTCTCTCTCTCTCTCTCTCTCTCTCTCTCTCTCTCTCTCTCTCTCTCTCTCTCTCTCTCTCTCTCTCTCTCTCTCTCTCTCTGACACAAAACGGCCGAAGCCATGGGGGAGGTTTATTCTTTCCTGACGCTCGCAGTCAACCTTCCGTTCAACGACCCTAAAAACTGTCCTTTTCTAAGAACTTTTTTTCTCAGGCAATGTGCCAGTAGTTAGATACGAGTGCGCATACAATGTATGCAGTTAAACAATATGTTTGCAATTGATTGAAAGTATCGGAAATTAAAACATTTTTGTCGAGTACATTGAATTGCTTTAAACCAATTTAGACAATAAGTGAACATCTTGTTAGTGAGACAATTCGTAGGCATTTTACAGTCTTTGAAGGAAATTTGTTTTTTGCGTTTGTCAATTTCTAATTGTATGTTGTACCGACCTAGCAGACTAAATACTTTATCTGTACGTGTTCTACAGGGCAAATGCTGTGATTGCAACGTTCTGGATATCTAAAGAAGACATAGAATGCAATAGCTGACACCCGTACAGTGTAGCCGAAATTGGTATTGTTTTCATTAGTGAACCCATTGTAATAAGGTTGACATATCAAATGTTGTTTACTGCTAGTAAAGTGAACATAAAGGTCCGTCCTTTTGATAAATATAAATTTCAACTTGTTACCACTGGTAATTTGGTTGCAATACAATCAGCAAGCAAAGTTACAAAGGGATATTGCGGCATGGATTAAGCTCGCTGAGGTGTATAGCTATTCTGATAACTGGTCTTATTTATATTGTACTAACAATATAAAGAAAGGAGCATTCCAAAATATAATAAACAAGGGATTGTCGCTACAGTTTCTACTAGATTCTTCATCACAAGAGTTAGTTTTAATCACAGGACTCAGAAAATACAATCATATTCTTTTTCATCAATTCGTCAACAAAATTGACGAGTTGACGAATTGACGAATCTCTTCTGAATGACTCATGGCCATGAAATTTGAAATAAAGTCTAATTTGCATTCAATACGTCCAGATACATTATCTAAAGGAAAGAAATAAAGTTTTCAGAAAAATATTTTTTTCGTCAATTTCGTCAACAAAATTGACGAGTTGACGAATTGACGAACTTGAAGAAGCTCTTATGAATGACTGATGGCCATGAATTTTAAAATAGGACCTGATTTGCATTCAATACGTCCAGATACTTATCTAAAGGAAAGAAATAAAGTTTTTAGAAAAATATTTTTTTCGTCAGTTTCGTCAACATTATTGACAAGTTGACGATTTGAAGAAGCTCTTCTGATTGACTAATCGCCATGAAACATGAAAACGGGCCTATCTTGCATTCAATACGTCCAGATATTTATCTAAAGGAAAGAAATCAAGTTTTTAGAAAAATATTTTTTTCGTCAATTTCGTCAACTTTTTTGACAAGTTGACGAATTGACGAACTTGAAGAAGCTCTTCTGATTGACTGATCGCCATGAAACATGAAATAGGGCCTAATTTGCATTCAATACGTCCAGATACTTATCTAAAGGAAAGAAATAAAGTTTTGAGAAAAATATTTTTTTCGTCAATTTCGTCAACTTTATTGACAAGTTGACGAATTGACGAACTTGACGAAGCTCTTCTGAATGATTGATGGCCATGAAACATGAAATAGGGCATAATTTGCATTCAATACGTCCACATACTTATCTAAAGGAAAGAAATAAAGTTTTTAGAAAAATATTTTTTTCGTCAATTTCGTCAACTTTATTGACAAGTTGACAAATTGACGAACTTGACGAAGCTCTTCTAAATGACTGATGGCCATGAAACATGAACTAGGGCCTAATTTGCATTCAATACGTCCAGATACTTATTTAAAGGAAAGAAATAAAGTTTTTAGAAAAATATTTTTTTCGTCAATTTCGTCAACATTATTGACAAGTTGACGATTTGAAGAAGCTCTTCTGATTGACTAATCGCCATGAAACATGAAAACGGGCCCTATTTTGCATTCAATACGTCCAGATACTTATCTAAAGGAAAGAAATAAAATTGACGAAAAATATTTTTTTCGTCAATTTCGTCAACTTTATTGACAAGTTGACGAGTTGACGAACTTGAAGAAGCTCTTCTGATTGACTGATCGCCATGAAACATGAACTAGGGCCTAATTTGCATCCAATACGTGCAGATACATTATCTAAAGGAAAGAAATCAAGTTTTTAGAAAAATAATTTTTTCGTCAATTTCGTCAACTTAATTGACGAGTTGACGAACTGGACGAAGCTCTTCTGATTGACTGATCGCCATGAAGCATGAAATTGGGCTCAATTTGCATTTAATACGTCCAGATACATTATCTTAAAGAAAGAAAGAAAGTTTTTAGAGAAAATGTCACAGTTCGTCACTCGTCAATTCGTCACTCGTCAACCTAACTTCACGGACCTTGAAGTTAGGTTGACGAGTGACGAATTGTGACATTTTTTTAGGTCCGTGAAATTAGGTTGACGAGTGACGAACTGTGACATTTTTTCTAAAAACTTTATTTCTTTCTTTACGATAATGTATCTGGACGTATTAAATGCAAATTAAGCCCTATTTCATGTTTCATGACTATCAGTCAATCAGAAGAACTTCGTCAATTCGTCAATTTAGTTGACGAAATTGACGAAATTTTTGTTTTTCTAAAAACTTTATTTCTTTCCTTTATATAAGTATTTGGACGTATTGAATGCAAATTAGACGCTTTTTCATGTTTCATGGCTATCAGTCAATCAGAAGAGCTTCTTCAAGTTCGTCAATTCGTTAACTTGTCAATAAAGTTGACGAAATTGACGAACAAAATATTTTTCTAAAAACTTTATTTCTTTCCTTTAGATAATGTATCTATCTGGACGTATTGAATGCAAATTAGGCCCTATATCAAATTTCATGGCCATCAGTTATTCAGAAGAGTTTTGTCAAGTTAGTCAATTCGTCAACACATCAATTTAGTCAATTTAGTCAACTAAATTAACGAATTGACGAAGCTCTTCTGATTGACTGATAGTCATGAAACATGAAATAGGGCTTAATTTGCATTTAATACGTCCAGATACATTATCTTAAAGAAATAAATAAAGTTTTTAGAAAAAATGTCACAGTTCGTCACTCATCAACCTAATTTCACGGACCTAAAAAAATGTCACAGTTCGTCACTCGTCAATTCGTCACTCGTCAACCTAACTTCACGGACCTAAATAATTGTCAAAAAAATCAATTTCCTTTTAAAATATTGAGTACTCAAAAGCAAATAAAAAGTAAATAAAGCAGTTGTTAACATTTGTATTGTGTAAATGATTTACATTGAATAAAACACGATCTGGGGCAAAGAAAATTATATCTTGGATCATAGATGTACACTTTGAATACAGATTCAAGTAAACCAAATTAAAAGAAAGTGTCTGAGATTCCCAAAAATTAAGATTTGCCAACATTGAAATATTGTGAGAAAAGGAAGAATTTGCTCTTTATGTCTCCCTTTGCCAGAAAGATTTCAACATTTTTAGAAAACGACTTATGGTTGTATTAAAATGAATTTGATGAATCCACTGTTGTCGAGTGGTTAGCGTCGGAGATTTCAAAACCGAGTGTCCCGGGTTCGATCCCCGGTCGCGGCACTTACGGTCATGGTGGAGTGCCCTTGGGCAAGGCACTCTAGCCTGGTACTGGTTTGTTTAACCAGGGTTCATAAATAAGTGAACTGTCGTCGTGATATAACTGAAATAATGTTGAAAGCGGTTTAAAACCCCAATAAATATAAATAAATATTAAAATGAATTTGATAATAGAGGTTGGGTAAGATTACCTTTGTTACTCAATTCTAAAAGAAAAAGCAACCGTCACTGCCGATTATCCTAAAATCAATAGGGTATTATAAAATACCCACTCCACTAAAAAAAGTTTTCTGTAGCCCTGTTTGAACAGTTTCTCCTTTTGTCACAAATTGTTTATCTCTTTTATTAATAATTAAACCTTCATTTTTATAGTTATTCAATACATTTGTCTCTGTTTTCAAGGTTGTCTTTTGTAGATCTGTTGTATGTGAGAAAGGGGTACAGTATGTTTTGCAGATCATAGGTTTTACCCTTTCCGTCATATAGACACTTTCTGTCGCAAAGCAGCAGACAGGTTTTTGAAAACATGGTGACAGAAGAAGAAATTGCTCAAAACAGGCAATTTCTCCTTCTGTCACCATGTTTCAACTCTAATTCAATAATGGTACTTTCATTTAAGGGGAGTTTCCAAAATGTTGAGAGTATGTTTTGCAGAACTGTTGTATGTGGCAAAGGGTTAAGAGGTAGTTCTAATTTAAGCAATGTCATTTTACTCATTTTGGTTAGGGCATTGTTACATAATTTGATAAATTTGTATGACCTGTTGGATCTGCACAGTGTAATCAAAGAATGAAATTAGTATTCTAAAGTATGGATTTATTTTGAAATAAATTGGCTGTTAAATAAGTTTGTTAAGTCATCATAACAAAAGTATTATTGTATAGTACAGATGAAGTTTACTAGATGTAAGAATAACTACCTACAATCACAAGTTTTTATGGATTCATATGATTAAAATCTACTTTAAAATTCCCCTAAAATAAGTTTACTTACAACATATTTTGTATAACAGTACTTACTTAGTTAATCCTAGCAATAAGAAGACCTATTATTTTTGCCACAAGTATTTATGTAAACAATGTGCATCTTCTTTTCCACCTGCTTCAAACTAAGGACTAAATCTATGAGAGCTCAAAAAATAACTTAATTTATATCAGGATATATTACTTCTGATGATTATTATAAAACCTCGTTTATATTAGCATAATTTGTCTTCCACCAATGGACTAAGATAATCAATGCTAGATAATTATTTATGTTCAATTATTGTTCAAGAAAGCCTTGCCACTGATGTATAGCTCTGAAGTATAGACGTATGCAATGTGTTTAATATGTCTCTGGTTAAAACAACCAATGGCACATATTTTAGGAAAAAGCATAATATTATCATAATCAACTTCTCCTTTTCTACAATGTTTACAAAAACGTATATATACTGCTCTGCTCTCCTTTTGTCATCATGTTTTCTATTTTTTTTCTCTGGCAAATTCGCCTTAATTTTCTGTATCTGGATGTACTCAGGTAGATGGATAATTTTTGCTGTTCATCATCATAAATCAAACATTTATTTCTGTTCACATATGAAAAAAGATTGTAAATAAAAGATAGACTTTCTAAACTGTTAAAGCAATTTCCTCTCTTTACTCTGATTGCAATGATCTAATGTTTTTCACAGCCTAAAATAACAAAGATGTTTTCTAAAGTTTAAATAACAAAGTCCCCTTTCCTTTATTGAATGTTTATTGTCCTGATTTAAGGAACGTGTTTTTGGCCAGGTTACGAAAAAGAAATGTGCGAATAAACTGCAAATGGTTTTTTTAAATTTAGATAGGCTGCGGCGTATGCGTACGTACGATTGTGTTGGATTTGTCTAATTGTTATAACAAATATGAAAGGCAGTGTTCGAAAGGGACTGGAATTACCAATTCCCTTACTAACTATTTAACCGATTACCACAAATTTAATTTCCGATTTAAACGCGGAGGAATATTTATTTTGAAAGTGACATTGATGTGCGTGCATGAGAGTGAATGGAATAAAACAGTGATTTTAATACAAATTTAACTTATACATGTATCTTTTTTGTATGTAACGAAACACTCTCAACATAAACGTTATCACATGCTGAGAAATAATTAAACGCCAATCTAGATAATCTGTTGCGTGTAAAAAGTGTCAGTCAGGACCGGGATTTAAATCGTCAGATCGATTGCAATCTTAAAACTTGTAAAAAAAATCGGTCCGAGATTTTAAGATATTTATAAAATCTTGTTAATACCTACGCTATATATGTCACTGTGTAAACGAAAAACCCAATAACATCCTAGCAAGTACACACGCTCTTTGTTTCTAAAGGGTAGGATAACCTTCGAGAGAGTCACTTACCGTGACGTAATCAAGATAAGCTGTCCGTTAATCGGTCCAGGAGGTGTGACAATCGGTTATCATATGTAATTACTTCCTTCGGTTTGATAGATAATGCATGGGTTAAAGGCTTCTTTAAAAGTGTTTGCTAATTCCTAGTTGATCAGTTTAACATATTGCAATCGGTCCCAGTCCGGTCTGAACGGTTAATTGATATGTTATTTTTATTTTTGTTTCGGACTGTTTGTAATTTTCAAACTGTTACAAACGATCTACGCTGTTCCAAACCATTATGCAACATGTACACGAAAACAGAGTCATCTGTAAACCTTCGAGATAGTCACTTACCGTGACGTAAACAGGATTATCGATCCAATTAAGTTTGACAATCGTGTAAAAATGATAGACAATGCCAATCGGAATACCTCGGTGACGAATGGACGAAGGAGTTACCCGAGAAAATTCCATTGAATGCATGCGGTAATGATTGGCTGTTGGGGTTATTAGGGAATTTCCATAGGTCACGTGACCTTTGTAACCGTTCAAGATGGCAGGGAAAAAGAGATATTTATGAAACGTATACACTGTATATATTATGAGGCAGAAGTTTTAACAGGCATCATCTGAATGATTATATGCTACTTGTAGTAAGCTAGGCATTTCATATCAAAGTACTAATAAAAGCATTGATGAAAAGGTATCTGAAAGGAAATTGAAACGGTTGATTAAACAAAAAGAGTCTAAATTGAATATTAATGCAACAGACATCCCACCTGTAGTACCAGGGACGTAGATAAGATCTACGTCCCTGGTAGTACAGATGACAAACAACTCACAATTAAATTAAGCTATGACCAGCATTCGCTCTTTTGAGCTTGAACAAATGTCTTTTCAAACATGTGTAATTTGTCATGAAACTAAACTTGATGCTCAGACATACAAACATTTTACATGTAAACGCTGTTTTTTTTTATAAATTTGATATAAATCTGTTTTCTGACCAAAACAGCATGAATCCTGGTTTTCTTCCACCAGAGCTGAAAGGTCTATCCTTAGTTGAACAGCAACTGATTTCTAGAACATCTCCTTGCATGAATGTACATATGCTTAAGCATGGTGGAATATGTTTAAGCTGACACTGTGTCACCTTCCCGCAAGAAGAGAATGAGCCTGCTCAAATATTTCTGAGATTACCAACACAAATTGATATCTGCCACATCAAGTCTGTCATGGTACAATTGAAACTTCACAGGAATGATCCTTTGGTGATTCTCTACCAAAATAGCAAACATGACCTAGACCTGATTAAACTAGGTCACCATGTCAACTAATGTGAAAACCTTTAAAAGCCTAATTCTCTGAAGCCAGTTATTCAGTTCAATTGAAACTTCACAGGAATGATCCTTGGGTGATTCTCTACCAAAATCGCTAAAACAACATTGACCTTATTAAAAACTAGGTCACCAGGTCAACTTATGTACAACCAACTGTGGGATTTGGATAACATTTTATCTGTGGCATCCCTGGATTTACCTGGCTTGGATTACCAGTACAGCGTCATCAGGCCCTCTTTGGCCTCTTGTTAGTTCCACTGGCTGAAAGCCAGTCAAGCTTATGTCATGGCGAATTGTCTGTCGTGCATGCGTGCGTCCGTTAACTTTTTGCTTCAAACGACTTCTCCTCCCTAACCACTTGGCCAATTCGGATGAAACTTGATCGGAAGCATCCTCTCAATGTTCTTTCCTAAATTCCTTCACCTTTGTTGAATCCATAAACAATTCTGGTTTCCATGGCAACCGAAAGAAAAAAATAGTGTAAACTAAAAGAATCTTCTCCAAGATTTTCAAATTATTTTGTAGAAATGTACTTTGGGTGACCCTCTATCAGATTCTTTCAAGCCTAGTTGATTGGTCGAAAATCATGGCCGCCAGGGGGCGGCGCTGTTTTGCCTTATATAGCTATAGTGAAAAAAAATCTTCTCCAAACGTGTCAGGCCGATATTCAATTAATTTTGCAGAAATGTTCCTTGGGTGACCCTCTTTCAGATTCCTTCAAGCCATGTTGATTGGTAAAAAAATATGGCTGCCAGTGGGTGGGCTGTTTGGAGAATTAATTTTTGCCTAATGGCAGGGTAGCGATACTGGCTCTCTTGGGCCTCTTGTTTTTTAATTTTACAAACATTGAAGCTTTACCCTGATATACTATTTTTTAACTCTTCCAAATTAAAACGAAAACACACCTAATGAGCAATTTCTTCTTTTCTTACAATGTTTTAAAAATTGCCTGTTGCAGACATAACGGAAAAGGAGATTAACCACTGGAACATGATTGTTGGACATTTTAGGTCACCCAAGCACAAATTGAAGTATACATAATCCGAGCCTTATCTGACCCTAAAAGCCTTTTTAGCTCACCTGAGAGCCAAAAGCTCAGAAGGTGAACTATTGTGATCACTTTCCGTCCGTTATCCGTTATAACGACATTGACCCACTTAAAAACTAGGTCAACAGTTAACTTATGTATAAACCTTATAATGACTCTTTCTTGACAACCAACTGTTGGATATTTATGAAATTTTATTTGTAGCATCCTTGCATTGACTTTCAACTGTATTGTTAAAAATAAGTCAATCCAGAAAAAACTAGGTCATAAGGTCAACTTTCTTAAAAAAAAATAAAAGACTACTTCTCAGATACCCCCCAGTCTCACCCAGTTTAAGTGAAACAGTGTATGTCGGATCTCATTTTTACGGTAATTTAGCCTAAGAAATCCAGAAATTTATATTTAATATACCAATCTGCAACTTATCATCGCGCAAGCTTTTAGATAACGTGACAACATGTGACATTTTACCTAAATACAATACATGAAGGAAATCTAATCCAATTAATACTTACATAGATATATTGATTTAAAACTCCTCTCCATACAGCCTTTTCAATTATCTAATTGTGCACTTTGGGACATATGATGATGAGCATTAATGTTTAACTGCTTTTTGAGGGATAACAATCTTGAATGCATGAACTTGAGGTCAGAATTCATAATAAAACTAATTAATGTTTTCTTTAATTGATAGTTTGGCTGTATGCGAAGACTTTTCTTTTGATAACTCTTGTGCACAGGATCTGTTGTGTTGGGGTGCATCCTTATGGTGTAATGGTAAACACACTGTTAGTGATTTCGGTTCGAATCCGAATAGGGAACTTGACACACAGACTGAGTTGTACAATCTAAAATAATTTTATTTCTTCAGCCAGATTATTATAACACATAACAAACATATTGACAAACAGATGATCAGTATAGAATAATAACGGTATACTGTTTTCTATCCCATAATTTCAATTATGTTCTAATATAGAACTTTTGTGTGAAATTGATTTTATTTTTCGCAAATACGCCAATTTCGGAGCAATGTTGGCCATTGACAATGCAAATACTTGAAACATTCATTATAGGCCCGATGAAACACATTATCTAAAAGTCATAATGTTCTATTTTTTTTTTAGACTTACGGAGATAATTTTGGTGTTGTAAAATACTTGAGTGTCATCAATTGTTACGTTTTTGATCATGTTAAAATCGAAATAATATATTCAGCATTGTGTGTGGTCGGTTAGTAATTTGAATGCAATTCTGCTCCTCTCCACTCATTCTATCCCGCGAAATCCTTAAGGTGTTGCCTTTCTAGTGCAATTTAACCCGCATTGTTAACTTAGTAGTTTTTAGGACAAGGAAATAAGTATAATTTTATTCAATAAGTATGTGCGTAATAAAGAAAGTAAACTTACAAGTACAGACATGTTTAATTTTAAGTAACTGTTGAACTAATTATCATTGTTTGTGTGTTTGATTTTAACTCAACTGATTTCGAAAATTGTTAAAATATTAATAATGTAACAACAGTTTGTATTGATATGTTTTCCATGGAAACTCACATTTCTCTACACCTGAGCCACTGTCTTCCTATAGCTTGTTCTCGGTCAATCAATTTTCAGATCGCCTCCGTGGTGTAGTGGTGGAGCGTCCCCATAAGCCGCAGGAGGTCGCGTGTTCGATCCCCGGTCGGGTTAAACCAAATACTTTAAAAAAGGAAGTAGTGGCCTTTCCTCCTTGGTGATCAGGTTATAATGTTAGATTTTTCACTGACTCACTAGTGTCAGGATAATGATGTTAGATTGATCACTGACTCACTAGTGTCAGGATAATGATGTTAGATTTATCACTGACTCACAAGTGTCAGGATAATAATGTTATATTTATCACTGACTCACTAGTGTCAGGATAATGATGTTAGATTTATCACTGAGTCACTAGTGTCAGGATAATGATGTTAGATTCATCACTGACTCACTAGTGTCAGGATAATGATGTTAGATTTATCACTGACTCACTAGTGTCAGGATAATAATGTTAGATTTATCACTGACTCAGTAGTGTCAGGATAATTATGTTATATTTATCACTGACTCACTAGTGTCAGGATAATGATGTTAGATTTATCACTGAGTCACTAGTGTCAGGATAATGATGTTATATTTATCACTGACTCACTAGTGTCAGGATAATAATGTTATATTTATCACTGACTCACTAGTGTCAGGATAATGATGTTAGATTTATCACTGACTCACTAGTGTCAGGATAATTATGTTATATTTATCACTGACTCACTAGTGTCAGGATAATGATGTTAGATTTATCACTGACTCACTAGTGTCAGGATAATAATGTTATATTTATCACTGACTCACTAGTGTCAGGATAATGATGTTAGATTTATCACTGACTCACTAGTGTCAGGATAATTATGTTAGATTTATCACTGAGTCACTAGTGTCAGGATAATGATGTTAGATTTATCACTGACTCACTAGTGTCAGGATAATTATGTTAGATTTATCACTGAGTCACTAGTGTCAGGATAATGATGTTAGATTTATCACTGACTCACTAGTGTCAGGATAATGATGTTAGATTTATCTTTGACTCACTAGTATCAGGATAATAATGTTAGATTTATCACTGACTCACTAGTGTCAGGATAATACTGTTAGAATTATCACTGACTCAGGATACATGGACTGGTCATTTTGACATTCTAATAGCCTCTCTCCAACCAAAAGGAAAATATAGACAAAATTCGGCTGGAAATTATACTGAAGGGTGGTTTGATGCAAAGAAAATTAATTCCTAAAGACTATGATCAATGTTTTAATTTCAATCATCATTTCTTTTTGAAAACCTGTCATTTTTCTTCATTTATATACCGAACATATGTACCGTAATAATGTAGAAATATGATGTGAAGATGACATTTAATCAGTAAACAAAAATGTACATAGATATATTCACCTTCTGTGACACTGTCAGTTTCAATGTCGGGTATTACTACCGCTGGCCCTGATGACACCACATCCCTGTCCATGTAAGAGATCAGCTGCTGATTTCAGTGTTGTTGATGTTATTCCAATTATTCGTTCAAATGTTCCTCCAAGTCCTGTAAGGAAGAGAACCTTAATCGATTCATGCGCCCCAAATGGTCCTGAATGTGTTTTATTCACTTTTTGAAAAGAAATATAATGTATATGAGCCGTTCCACGATAATGCCAACATTATGGACTCTGCGTAATGCACCGACTCAGATCTTTATTCGCAGTCCGCGCAGCCTAATCCGGGCCCGATACTAACCGTCGCAGGCGGATAGAGGTTTAGAGTAATGTTTCTTTAAAGAATAATTCCACATGAGGCATAAGAGTCTACCCGGATTGTACTTATGCTGATCCGGTCGATACTTTACGCACAGTCCACACTGTTGGTTTTCTCGAGGAACGGCTCATATGGTTGTCCTTTACTTTTGACCAGGGGTGAGTTTTATATCAAACACAACGTAATCTAGTTGTAGTTATGTCTATGGAACGGTCCGAAACGTACCGAATCAAAAACGAACTCTTCATACTAAAAGAAGATACAAATCGCATCTTCATGAACAATGTCGATATTCCCCGAATATATTCCAACAGGTCAAAAACATTCTCGTGTTCGCTTACTTTGCTATTTAGCTTTTTTTATTTTCCAAACCGAAATACACCCATATTTGTTTGTTGCTTTAAATTTAGATACATTTATATATACATATGCTGAATGACAAAGGGGCCATATCAAGTGAAGGGTCAAAGATGGAATATTATTGTGAAAGCCAAGTATCTTATTAGATAGTTTTTAGAGTGTGACATACTTTTGAATATATCAATGACTGTATAAATAATTAAAAAATGTTAAAATGTTTGATAGGCTAGTGTGGCCATATTACAGTTACGACGATTAAGTTTAAGCATAATTTAGAAACTCATTTGACGACATGTGAAATAATAGGTTCAAAGTAACAGAATAACAGAGACCAGTAAAAGAGTTGGATAAAGTTTTAGGGTCATAATGTGGGTTGATTGATTAAGATTGGGATAGACTCTTAAAGGAATAGACACTGTAAATATAACACACTTTGGGTTGTAATAAAATATTATGAAAAAGTGTTTTGGAAAAAAATGAATGGAGAAATAATTCAATTACTAAAATTTATTTGAATTTTCGTGCAAACAGTTAAGAATCCATGTGTAATATAATTGAACAAGGAATGGATAGAGGGATAGATAAATAATGTAAACTTGGAATAGACAAAATAACCGGACTGTATTCTCAACTTTCCTTTACTAGACCCCACTTCACCAATCCGCATTAAGGGTAAATAGCATTTTCAAAATGTGGGACAATCGGGAAGACACCATACAAAAGCATCAGTTAACTAGCTCAAACTCCTAAAAGCCACCTCGGTAAGAGTAAGAGCGTCCACTTCGGGAGTGTGAGATCACGGTTCGTTTCCTAAGTCGGTCATATCATATACCTTTAAAAAGTCACATTGGTCGTTAAGTAGGAACGTCCACTTCGAGAGTGTGAGATCACGGTTCGTTTCCTAAGTCGGTCATATCATATACATTTAAAACGCCACATTCGTCGTTAAGTAAGAACGTCCACTTCGGGAGTGTGTGATTCCTGTAATGCAAGACAGAAATGATTTGAGTGGTGGATATAACCAATTTCTCTTTTTTCCCTCACATTTTTTAATTACATCTGCTGTTAATCCTTTACCACATGTAGAGGAAATCAGCAAATGACAAATTTGAGAATATCTTTGCAAAATTAGGGAAAATCTATATCAGGGAGTTTAGTTTAGAATCATGATAAAATCATTGTGGCAAATGGAGATATTACTCTTTATGAGCACTTTCTCCTATTGCCACAATGTTTTCAAAAGTCGTCTGCTGCATAGGTCTGTATGTTGGAAATTGTTAAGGCGTCATTTGCTGCATATTTATTCTATGTGGGAAAGGGATAAGAAAGTGTTACGCCATTGTTTAGTTATAATAATTCTAAACATTTACTGTTAAAGGGGAAAAAGATAAACGAAATAAGTATGTCCTTGAGAAAACAAATTAAGTTGGCATTTCTTGGCAGTGTAGGCCAAGTTCAGATCAGCCTAGACATCTGCTACGTCTTATCTAACAATGTGAACACGTATGATCTTGATCAGAATATAAGGATTCACAGGCTTATCTGGATCTTGACTGTTCACACAAGTCAACGTGTAATTTGTCCCATAGACAGGCTCATTTCGTAATGCATATATTTACTTTGGAAGAGTCTAAAAGGCTATGTCACAGTCATAGATTAAATTGATTAGTGCAACACAGCACTTAGGTCAGAGGAAAGGAATGAAGGCTGAAAATGATGTAGAATTGTGGCCTGAATGTATATTTTAGGTTTATATTATGAAATATGAATTCAAATTGTATAGTTTTATCTTGATATCTACAAATACATTGTGTGATATGGATAAAAACAGAGTACAAATTGTTTAACCCTTTCCCACAAACATCAAATCCGCAGAAGATAACATTGAAAACCTTAAGGTAAACTATGAAACATCTCTTTAAAGATAAGTATATTTATTGAATACAGTTAAAACTATTGTGGCAAAGAAAGAAATGGATCATCTAGCTGTCTACTTCAGATGCATTGAAACCATCTGCAAGAGGGATAGGTTTAACTGCTTACCTGATAGGATTTCAGAATGCAATATATGAAAATAAAAATCAAAAGTTTGATATAAAATTGAAAACATTGTGGGAAAGGGATATATTCATTGATTTGAAAAATGTCTTTGTTCCCCACAGTATTTTCCTGATAGGATTTTAGAATGCAATATATGAAAATAAGAAACAAAAGTTCGATATAAAATTGAAAACATTGTGGGAATTGATTTGAGAAATGTCTTTCTTTCACACAGTATTTTCAAAAGTCTGCTTCAAAGGCGTTTAAGGTAGTCTGTTGTAGTGAAAGTTTATGAAGGCCATCTCTGTTAAACCTTTCCCACATAAAACAAATCTGCAGCAGACAACTTGGAACACAAATTATAAAAAACGCAATAAACAATCTATATATGAAGGTTTACTTACTGACATAAGTTGAAAAAAATGTGGCAAAAGAATAAATTGCTTGTGTTGAGCAATTTCAACTTTTGTCACGATGTTTTCAAAAGTCTTCTGCTGCAGAGGCGTCAGAAAGCTTCTATATGTGGGAAAGGGTTAAACCTCCAACAGCATGTTTAATTGTGTCTGGTGCATTTATATCAGTTCATTAGGGAAATTTGTCTTTCAGATTTATCCTTTTCTTGATGTAGATGGTTTTAGGTCTTTGTATAAAGGTAACCTTTGCAAATATCAAAGAATGAATGTATATTGTTTTATGGCGCATCGACAGCTCAGGTCATCAGCGCGCAATTAAATTTTAATTATTCATGATCCCTGTGTAAACAAACCAGTACTAGGCTAGAAAATGTGCCTTGCCCAAGGGCACTTCACCATGACCGTAGTGCCGCGACTAGGGATCGAACCCGGGACATCCGGTTTCGAAATCCCCGACGCTAACCACTCAACCACAGCGGATTCCGCAAATAGCAAAGAAAACTGAACCCAAAATTTAATCAATTTCTCTTTTTCCCACATGTTTTACTTTGTTTCACAATTTGCACAAGCAATAAAACACATTTTCATTTAATTGTTTGATTATTTAATGGTTTGATTAATGACATTGATTAATGCCATTTCTCGCATGCAGATAACATTTGAATACATTGTTGGAAAATAAGAAATTGCTCATGATGAGCAACTTCTACTTCCTTCATTTTTCCCCAATGTTTTGAACTCTATTCAATAATTTTCACTTAAAGTTATAGAAATTTTCCCTTTTTCAACTGTCCGCTGTAAATTTGAAGTTTGTAGAAAAGGGTTTTTAATCGGATTAATGTGAATACAACGACGTCATCAAAATATCTAAAAATAATAGCTGAATCAGTTTCTGGTATCAATGTTTATAATACGGACTCCTATTTTCGCCTCGCGTATCAGGTATAAAGGTATATCTGCTTGACCCTTTTTACATGCATAAGAAATCTGAGGCATATGTGCAGCATATACTTGTTTAAAACATTATTACAAAATGAACAATTCCGCCTTTTCCGTATTTGTTCTACGACATTATTATGTATTTTCTAAAACTTCTTTCATTAGGTAAGATTTCTCATATTTCCCCTAAATGTTTTTAAAGTCACCTACTGACAAGGGTTTATAGCATTTTACGTGAATATATGTATAGGACGAGAATATTTTACGTCCAACATCCAGGAATTGTTCTTGTACCATGACAACCTTGTGAAATGTATATACTTACCTCCTGCAGTAAACATTTCACTGATATTGGGGTCTGCGATACCATCTCTCAATCTTCAGTGTAAATGAACCAACAATTTGAATTTTGTCTATTCTTCAGGCTATATCAAATGAATTAAGTGTTTTAACATACACCAGGAAGCATTTATAACCCTTAGTCCTAGGTTGGCGCATTTTAAGGAATCTGCAATAGATGACTTCACTCGATAAACAATTTATCCCTGCACCACAATGTTTTCAACTCTGTTCAATAATTATGCTTTCATTTATAGAAATCTTCCATATTCGTGCACAAACCGTTTTAAAGTCGTCTGCTGCAGTTTGCTGCATGCGGGAAAACCCCCACATGATACACAAATGTTATTTACAGTCGAGTATGACAGGATAATGGTAACTTAATCTGTACATGTCTCATAAGTTTTCCATAGGCTATTATTTGATACGTATTTGGGTCATATATAATGTGGTTTTATAAATGTCTGGTTTGCTGAAATATAATTGTGTGCGGTTTTAATCAAGATTTCAGTAATATCACGTCATTTTAGAGAGACTATCTCTGAGCGGGAGACCAGGGTCCGATCCCCGGTCGGATGTACCAAAGAAATGATCAATGGTAGTAGTAGCTGCCCTCCTGTTTGCCCAGGGCTGCGGGGACAACATTTCGACTGTCGCGCTGGTTCCATAATGATTGTACAAGAAACAAGGAAATATACAGACAGAAAACTGTTGAGCGCGGCGAAATGAACAATACAAACATTTCTAGGCAAAATCCGTTTATATAGACTGGTTTATTCTGTCACTTAAGGCATCGCTCATAAAGCTATTATAGCAACCTTTACTCTAAATGGGGGATTCCCCTACTTTATCTTTATCTTTATTGTTTTAAATCTTTGGCAAGCCCTGCCCGAAACTTAAGCCCTGAACCTTTTCTATCGAGCTCGAACTCTTTCGACTGAGGCTTTTCGAGATGAAAAGTGCGAGGCTCTGTGAAAATGAACCTTAAGTTTTGTGCAACAGGTGTATATTAAGATCAGTTTAATCTGGCTCTGCACTGTTCGCCAATAAGTCATAGACGGGTTAAAAAAACTTCTGAAAAACAGTTTCTATATTGATCCGACACAACGGATATTTATTCATGGGTGTAATAGTTACGCCATGTTTGGGTTTCTTGGAGCAACGGTCAAAAGATGAGGCAAGATACCGCCTTGGCACGTACGACTGATATACCTGCCTTCCGTTCAGTTTAGCAGTTTAATTGCTTACGGTTTGTAACGGTTCGGCGAAAAACATAAATTTATTGATTTGATCGAAAATACAAAATCTGCCTGTCTGTCTCTCTTTCTCTCTCTCCCTTCTCTCTCTCTCTCTCTCTCTCTCTCTCTCTCTTCTCTCTCTCTCTCTCTCTCT
>JASEVX010000249.1:227255-248675 GCA_031761405.1 Serripes groenlandicus
AAACCATCTACATCAAGAAAAGGATAAATCTGAAAGACAAATTTCCCTAATGAACTGATATAAATGCACCAGACACAATTAAACATGATGTTGGAGGTTTAACCCTTTCCCACATATAGAAGCTTTCTGACGCCTCTGCAGCAGAAGACTTTTGAAAACATCGTGACAAAAGTTGAAATTGCTCAACACAAGCAATTTATTCTTTTGCCACAATCTTTTCAACTTATGTCAGTAAGTAAACCTTCATATATAGATTGTTTATTGCGTTTTTGATAAGTTGTGTTCCAAGTTGTCTGCTGCAGATTTGTTTTATGTGGGAAAGGTTTAACAGAGATGGCCTTCATAAACTTTCACTACAACAGACTACCTTAAACGCCTTTGAAGCAGACTTTTGAAAATACTGTGTGAAAGAAAGACATTTCTCAAATCAATTCCCACAATGTTTTCAATTTTTTTATACCGAACTTTTGTTTCTTATTTTCATATATTGCATTCTAAAATCCTATCAGGAAAATACTGTGGGGAACAAAGACATTTTTCAAATCAATGAATGTATCCCTTTCCCACAATGTTTTCAATTTTATATCAGACTTTTGATTCTTATTTTCATATATTGCATTCTGAAATCCTATCAGGTAAGCAGTTAAACCTATCCCTCTTGCAGATGGTTTCAATGCATCTGAAGTAGACAGCTAGATGATCCATTTCTTTCTTTGCCACAATAGTTTTAACTGTATTCAATAAATATACTTATCTTTAAAGAGATGTTTCATAGTTTACCTTAAGGTTTTCAATGTTATCTACTGCGGATTTGATGTTTGTGGGAAAGGGTTAAACAATTTGTACTCTGTTTGTATCCATATCACACAATGTATTTGTAGATACATGTCTCAACAGATTGAAGAGCTTTTAGCAGTTTATTTTCACATTGTCAAGATAAAGCTATACAATTTGAATTCATATTTCATAATATAAACCTAAAATATACATTCAGCCAACAATTCTACATCATTTTCAGCCTTCATTCCTTTCCTCTGACCTAAGTGCTGTGTTGCACTAATCAATTTAATCTATGACTGTGACATAGCCTTATCGACTCTTCCAAAGTAAATATATGCATTACGAAATGAGCCTGTCTATGGGACAAATTACACGTTGACTTGTGTGAACAGTCAAGATCCAGATAAGCCTGTGAATCCTTATATTCTGATCAAGATCATACGTGTTCACATTGTTAGATAAGACGTAGCAGATGTCTAGGCTGATCTGAACTTAGCCTACACTGCCAAGAAATGCCAACTTAATTTGTTTTCTCAAGGACATACTTATTTCGTTTATCTTTTTCCCCTTTAACAGTAAATGTTTAGAATTATTATAACTAAACAATGGCGTAACACTTTCTTATCCCTTTCCCACATAGAATAAATATGCAGCAAATGACACCTTAACAATTTCCAACATACAGACCTATGCAGCAGACGACTTTTGAAAACATTGTGGCAATAGGAGAAAGTGCTCATAAAGAGTAATATCTCCATTTGCCACAATGATTTTATCATGATTCTAAACTAAACTCCCTGATATAGATTTTCCCTAATTTTGCAAAGATATTCTCAAATTTGTCATTTGCTGATTTCCTCTACATGTGGTAAAAGATTAACAGCAGATGTAATTAAAACATGTGAGGGGAAAAAGAGAAATTGGTTATATCCACCACTCAAATCATTTCTGTCTTGCATTACAGGAATCTCACACTCCCGAAGTGGACGTTCTTACTTAACGACGAATGTAGCGTTTTAAATGTATATGATATGACCGACTTAGGAAACGAACTGTGATTTCACACTCCCGAAGTGGACGTTCCTACTTAACGACCAATGTGACTTTTTAAAGGTATATGATATGACCGACTTAGGAAACGAACCGTGATCTCACACTCCCGAAGTAGACGCTCTTACTCTTACCGAGGTGACTTTTAGGAGTTTGAGCTAGTTAACTGATACTTTTGTATGGTGTCTTCCCGATTGTCCCACATTTTGAAAATGCTATTTACCCTTAATGCGGATTGGTGAAGTGGGGTCTAGTAAAGGAAAGTTGAGAATACAGTCCGGTTATTTTGTCTATTCCAAGTTTACATTATGTATCTATCCCTCTATCCATTCCTTGTTCAATTATATTGCACATGGATTCTTAACTGTTTGCACGAAAATTCAAATACATTTTAGTAATTGAATTATTTCTCCATTCATTTTTTTCCAAAACACTTTTTCATAATATTTTATTACAAGATAAAGTGTGTTATATTTACAGTGTCTATTCCTTTAAGAGTCTATCCCAATCTTAATCAATCAACCCACATTATGACCCTAAAACTTTATCCAACTCTTTTACTGGTCTCTGTTACTCTGTTACTTTGAACCTATTATTTCACATGTCGTCAAATGAGTTTCTAAATTATGCTTAAACTTAATCGTCGTAACTGTAATATGGCCACACTAGCCTATCAAACATTTTAACATTTTTTAATTATTTATACAGTCATTGATATATTCAAAAGTATGTCACACTCTAAAAACTATCTAATAAGATACTTGGCTTTCACAATAATATTCCATCTTTGACTCTTCACTTGATATGGCCCCTTTGTCATTCAGCATATGTATATATAAATGTATCTAAATTTAAAGCAACAAACAAATATGAGTGTATTTCGGTTTGGAAAATAAAAAAAGCTAAAAAGCAAAGTAAGCGAACACGAGAATGTTTTTGACCTGTTGGAATTTTTCGGGGAATATCGACATTGTTCATGAAGATGCGATTTGTATCTTCTTTTAGTATGAAGAGTTCGTTTTTGATTCGGTACGTTTCGGACCGTTCCATAGACATAACTACAACTAGATTACGTTGTGTTTGATATAAAACTCACCCCTGGTCAAAAGTAAAGGACAACCATATGAGCCGTTCCTCGAGAAAACCAACAGTGTGGACTGTGCGTAAAGTATCGACCGGATCAGCATAAGTACAATCCGGGTAGGCTCTTATGCCTCATGTGGAATTATTCTTTAAAGAAACATTACTCTAAACCTCTATCCCCCTGCGACGGTTAGTATCGGACCCGGATTAGGCTGCGCGGACTGCGAATAAAGATCTGAGTCGGTGCATTACGCAGAGTCAATAATGTTGGCATTATCGTGGAACGGCTCATATACATTATATTTCTTTTCAAAAAGTGAATAAAACACATTCAGGACCATTTGGGGCGCATGAATCGATTAAGGTTCTCTTCCTTACAGGACTTGGAGGAACGTTTGAACGAATAATTGGAATAACATCAACAACACTGAAATCAGCAGCTGATCTCTTACATGGACAGGGATGTGGTGTCATCAGGGCCAGCGGTAGTAATACCCGACATTGAAACTGACAGTGTCACAGAAGGTGAATATATCTATGTACATTTTTGTTTACTGATTAAATGTCATCTTCACATCATATTTCTACATTATTACGGTACATATGTTCGGTATATAAATGAAGAAAAATGACAGGTTTTCAAAAAGAAATGACGATTGAAATTAAAACATTGATCATAGTCTTTAGGAATTAATTTTCTTTGCATCAAACCACCCTTCAGTATAATTTCCAGCCGAATTTTGTCTATATTTACCTTTTGGTTGGAGAGAGGCTATTAGAATGTCAAAATGACCAGTCCATGTATCCTGAGTCAGTGATAATTCTAACAGTATTATCCTGACACTAGTGAGTCAGTGATAAATCTAACATTATTATCCTGATACTAGTGAGTCAAAGATAAATCTAACATCATTATCCTGACACTAGTGAGTCAGTGATACATATAACATAATTATCCTGATACTAGTGAATCAGTGATAAATCTAACATTATTATCCTGACACTAGTGAGTCAGTGATAAATCTAACATACATTATTATCCTGACACTAGTGAGTCAGTGATAAATCTAACATCATTATCCTGACACTAGTGAGTCAGTGATGAATCTAACATCATTATCCTGACACTAGTGACTCAGTGATAAATCTAACATCATTATCCTGACACTAGTGAGTCAGTGATAAATCTAACATTATTATCCTGACACTTGTGAGTCAGTGATAAATCTAACATCATTATCCTGACACTAGTGAGTCAGTGATCAATCTAACATCATTATCCTGACACTAGTGAGTCAGTGAAAAATCTAACATTATAACCTGATCACCAAGGAGGAAAGGCCACTACTTCCTTTTTTAAAGTATTTGGTTTAACCCGACCGGGGATCGAACACGCGACCTCCTGCGGCTTATGGGGACGCTCCACCACTACACCACGGAGGCGATCTGAAAATTGATTGACCGAGAACAAGCTATAGGAAGACAGTGGCTCAGGTGTAGAGAAGTGTGAGTTTCCATGGAAAACATATCAATACAAACTGTTGTTACATTATTAATATTTTAACAATTTTCGAAATCAGTTGAGTTAAAATCAAACACACAAACAATGATAATTAATTCAACAGTTACTTAAAATTAAACATGTCTGTACTTGTAAGTTTACTTTCTTTATTACGCACATACTTATTGAATACAATTATACTTATTTCCTTGTCCTAAAAACTACTAAAGTTAACAATGCGGGTTAAATTGCACAAGAAAGGCAACACCTTAAGGATTTCGCGGGATAGAATGAGTGGAGAGGAGCAGAATTGCATTCAAATTAGTAACCGACCACACACAATGCTGAATATGTTATTTCGATTTTAACATGATCAAAAACATAACAATTGATGACACTCAAGTATTTTACAACACCAAAATTATCTCCGTAAGTCTAAAAAAAAAATAGAACATTATGACTTTTAGATAATGTGTTTCATCGGGCCTATAATGAATGTTTCAAGTATTTGCATTGTCAATGGCCAACATTGCTCCGAAATTGGCGTATTTGTGAAAAATAAAATCAATTTCACACAAAAGTTCTATATTAGAACATAATTGAAATTATGGGATAGAAAACAGTATACCGTTATTATTCTATACTGATCATCTGTTTGTCAATATGTTTGTTATGTGTTATAATAATCTGGATGAAGAAATAAAATTATTTTAGATTGTACAACTCAGTCTGTGTGTCAGGTTCCCTATTCGGATTCGAACCGAAAGCACTAACAGTGTGTTTACCATTACACCATAAGGATGCACCCCAACACAACAGATCCTGTGCACAAGAGTTATCAAAAGAAAAGTCTTCGCATACAGCCAAACTATCAATTAAAGAAAACATTAATTAATTTTATTATGAATTCTGACCTCAAGTTCATGCATTCAAGATTGTTATCCCTCAAAAAGCAGTTAAACATTTATGCTCATCATCATATGTCCCAAAGTGCACAATTAGATAATTGAAAAGGCTGTATGGAGAGGAGTTTTAAATCAATATATCTATGTAAGTATTAATTGGATTAGATTTCGTTCATGTATTGTATTTAGGTAAAATGTCACATGTTGTCACGTTATCTAAAAGCTTGCGCGATGATAAGTTGCAGATTGGTATATTAAATATCAATTTCTGGATTTCTTAGGCTAAATTACCGTAAAAATGAGACCCGACATACACTGTTTCATTTAAACTGGGTGAGACTGAGGGGTATCTGAGAAGTAGTCTTTTAAAGTTTTTTAAGAAAGTTGACCTTATGACCTAGTTTTTTCTGGATTGACTTATTTTTAACAATACAGTTGAAAGTCAATGCAAGGATGCTACAAATAAAATTTCATAAATATCCAACAGTTGGTTGTCAAGAAAGAGTCATTATAAGGTTTATACATAAGTTAACTGTTGACCTAGTTTTTAAGTGGGTCAATGTCGTTATAACGGATGACGGACGGAAAGTGATCACAATAGTTCACCTTCTGAGCTTTTGGCTCTCAGGTGAGCTAAAAAGGCTTTTAGGGTCAGATAAGGCTCGGATTATGTATACTTCAATTTGTGCTTGGGTGACCTAAAATGTCCAACAATCATGTTCCAGTGGTTAATCTCCTTTTCCGTTATGTCTGCAACAGGCAATTTTTAAAACATTGTAAGAAAAGAAGAAATTGCTCATTAGGTGTGTTTTCGTTTTAATTTGGAAGAGTTAAAAAAAAGTATATCAGGGTAAAGCTTCAATGTTTGTAAAATTAAAAAACAAGAGGCCCAAGAGAGCCAGTATCGCTACCCTGCCATTAGGCAAAAATTAATTCTCCAAACAGCCCACCCACTGGCAGCCATATTTTTTTACCAATCAACATGGCTTGAAGGAATCTGAAAGAGGGTCACCCAAGGAACATTTCTGCAAAATTAATTGAATATCGGCCTGACACGTTTGGAGAAGATTTTTTTTCACTATAGCTATATAAGGCAAAACAGCGCCGCCCCTTGGCGGCCATGATTTTCGACCAATCAACTAGGCTTGAAAGAATCTGATAGAGGGTCACCCAAAGTACATTTCTACAAAATAATTTGAAAATCTTGGAGAAGATTTTTTTAGTTTACACTATTTTTTTCTTTCGGTTGCCATGGAAACCAGAATTGTTTATGGATTCAACAAAGGTGAAGGAATTTAGGAAAGGACATTGAGAGGATGCTTCCGATCAAGTTTCATCCGAATTGGCCAAGTGGTTAGGGAGGAGAAGTCGTTTGAAGCAAAAAGTTAACGGACGCACGCATGCACGACAGACAATTCGCCATGACATAAGCTTGACTGGCTTTCAGCCAGTGGAACTAACAAGAGGCCAAAGAGGGCCTGATGACGCTGTACTGGTAATCCAAGCCAGGTAAATCCAGGGATGCTACAGATAAAATGTTATCCAAATCCCACAGTTGGTTGTACATAAGTTGACCTGGTGACCTAGTTTTTAATAAGGTCAATGTTGTTTTAGCGATTTTGGTAGAGAATCACCCAAGGATCATTCCTGTGAAGTTTCAATTGAACTGAATAACTGGCTTCAGAGAATTAGGCTTTTAAAGGTTTTCACATTAGTTGACATGGTGACCTAGTTTTAATCAGGTCTAGGTCATGTTTGCTATTTTGGTAGAGAATCACCAAAGGATCATTCCTGCGAAGTTTCAATTGTACCATGACAGACTTGATGTGGCAGATATCAATTTGTGTTGGTAATCTCAGAAATATTTGAGCAGGCTCATTCTCTTCTTGCGGGAAGGTGACACAGTGTCAGCTTAAACATATTCCACCATGCTTAAGCATATGTACATTCATGCAAGGAGATGTTCTAGAAATCAGTTGCTGTTCAACTAAAGATAGACCTTTCAGCTCTGGTGGAAGAAAACCAGGATTCATGCTGTTTTGGTCAGAAAACAGATTTATATCAAATTTATCAAAAAAACAGCGTTTACATGTAAAATGTTTGTATGTCTGAGCATCAAGTTTAGTTTCATGACAAATTACACATGTTTGAAAAGACATTTGTTCAAGCTCAAATGAGCGAATGCTGGTCATAGCTTAATTTAATTGTGAGTTGTTTGTCATCTGTACTACCAGGGACGTAGATAAGAGGGATAAGTAACTAAATTATATACTAAAATATCACCCGTGCCAACATTTGTAGCAAGTAAAACTCAAAAACTATTCAAGATATGAAAATAAAAAAAATATTTTCTGGAAGTTTAAACATTCTTCTATTGCAGTAGATAAAAATATTTTAATATTTTACAGGTTTTGATAAAATGTTATCCGTATGAAAAATGTCAGTCTATTAATTTTTTGAAAAAAATAATATAATTCAGAAATCCCAATATCTGTGTCTATTAAACCAGTCATTGTGTAAAATACAAAGAAATTCCAGTTATTCATTTTATCTCTAACCTTAGTTGAAATGTTAAGCTTTCAGAATATGTATGTTTTGTTTATGTGCCAATTGTGACTTTAAAGTTTTATTTGCTACAACATGTGAAAATGTGGACATTTGTATGTCTATGGGCGATATTTTAACCAGATAACAGGTGTACAGGTGGAGTTGCCTATCCCTCTTATCTACGTCCCTGGTACTACAGGTGGGATGTCTGTTGCATTAATATTCAATTTAGACTCTTTTTGTTTAATCAACCGTTTTAATTTCCTTTCAGATACCTTTTCATCAATGCTTTTATTAGTACTTTGATATGAAATGCCTAGCTTACTACAAGTAGCATATAATCATTCAGATGATGCCTGTTAAAACTTCTGCCTCATAATATATACAGTGTATAGGTCAAATTACGCTAAATACATCCGCGGACCCTTTGCGCTAAATACATCCGCGGACCCTTTGATCTACACTACTGAAGTCCCTAAATAAACCTTTGTTTGTGTAGAAATGAGTGTATACCATCACCAGTGTGTATTGAATATATGACAATGAGTTTAAATGCATTGCGAATGTGTATAGGATGCACTGGAAATGAGTGATTTGATGACTTTTATTTTTTTGACCTTGTCTGAAAGTGAAAGTAGAGAATGCTAAACACCGGTTTGTCCGGGACCTTTTTTGTCGTAAATGACGGTAACCATTTTCGCCTGGTGAGTTCTTTCTTGCATAATACATGACCCCACATTTTCTTTGGATTGTTTTAAAGCTAAGAGGTAACTCTTTTCAATGATATATGGTGTTCTCTATGGGATATGCTTAGAAAGTGTGACAATTGATGACTGAAGTTGGTCGATTTACATGGAAACAAAGAAGGAATTTATTTAGTGTATTGTGACCTAAAGAGGTTTTGGGTGGAACATATAAAAAGTCAAATTTGTGTCAGCTGCACATATTGAAGCATTCTAGGGTACTTTATTGGGTGGGATTCAGTCAAATTGCTTGGAAATTGATAAAATTGGGTGCCTGGAGTGTAATTTAGGTCCATTGGGGGTATCCAGCCATTAGGTTATAGCCTTTTTGACCATTTGCCATACACAATGATGTTTCTCATGCTATAAAAAGTGTTCTTTGATTGGTTAGCTGCATACAAGAGGCATACACATGAAGTATAGCCATGTCCTTAAACATGTGACACAGTAAATCCTAAAAATGTTATGTTTTTCTGCTTTTTTTGTCTTTGAGACCGGGATGATGTGCGAGCGCATAAAACTTGCCGGATTCAATTCGCGAAACCTAGGTTTGGGTTGAATAGGAAATTTGAAATTTCTTTGAAAATAATTGCCTTATTGTCCTAATATTTGCTAATTTGCTTTCATTTGATATCATTCTCTGTAGATTTACACAAAAACCAGACCTCTGAGGTAAAAAAAAGTGTCTAAAGAAGGTTAAAAATTCACAAAAATGACAGGTCAATTTTTTGTCGTCTGCAAAAATGTTTGGATATAGTCAATCTGGTTAAAAATGATGATACTGCTTCCCTAAAATGTTTGTGAATGGTGCATAAATATAAAGTTTGATAATTTCTATGAACATTTGAGACAGAAAAATCTTAATTTGTGATGTTTTTTCTTACTTTTCCTTCGCGAAGTTCTATGTATTGCACAAAAGCATGAATCTTGGCCGAAAAACCTAAATTTGGGTGGTATACAAAAATCTAATTTTCTTTGATAATAACAACTTATTTGACCTAATATTTGCTTTTGTAATTTTGTTTTATATCATACTTTGTAAATAATTAGGAAATACCTATTATTAAAAACATATTTTTTGTCTTAAAGAGGTTTTGGGTGGAACATATAAAAAGTCAAATTTGTGTCAGCTGCACATATTGAAGCATTCTAGGGTACTTTATTGGGTGGGATTCAGTCAAATTGCTTGGAAATTGATAAAATTGGGTGCCTGGAGTGTAATTTAGGTCCATTGGGGGTATCCAGCCATTAGGTTATAGCCTTTTTGACCATTTGCCATACACAATGATGTTTCTCAAGCTATAAAAAGTGTTCTTTGATTGGTTAGCTGCATACAAGAGGCATACACATGAAGTATAGCCATGTCCTTAAACATGTGACACAGTAAATCCTAAAAATGTTATGTTTTTCTGCTTTTTTTGTCTTTGAGACCGGGATGATGTGCGAGCGCATAAAACTTGCCGGATTCAATTCGCGAAACCTAGGTTTGGGTTGAATAGGAAATTTGAAATTTCTTTGAAAATAATTGCCTTATTGTCCTAATATTTGCTAATTTGCTTTCATTTGATATCATTCTCTGTAGATTTACACAAAAACCAGACCTCTGAGGTAAAAAAAAGTGTCTAAAGAAGGTTAAAAATTCACAAAAATGACAGGTCAATTTTTTGTCGTCTGCAAAAATGTTTGGATATAGTCAATCTGGTTAAAAATGATGATACTGCTTCCCTAAAATGTTTGTGAATGGTGCATAAATATAAAGTTTGATAATTTCTATGAACATTTGAGACAGAAAAATCTTAATTTGTGATGTTTTTTCTTACTTTTCCTTCGCGAAGTTCTATGTATTGCACAAAAGCATGAATCTTGGCCGAAAAACCTAAATTTGGGTGGTATACAAAAATCTAATTTTCTTTGATAATAACAACTTATTTGACCTAATATTTGCTTTTGTAATTTTGTTTTATATCATACTTTGTAAATAATTAGGAAATACCTATTATTAAAAACATATTTTTTGTCTTAAAGAGGTTTTGGGTGGAACATATAAAAAGTCAAATTTGTGTCAGCTGCACATATTGAAGCATTCTAGGGTACTTTATTGGGTGGGATTCAGTCAAATTGCTTGGAAATTGATAAAATTGGGTGCCTGGAGTGTAATTTAGGTCCATTGGGGGTATCCAGCCATTAGGTTATAGCCTTTTTGACCATTTGCCATACACAATGATGTTTCTCATGCTATAAAAAGTGTTCTTTGATTGGTTAGCTGCATACAAGAGGCATACACATGAAGTATAGCCATGTCCTTAAACATGTGACACAGTAAATCCTAAAAATGTTATGTTTTTCTGCTTTTTTTGTCTTTGAGACCGGGATGATATGCGAGCGCATAAAACTTGCCGGATTCAATTCGCGAAACCTAGGTTTGGGTTGAATAGGAAATTTGAAATTTCTTTGAAAATAATTGCCTTATTGTCCTAATATTTGCTAATTTGCTTTCATTTGATATCATTCTCTGTAGATTTACACAAAAACCAGACCTCTGAGGTAAAAAAAAGTGTCTAAAGAAGGTTAAAAATTCACAAAAATGACAGGTCAATTTTTTGTCGTCTGCAAAAATGTTTGGATATAGTCAATCTGGTTAAAAATGATGATACTGCTTCCCTAAAATGTTTGTGAATGGTGCATAAATATAAAGTTTGATAATTTCTATGAACATTTGAGACAGAAAAATCTTAATTTGTGATGTTTTTTCTTACTTTTCCTTCGCGAAGTTCTATGTATTGCACAAAAGCATGAATCTTGGCCGAAAAACCTAAATTTGGGTGGTATACAAAAATCTAATTTTCTTTGATAATAACAACTTATTTGACCTAATATTTGCTTTTGTAATTTTGTTTTATATCATACTTTGTAAATAATTAGGAAATACCTATTATTAAAAACATATTTTTTGTCTTAAAGAGGTTTTGGGTGGAACATATAAAAAGTCAAATTTGTGTCAGCTGCACATATTGAAGCATTCTAGGGTACTTTATTGGGTGGGATTCAGTCAAATTGCTTGGAAATTGATAAAATTGGGTGCCTGGAGTGTAATTTAGGTCCATTGGGGGTATCCAGCCATTAGGTTATAGCCTTTTTGACCATTTGCCATACACAATGATGTTTCTCAAGCTATAAAAAGTGTTCTTTGATTGGTTAGCTGCATACAAGAGGCATACACATGAAGTATAGCCATGTCCTTAAACATGTGACACAGTAAATCCTAAAAATGTTATGTTTTTCTGCTTTTTTTGTCTTTGAGACCGGGATGATGTGCGAGCGCATAAAACTTGCCGGATTCAATTCGCGAAACCTAGGTTTGGGTTGAATAGGAAATTTGAAATTTCTTTGAAAATAATTGCCTTATTGTCCTAATATTTGCTAATTTGCTTTCATTTGATATCATTCTCTGTAGATTTACACAAAAACCAGACCTCTGAGGTAAAAAAAAGTGTCTAAAGAAGGTTAAAAATTCACAAAAATGACAGGTCAATTTTTTGTCGTCTGCAAAAATGTTTGGATATAGTCAATCTGGTTAAAAATGATGATACTGCTTCCCTAAAATGTTTGTGAATGGTGCATAAATATAAAGTTTGATAATTTCTATGAACATTTGAGACAGAAAAATCTTAATTTGTGATGTTTTTTCTTACTTTTCCTTCGCGAAGTTCTGTATTGCACAAAAGCATGAATCTTGGCCGAAAAACCTAAATTTGGGTGGTATACAAAAATCTAATTTTCTTTGATAATAACAACTTATTTGACCTAATATTTGCTTTTGTAATTTTGTTTTATATCATACTTTGTAAATAATTAGGAAATACCTATTATTAAAAACATATTTTTTGTCTTAAAGGTCAAATTACGCTAAATACATCCGCGGACCCTTTGATCTACACTACTGAAGTCCCTAAATAAACCTTTGTTTGTGTAGAAATGAGTGTATACCATCACCAGTGTGTATTGAATATATGACAATGAGTTTAAATGCATTGCGAATGTGTATAGGATGCACTGGAAATGAGTGATTTGATGACTTTTATTTTTTTGACCTTGTCTGAAAGTGAAAGTAGAGAATGCTAAACACCGGTTTGTCCGGGACCTTTTTTGTCGTAAATGACGGTAACCATTTTCGCCTGGTGAGTTCTTTCTTGCATAATACATGACCCCACATTTTCTTTGGATTGTTTTAAAGCTAAGAGGTAACTCTTTTCAATGATATATGGTGTTCTCTATGGGATATGCTTAGAAAGTGTGACAATTGATGACTGAAGTTGGTCGATTTACATGGAAACAAAGAAGGAATTTATTTAGTGTATTGTGACCTAAAGAGGTTTTGGGTGGAACATATAAAAAGTCAAATTTGTGTCAGCTGCACATATTGAAGCATTCTAGGGTACTTTATTGGGTGGGATTCAGTCAAATTGCTTGGAAATTGATAAAATTGGGTGCCTGGAGTGTAATTTAGGTCCATTGGGGGTATCCAGCCATTAGGTTATAGCCTTTTTGACCATTTGCCATACACAATGATGTTTCTCATGCTATAAAAAGTGTTCTTTGATTGGTTAGCTGCATACAAGAGGCATACACATGAAGTATAGCCATGTCCTTAAACATGTGACACAGTAAATCCTAAAAATGTTATGTTTTTCTGCTTTTTTTGTCTTTGAGACCGGGATGATGTGCGAGCGCATAAAACTTGCCGGATTCAATTCGCGAAACCTAGGTTTGGGTTGAATAGGAAATTTGAAATTTCTTTGAAAATAATTGCCTTATTGTCCTAATATTTGCTAATTTGCTTTCATTTGATATCATTCTCTGTAGATTTACACAAAAACCAGACCTCTGAGGTAAAAAAAAGTGTCTAAAGAAGGTTAAAAATTCACAAAAATGACAGGTCAATTTTTTGTCGTCTGCAAAAATGTTTGGATATAGTCAATCTGGTTAAAAATGATGATACTGCTTCCCTAAAATGTTTGTGAATGGTGCATAAATATAAAGTTTGATAATTTCTATGAACATTTGAGACAGAAAAATCTTAATTTGTGATGTTTTTTCTTACTTTTCCTTCGCGAAGTTCTATGTATTGCACAAAAGCATGAATCTTGGCCGAAAAACCTAAATTTGGGTGGTATACAAAAATCTAATTTTCTTTGATAATAACAACTTATTTGACCTAATATTTGCTTTTGTAATTTTGTTTTATATCATACTTTGTAAATAATTAGGAAATACCTATTATTAAAAACATATTTTTTGTCTTAAAGAGGTTTTGGGTGGAACATATAAAAAGTCAAATTTGTGTCAGCTGCACATATTGAAGCATTCTAGGGTACTTTATTGGGTGGGATTCAGTCAAATTGCTTGGAAATTGATAAAATTGGGTGCCTGGAGTGTAATTTAGGTCCATTGGGGGTATCCAGCCATTAGGTTATAGCCTTTTTGACCATTTGCCATACACAATGATGTTTCTCAAGCTATAAAAAGTGTTCTTTGATTGGTTAGCTGCATACAAGAGGCATACACATGAAGTATAGCCATGTCCTTAAACATGTGACACAGTAAATCCTAAAAATGTTATGTTTTTCTGCTTTTTTTGTCTTTGAGACCGGGATGATGTGCGAGCGCATAAAACTTGCCGGATTCAATTCGCGAAACCTAGGTTTGGGTTGAATAGGAAATTTGAAATTTCTTTGAAAATAATTGCCTTATTGTCCTAATATTTGCTAATTTGCTTTCATTTGATATCATTCTCTGTAGATTTACACAAAAACCAGACCTCTGAGGTAAAAAAAAGTGTCTAAAGAAGGTTAAAAATTCACAAAAATGACAGGTCAATTTTTTGTCGTCTGCAAAAATGTTTGGATATAGTCAATCTGGTTAAAAATGATGATACTGCTTCCCTAAAATGTTTGTGAATGGTGCATAAATATAAAGTTTGATAATTTCTATGAACATTTGAGACAGAAAAATCTTAATTTGTGATGTTTTTTCTTACTTTTCCTTCGCGAAGTTCTATGTATTGCACAAAAGCATGAATCTTGGCCGAAAAACCTAAATTTGGGTGGTATACAAAAATCTAATTTTCTTTGATAATAACAACTTATTTGACCTAATATTTGCTTTTGTAATTTTGTTTTATATCATACTTTGTAAATAATTAGGAAATACCTATTATTAAAAACATATTTTTTGTCTTAAAGAGGTTTTGGGTGGAACATATAAAAAGTCAAATTTGTGTCAGCTGCACATATTGAAGCATTCTAGGGTACTTTA
This sequence comes from Serripes groenlandicus, assembly GCA_031761405.1. Classification (NCBI taxonomy): domain Eukaryota; kingdom Metazoa; phylum Mollusca; class Bivalvia; order Cardiida; family Cardiidae; genus Serripes; species Serripes groenlandicus. Next base: position 242,180 of record JASEVX010000249.1, read on the forward strand.
TTGGGTGGGATTCAGTCAAATTGCTTGGAAATTGATAAAATTGGGTGCCTGGAGTGTAATTTAGGTCCATTGGGGGTATCCAGCCATTAGGTTATAGCCTTTTTGACCATTTGCCATACACAATGATGTTTCTCATGCTATAAAAAGTGTTCTTTGATTGGTTAGCTGCATACAAGAGGCATACACATGAAGTATAGCCATGTCCTTAAACATGTGACACAGTAAATCCTAAAAATGTTATGTTTTTCTGCTTTTTTTGTCTTTGAGACCGGGATGATGTGCGAGCGCATAAAACTTGCCGGATTCAATTCGCGAAACCTAGGTTTGGGTTGAATAGGAAATTTGAAATTTCTTTGAAAATAATTGCCTTATTGTCCTAATATTTGCTAATTTGCTTTCATTTGATATCATTCTCTGTAGATTTACACAAAAACCAGACCTCTGAGGTAAAAAAAAGTGTCTAAAGAAGGTTAAAAATTCACAAAAATGACAGGTCAATTTTTTGTCGTCTGCAAAAATGTTTGGATATAGTCAATCTGGTTAAAAATGATGATACTGCTTCCCTAAAATGTTTGTGAATGGTGCATAAATATAAAGTTTGATAATTTCTATGAACATTTGAGACAGAAAAATCTTAATTTGTGATGTTTTTTCTTACTTTTCCTTCGCGAAGTTCTATGTATTGCACAAAAGCATGAATCTTGGCCGAAAAACCTAAATTTGGGTGGTATACAAAAATCTAATTTTCTTTGATAATAACAACTTATTTGACCTAATATTTGCTTTTGTAATTTTGTTTTATATCATACTTTGTAAATAATTAGGAAATACCTATTATTAAAAACATATTTTTTGTCTTAAAGAGGTTTTGGGTGGAACATATAAAAAGTCAAATTTGTGTCAGCTGCACATATTGAAGCATTCTAGGGTACTTTATTGGGTGGGATTCAGTCAAATTGCTTGGAAATTGATAAAATTGGGTGCCTGGAGTGTAATTTAGGTCCATTGGGGGTATCCAGCCATTAGGTTATAGCCTTTTTGACCATTTGCCATACACAATGATGTTTCTCAAGCTATAAAAAGTGTTCTTTGATTGGTTAGCTGCATACAAGAGGCATACACATGAAGTATAGCCATGTCCTTAAACATGTGACACAGTAAATCCTAAAAATGTTATGTTTTTCTGCTTTTTTTGTCTTTGAGACCGGGATGATGTGCGAGCGCATAAAACTTGCCGGATTCAATTCGCGAAACCTAGGTTTGGGTTGAATAGGAAATTTGAAATTTCTTTGAAAATAATTGCCTTATTGTCCTAATATTTGCTAATTTGCTTTCATTTGATATCATTCTCTGTAGATTTACACAAAAACCAGACCTCTGAGGTAAAAAAAAGTGTCTAAAGAAGGTTAAAAATTCACAAAAATGACAGGTCAATTTTTTGTCGTCTGCAAAAATGTTTGGATATAGTCAATCTGGTTAAAAATGATGATACTGCTTCCCTAAAATGTTTGTGAATGGTGCATAAATATAAAGTTTGATAATTTCTATGAACATTTGAGACAGAAAAATCTTAATTTGTGATGTTTTTTCTTACTTTTCCTTCGCGAAGTTCTGTATTGCACAAAAGCATGAATCTTGGCCGAAAAACCTAAATTTGGGTGGTATACAAAAATCTAATTTTCTTTGATAATAACAACTTATTTGACCTAATATTTGCTTTTGTAATTTTGTTTTATATCATACTTTGTAAATAATTAGGAAATACCTATTATTAAAAACATATTTTTTGTCTTAAAGGTCAAATTACGCTAAATACATCCGCGGACCCTTTGATCTACACTACTGAAGTCCCTAAATAAACCTTTGTTTGTGTAGAAATGAGTGTATACCATCACCAGTGTGTATTGAATATATGACAATGAGTTTAAATGCATTGCGAATGTGTATAGGATGCACTGGAAATGAGTGATTTGATGACTTTTATTTTTTTGACCTTGTCTGAAAGTGAAAGTAGAGAATGCTAAACACCGGTTTGTCCGGGACCTTTTTTGTCGTAAATGACGGTAACCATTTTCGCCTGGTGAGTTCTTTCTTGCATAATACATGACCCCACATTTTCTTTGGATTGTTTTAAAGCTAAGAGGTAACTCTTTTCAATGATATATGGTGTTCTCTATGGGATATGCTTAGAAAGTGTGACAATTGATGACTGAAGTTGGTCGATTTACATGGAAACAAAGAAGGAATTTATTTAGTGTATTGTGACCTAAAGAGGTTTTGGGTGGAACATATAAAAAGTCAAATTTGTGTCAGCTGCACATATTGAAGCATTCTAGGGTACTTTATTGGGTGGGATTCAGTCAAATTGCTTGGAAATTGATAAAATTGGGTGCCTGGAGTGTAATTTAGGTCCATTGGGGGTATCCAGCCATTAGGTTATAGCCTTTTTGACCATTTGCCATACACAATGATGTTTCTCATGCTATAAAAAGTGTTCTTTGATTGGTTAGCTGCATACAAGAGGCATACACATGAAGTATAGCCATGTCCTTAAACATGTGACACAGTAAATCCTAAAAATGTTATGTTTTTCTGCTTTTTTTGTCTTTGAGACCGGGATGATGTGCGAGCGCATAAAACTTGCCGGATTCAATTCGCGAAACCTAGGTTTGGGTTGAATAGGAAATTTGAAATTTCTTTGAAAATAATTGCCTTATTGTCCTAATATTTGCTAATTTGCTTTCATTTGATATCATTCTCTGTAGATTTACACAAAAACCAGACCTCTGAGGTAAAAAAAAGTGTCTAAAGAAGGTTAAAAATTCACAAAAATGACAGGTCAATTTTTTGTCGTCTGCAAAAATGTTTGGATATAGTCAATCTGGTTAAAAATGATGATACTGCTTCCCTAAAATGTTTGTGAATGGTGCATAAATATAAAGTTTGATAATTTCTATGAACATTTGAGACAGAAAAATCTTAATTTGTGATGTTTTTTCTTACTTTTCCTTCGCGAAGTTCTATGTATTGCACAAAAGCATGAATCTTGGCCGAAAAACCTAAATTTGGGTGGTATACAAAAATCTAATTTTCTTTGATAATAACAACTTATTTGACCTAATATTTGCTTTTGTAATTTTGTTTTATATCATACTTTGTAAATAATTAGGAAATACCTATTATTAAAAACATATTTTTTGTCTTAAAGAGGTTTTGGGTGGAACATATAAAAAGTCAAATTTGTGTCAGCTGCACATATTGAAGCATTCTAGGGTACTTTATTGGGTGGGATTCAGTCAAATTGCTTGGAAATTGATAAAATTGGGTGCCTGGAGTGTAATTTAGGTCCATTGGGGGTATCCAGCCATTAGGTTATAGCCTTTTTGACCATTTGCCATACACAATGATGTTTCTCAAGCTATAAAAAGTGTTCTTTGATTGGTTAGCTGCATACAAGAGGCATACACATGAAGTATAGCCATGTCCTTAAACATGTGACACAGTAAATCCTAAAAATGTTATGTTTTTCTGCTTTTTTTGTCTTTGAGACCGGGATGATGTGCGAGCGCATAAAACTTGCCGGATTCAATTCGCGAAACCTAGGTTTGGGTTGAATAGGAAATTTGAAATTTCTTTGAAAATAATTGCCTTATTGTCCTAATATTTGCTAATTTGCTTTCATTTGATATCATTCTCTGTAGATTTACACAAAAACCAGACCTCTGAGGTAAAAAAAAGTGTCTAAAGAAGGTTAAAAATTCACAAAAATGACAGGTCAATTTTTTGTCGTCTGCAAAAATGTTTGGATATAGTCAATCTGGTTAAAAATGATGATACTGCTTCCCTAAAATGTTTGTGAATGGTGCATAAATATAAAGTTTGATAATTTCTATGAACATTTGAGACAGAAAAATCTTAATTTGTGATGTTTTTTCTTACTTTTCCTTCGCGAAGTTCTATGTATTGCACAAAAGCATGAATCTTGGCCGAAAAACCTAAATTTGGGTGGTATACAAAAATCTAATTTTCTTTGATAATAACAACTTATTTGACCTAATATTTGCTTTTGTAATTTTGTTTTATATCATACTTTGTAAATAATTAGGAAATACCTATTATTAAAAACATATTTTTTGTCTTAAAGAGGTTTTGGGTGGAACATATAAAAAGTCAAATTTGTGTCAGCTGCACATATTGAAGCATTCTAGGGTACTTTATTGGGTGGGATTCAGTCAAATTGCTTGGAAATTGATAAAATTGGGTGCCTGGAGTGTAATTTAGGTCCATTGGGGGTATCCAGCCATTAGGTTATAGCCTTTTTGACCATTTGCCATACACAATGATGTTTCTCATGCTATAAAAAGTGTTCTTTGATTGGTTAGCTGCATACAAGAGGCATACACATGAAGTATAGCCATGTCCTTAAACATGTGACACAGTAAATCCTAAAAATGTTATGTTTTTCTGCTTTTTTTGTCTTTGAGACCGGGATGATGTGCGAGCGCATAAAACTTGCCGGATTCAATTCGCGAAACCTAGGTTTGGGTTGAATAGGAAATTTGAAATTTCTTTGAAAATAATTGCCTTATTGTCCTAATATTTGCTAATTTGCTTTCATTTGATATCATTCTCTGTAGATTTACACAAAAACCAGACCTCTGAGGTAAAAAAAAGTGTCTAAAGAAGGTTAAAAATTCACAAAAATGACAGGTCAATTTTTTGTCGTCTGCAAAAATGTTTGGATATAGTCAATCTGGTTAAAAATGATGATACTGCTTCCCTAAAATGTTTGTGAATGGTGCATAAATATAAAGTTTGATAATTTCTATGAACATTTGAGACAGAAAAATCTTAATTTGTGATGTTTTTTCTTACTTTTCCTTCGCGAAGTTCTATGTATTGCACAAAAGCATGAATCTTGGCCGAAAAACCTAAATTTGGGTGGTATACAAAAATCTAATTTTCTTTGATAATAACAACTTATTTGACCTAATATTTGCTTTTGTAATTTTGTTTTATATCATACTTTGTAAATAATTAGGAAATACCTATTATTAAAAACATATTTTTTGTCTTAAAGAGGTTTTGGGTGGAACATATAAAAAGTCAAATTTGTGTCAGCTGCACATATTGAAGCATTCTAGGGTACTTTATTGGGTGGGATTCAGTCAAATTGCTTGGAAATTGATAAAATTGGGTGCCTGGAGTGTAATTTAGGTCCATTGGGGGTATCCAGCCATTAGGTTATAGCCTTTTTGACCATTTGCCATACACAATGATGTTTCTCAAGCTATAAAAAGTGTTCTTTGATTGGTTAGCTGCATACAAGAGGCATACACATGAAGTATAGCCATGTCCTTAAACATGTGACACAGTAAATCCTAAAAATGTTATGTTTTTCTGCTTTTTTTGTCTTTGAGACCGGGATGATGTGCGAGCGCATAAAACTTGCCGGATTCAATTCGCGAAACCTAGGTTTGGGTTGAATAGGAAATTTGAAATTTCTTTGAAAATAATTGCCTTATTGTCCTAATATTTGCTAATTTGCTTTCATTTGATATCATTCTCTGTAGATTTACACAAAAACCAGACCTCTGAGGTAAAAAAAAGTGTCTAAAGAAGGTTAAAAATTCACAAAAATGACAGGTCAATTTTTTGTCGTCTGCAAAAATGTTTGGATATAGTCAATCTGGTTAAAAATGATGATACTGCTTCCCTAAAATGTTTGTGAATGGTGCATAAATATAAAGTTTGATAATTTCTATGAACATTTGAGACAGAAAAATCTTAATTTGTGATGTTTTTTCTTACTTTTCCTTCGCGAAGTTCTGTATTGCACAAAAGCATGAATCTTGGCCGAAAAACCTAAATTTGGGTGGTATACAAAAATCTAATTTTCTTTGATAATAACAACTTATTTGACCTAATATTTGCTTTTGTAATTTTGTTTTATATCATACTTTGTAAATAATTAGGAAATACCTATTATTAAAAACATATTTTTTGTCTTAAAGGTCAAATTACGCTAAATACATCCGCGGACCCTTTGATCTACACTACTGAAGTCCCTAAATAAACCTTTGTTTGTGTAGAAATGAGTGTATACCATCACCAGTGTGTATTGAATATATGACAATGAGTTTAAATGCATTGCGAATGTGTATAGGATGCACTGGAAATGAGTGATTTGATGACTTTTATTTTTTTGACCTTGTCTGAAAGTGAAAGTAGAGAATGCTAAACACCGGTTTGTCCGGGACCTTTTTTGTCGTAAATGACGGTAACCATTTTCGCCTGGTGAGTTCTTTCTTGCATAATACATGACCCCACATTTTCTTTGGATTGTTTTAAAGCTAAGAGGTAACTCTTTTCAATGATATATGGTGTTCTCTATGGGATATGCTTAGAAAGTGTGACAATTGATGACTGAAGTTGGTCGATTTACATGGAAACAAAGAAGGAATTTATTTAGTGTATTGTGACCTAAAGAGGTTTT
>JASEVX010000025.1:0-286747 GCA_031761405.1 Serripes groenlandicus
GTAATGGAACCAAAAAGCTTACCTCTATATAACTTCATCTGTTCTTTACCTTTATCCTTGTGGTTAAACCTACCTTTCTTCTTGTTAGCTGCATTTGATCTTCACCTTTCAAATCTTCTCTTTGTCAGTTTCCTATATAAAACTGCTATAATAGAACGTTTGGCTGGGAAGAATGTTGTAGGGATTACTGGTGCAAAAGAGTTGGCAAACACTCGGTCAGGAGATCCGGCTGCCCTGATATATCTGAATAATGTTGAAATGGCGTTAAACTCCAATTGATTATTGTTGTACATATTCGGAAAAGTGTTGTGTAGAGTACTGGTGCAAGAGTGTCAGGAAACATATGGCAAGGTGAACTGGCTGCCGTGATATATCTGAATAATGTACAATCCTGTCTAAGACAAAACACACACACTGTGCATGAATACTTAAATAGAGCCTGCCTGTCCTACTAGTAATGAAAGAAAGCCTGTCTCTGTGTCTACACACTGCATAAATAATTGTTTCTAAACAAGACATAGATACTTAAACAGATACTGTCTAAGACAAGACACACACATGTACACTGTGCATGAATATTTAAATAGAGCCTGCCTGTCCTACTAGTAATGAAAGAAAGCCTGTCTCTGTGTGTCTACACACTGCATAAATACTTAAATAGATCCTGTCTCTGTTTCTAAACAGAGACAAAACACACAGCATGAATACTTAAATAGAGCCTGCCTGTCCTACTAGTAATGAAAGCCTGTCTTTGTTTCTAAACAAGACATAAATACTTAAATAGATCCTGTCTAAGACAAAACACACACACTGTGCATGAATACTTAAATAGAGCCTGCCTGTCCTACTAGTAATGAAAGAAAGCCTGTCTCTGTGTCTACACACTGCATAAATACCTAAATAGATCCTGTCTCTGTTTCTGAACAGAGACAAAACACACTGCATGAATACTTAAATAGAGCCTGCCTGTCCTACTAGTAATGAAAGAAAGCCTATCTATGTGTCTACACACTGCATAAATACTTAAATAGATCCTGTCTAAGACAAAACACACACACTGTGCATGAATACTTAAATAGAGCCTGCCTGTCCTACTAGTAATGAAAGAAAGCCTGTCTCTGTCTACACACTGCATAAATACTTAAATAGATCCTGTCTAAGACAAAACACACACACACACACACTGCATGAATACTTAAATAGAGCCTGCCTGTCCTACTAGTAATGAAAGAAAGCCTTCTCTGTGTCTACACACTGCATAAATACTTAAATAGATCCTGTCTCTGTTTCTAAACAGAGACAAAACACACAGCATGAATACTTAAATAGAGCCTGCCTGTCCTACTAGTAATGAAAGCCTGTCTTTGTTTCTAAACAAGACATAAATACTTAAATAGATCCTGTCTAAGACAAAACACACACACACTGTGCATGAATACTTAAATAGAGCCTGCCTGTCCTACTAGTAATGAAAGAAAGCCTGTCTCTGTGTCTACACACTGCATTAATACCTAAATAGATCCTGTCTCTGTTTCTAAACAGAGCCAAAAACACTGCATGAATACTTAAATAGAGCCTGCCTGTCCTACTAGTAATGAAAGAAAGCCTGTCTCTGTGTCTACACACTGCATAAATACTTAAATAGATCCCGTCTAAGACAAAACACACACACACTGCATGAATACTTAAATAGACCCTGTCTGTCTTACTAGTAATGAAAGAAAGCCTGCCTCTGTTTCTAAACAAGACATACATACTGCATAAATACTTAAATAGATCCTGTCTCTGTTTCTAAACAAAGACAAAACACACAGCATGAATACTTAAATAGACCCTGCCTGTCCTACTAGTAATGAAAGCCTGTCTCTGTTTCTAAACAAGACATACACACTGCATAAATACTTAAATAGATCCTGTCTAAGACAAAACACACACACACAGCATGAATACTTAAAAAGACCCTGCATGTCCTACTAGTAATGAAAGCCCGTCTTTGTTTCTAAACAAGACATAAACACTGCATAAATACTTAAAGTGGCATTTCTATCCAGAGGAAAGAAATTCATGTAAAAAAGTTCAAATCGATTTTTCTAAAATAAGAAGCTGAATGGGTTTGGGATTAACCACAAACGTGTTACACAAGAGCACACACTCACAAATTATACTTTTCTACAAGATTTCAGGATTTTAAAAACGAACCCATTCATGTACGTCATAACGCTTAGAATCGTAAACACAACTATATTAGACGTATGTAAAGGTAGGGTGTCATATACAAATCGTGGTGAGATAAAATGTACATAACTGTTATAAAAACACACTCAGTTCAATGAGGCATATACAATGTATACACAATAAGCATGTTTATCTCGTGCTTTTAAAAGTAATATAAATGCTGTTTATGGAAAAAAGATAATTTGGTATGTCACAGAAAACTAGCATTATTTTATTTCCACAGTTTCTGTGACATACCTGAAATCATCTTTTAAAAGTTACGCAGTAAGTAAATGTTTATTGTTTGGTGTCAAAAGCCGCTTTCAACATTTGTTATGTTATATCACGGAGTTTCCTGGGTTAGTTATCAGTCCTACTGGTCCATTTATCCTGACATCAGCCAGTCTATTCGTAATGTTAACCCTGCAACCTTCAGCGCCACGGAAGGCAGCCATTACTACAATTTGTAATGTGATATGACCCGGCCAGGGATCAAACCTGTGACCTCCCGTACCCAAGGTGGAAGCTCTACCACAACACCATCGAGGCGGTCAAGTACAATTGTATCTAGTGCTTAACTAATTTTAGTGTTTATTAGATGATTTGGTATGTCACAAGAAAAAAACATTTCCTTATTTCATAATAATGAGATCCTGATCAGTATGTACGTATGCAGTATGATCGGGGTCTTCACTATTCGGAAATAAGGGAATGTTAGTTTTCTGTGACATACCTGAAATCATCTATATCCCATAAACAGAATAATTGTATCATGCTTTAACACTAGATAAACACGCTTATTGTGTATATGTGCTTCAATGAACTGAGTGATTTTTATAACTGTTTTCTTGTATACCTGGGTTAGTTATCAGTCCTACTGGTCCATTTATCCTGACATCAGCCAGTCTATTCGTAATGTTAACCCTGCAACCTTCAGCGCCACGGAAGGCAGCCATTACTACAATTTGTAATGTGATATGACCCGGCCAGGGATCAAACCTGTGACCTCCCGTACCCAAGGTGGAAGCTCTACCACAACACCATCGAGGCGGTCAAGTACAATTGTATCTAGTGCTTAACTAATTTTAGTGTTTATTAGATGATTTGGTATGTCACAAGAAAAAAACATTTCCTTATTTCATAATAATGAGATCCTGATCAGTATGTACGTATGCAGTATGATCGGGGTCTTCACTATTCGGAAATAAGAGAATGTTAGTTTTCTGTGACATACCTGAAATCATCTATATCCCATAAACAGCATAATTGTATCATGCTTTAACACTAGATAAACACCCTTATTGTGTATATGTGCTTCAATGAACTGAGTGATGTTTATAACTGTTTTCTTGTATACATTTACCCCCCCCCCCCCCCCCCCCCCCCCCCCCCCCAATGTTTGTATTGGACCCCAACCTTCAAAGAGGTATAATTTAGTTGTGATTCGGTCCAGTTATTTCTTGCAATTCCTTAATTCGGTACCTACCGAGCAGGAAAAAAAAATTTTTTATTTAAATAATTAATATATGAAAGCTTTCTCATACTACAGTCTAATTGCTATTTTACTCATTTTTTTATGAATTTCTACAAGACAAAACACAGGCTATTCTCAGCAAAAGAACACCAATTATATGACCTCGGGCTCTCTTTCTAATGCAGAATTGAATTATGGAAAATCGTTTCAAAACCATCCCTTTCGGGTCGGCGGTGACTACCCCAGTAAAAAGTGAGACTCCATCACAGTATCTGTCTGGCTATGAGCCAGTAGAAAAGTCTTTCTTAGTTTCCGGCTTTTCAAAAGGGTTTCGTATCCCATTCACAGGCGAATTGCCTACAAAGTCCGGGATACGTAATCATCCTTCAGCATTAAAAAATACAGAAAATACAGATAAAGTTACTGAAAAGATACTGGGTGAGTTAACCGCTGGACGAATTGAGCGTCCTTTTAAAAATAAACCTGTAAATTTAATGTGTTCCCCTCTGGCATTGGTGCCCAAGAAGGAGCCTGGAAAATTCCGTCTCATTCAATACTTATCTTTTCCAAAAGGTGGTTCAATCAATGATAGAATATCTACGGAATACACTGAGATTCAATATGATTCCATCGATGTTGTTGTGGAAAAGGTAAAAACAAATGGTAGGAACTGCTTAATGGCAAAGACCGATATAGAGAATGCTTTTCGCATTATCCAAATACATCCAGCTGACAGGCATTTCCTCGGTTTTTCTTGGGCACTCAATGGCACACCTGCATATTATATGGACGCATGCCTGGATATGGGCTTAAGCATTTCATGCTAGTTGTTTAGCAAATTTAGTGCTGCTTTGCAATGGGTCATGGAAACTCGTCACAATGCCATAATGAGTCATATTTTGGATGACTTCTTTTTTGTTGGCCCATCGCATAATAGTCTGTATGCGTAAAGTCTGAACTCTTTCTTGGCATTGTGTGATCATATAATTATTACCCTTAAGGCTGAGAAAACGGTCTTGCCTACCAATGTCATTACAATTTATGGGATTGAAGTTGATTCAAATTCTATGATTACACGATTGCCCGAAGACAAAATCGAAAAAATTCGGTCTCAATTACAATATTTCAAATGTCGAAAGAAAGTTAAACTCAAGGAACTACAATCTCTATTAGGGCCTTTGAATTTTGCTACACTATGTGTTGTACCGGGCCGCACATTTTTACGCCGTTTATATGATTTAATCACTATTGGCTATAAGAATTTCTACATTCGGCTAAATGGTGCTGCTAGAGCAGATCTTGCTATGTGGTATTCTTTTATGCAACATTTCAATGGTCGATGTATGTTTTTGAATGATGAGTGGTTGTCCGCTGATACTCTTAATCTGCACACGGATGCGGCTACAAGTCAATGATTTGCGGCTGTTTTCGGGTGTGAATGGGTTGCCAAAAAATGGCCACAGTCCTTCCAGTCATATCATATTAATATTCTGGAAATGTTCCCAATTGTGCTTGCAGTAGAACTGTGGGGGCACAAAATGGCAAATCATAAAATAACTTTCTTTTCTGACAACCAAGCAACTGTTTGTGTCCTTAACAAACTCACTTCTAAGGACCCAATAATGATGAGGCTTGTCAGACGAATCGTGTTATTATCCATGCGTTTCAATATCCTATTTAAAGCTAGACATATCCCCGGCATTAACAATACGGTTGCTGACCATTTGTCAGGTTTCAATTTCAGAAAGCGTTTTCAGATGCTCCATTACTGAGTCAAACTCCAATCGAAATTCCGGAGCAGTTGATGGTGATTTAAGCCACGATGCGCAACATATCATTTCAAATGCACTTTCTGATAGATCCAAAACTATTTACTTTCATTATTGGAAGAATTATGTTAACTTCAGTAGTAATCAAAGCGCTGAAGGCACTGCATTTGTTTGGGTACATAAAACTGTTCAAACATTTGCCTTTGCATAGATGTGTGATTTATAAACTATGCATTGTTTATAAATATTACAACTTCGGGTAAAAGAATAAATGACGCATCCGTTAAAATTAAATGCCATTTTAGTTGTCTATACAAATAAATCATGAGACATACATGTGAATATTATATTTAATGTCCAAGTTTCAAAAGACATGTAAAACAAATGGATAACCATTATGGCCCCGACTCACTCATCTAAGTATTTAATAATTTTTGTTACAAAAAAAATCACCATTGACCAAGGGTTTTCTAAAATCTTACTCAAAAGCTTCCTGCTTAACAAGAGATTTTTCAAGTTTTCACTATAGCCATATAATGCCAAATAGCCCTGCCCCCTGGCGGCCATGTTTTTCGACCAATCAACATGGCTTGGAGGAATCTGATAGATGGTCTCCCAATGAACATTTCTACAAAAAGAATTGAAAATTTTTTTCAAGTTTTTACTATAGCCATATTAGGCAAAAAAGCCCCGACCGCTGGCGGCCATGTTTTTCGACCAATCAACTTGGCTGGAATGAATCTGATAGAGGGTCACCCTAGGAACATTTCTACAAAATTATTTGAAAATCGGCCTGACACTTTTGGAGGAGAAGATTTTTTTGAGTTTACACTATAGCCATATAAGGCAAAAAAGCCCCGCTCCCTGGCGGCCAAGGAACACTGTAGCAACGTTAAATGTCGCACCAACGCTAAATGTCACACTTGACGTTTTATGTCACAAGGCTGACGCTAAACGTCGCAACCAACGCTAAATGTCGCAAAACCTGCTGACGTTATATGTCGCATCTGTATCGCCAAATGTCGCAAAACAAGGTACTGCCGCTATATGTCGCAACATCAACCCTAAATGTCTCACTCCTTTATAAGCACTCTGTTGTAGTATTACTGTTTCACAATGTACAAATTACAATGTTTCATCTCACTCTGTCCCTTTTTTTTTTAGTTATAGCTCCTGAAGTAGTCATTTTTTTGCGACATTTAGCGTCAGCCTTGCGACATATAACGTCAAGTACGACATATATACAAGATATATATGCACTCTCGTAGTATCGATATGGATTCGCACACTTACGATAAGGACTCTCACACAAGCGATATGCACTCTTGTACTAACGATAAGGACTCGCTCACTAACGATATTGATTCATACACTTACGATATAGACTCTCACAAAAGCTGTATGCACTCTCGTACTAACGATAATGACTCGCACATTAACGATATGGACTCTAGTAATAGTGGTTCATCAGAATAACAGATTGCGCTTTGTGTTTATACATTCCTTGCGGGCCAATGACTGGCTCTTTCTGCGGATAGCAACATTTTATGGCTGGTATACAATAGATGGAATATGGTATAAACGTCCAAGACATTTTTTTTGTAAACACATGTACACGGACATACACTGTGACATAACGTTATAACATGTACAATTTTCTTAAGTTTTTTAAAACTGTAAAATTAAAGAAAATTGTACATGTTATAACGTAATGTAACAGTGTATGTCCGTGTACATGTGTTTTCAACATGTTAATGCGTTCTATGGATAGCCACATATTGTAACTGGTATACAATTGTCTCTCTTGTCACAAACTGTATAAGCTAATACTGGAATAAAAACTGACACGGAATAAGTAACATGCTTTTTGTTGCCATTCCTTAACCTACTTATAAAAAAGTTTATAAATGTAGCGCTTTAACATCCCGTAACTGATACCTTGAACGTTTATACCATATTCCATCTATTGTATACTAGCCACCAAATGTGGCTATCCGCAGATAGAGTAGAGCCAGGCATTGGCCCGCGAGGAATGTGTTAACACATCACGGATTGCCTGCACTAACCAACAGCCAGGTCCTGCTATTCATATAATTCTTCTAACACTAAAAGGCGACACAGATATATCACAGAACCGACAAGGGTTGAGATACAACCGAGGCGGTTGTGTCTTGCTCACAATGTCTTTGAACAATCTATTCACCCGTTGAAGGGAGTATCGCGACGAAGGATTTTGTTTCGAACCAAGGTTAACAATAATATACCAAATCAACTGTGGTAGTTCTACATGGTGCTTTTGATGAACGTGTTTCGGTTTCCGTTTTAAATGTATCATTTCTCACAATCTGTTATTCTAATGAACCACTATTACTAGAGTCCATATCGTTAGTGTGCGAGTCATTATCGTTAGAACGAGAGTGCATATAGTTTTTGTGAGAGTCCGTTAGTGTATAAATCAATATCGTAAGTGAGCGAATCCATATCAGTAGTACGAGAGTGCATATATATTTTGACTATATGTCGCACTTGACGTTATATGTCGCAAGGCTGACGCTAATTGTCGCAAAAAATGACTACCTCAAGAGCCATAACTAAAAAAAGAAGGGACAGAGTCAGATGAAACATTGTAATATGTACATTGTGAAACAGTAATACTACAAAAGAGTGCTTATAAAAGAGTGCGACATTTAGCGTTGATGTTGCGACATATAGCGGCAGTACAATTTTTTGCGACATTTGGCGTTACAGATGCGACATATAACGTTAGAAGATTTTGCGACATTTAGCGTTGGTTATTTACTTCGTGCTCAGGTGAACTAAAAAAGAAACATCTATCCAAATGAAAGAGTAATTGAAATCATGCATTATAAAAGGATTAAATGCTCCAGAGAAAACCAATACCTGTGCCGTCCGAATTTTACTCTACAGTATACACCTAAGCTGGCCGCTGTTTCCTTTAAAGGGTGTTTAAGCTTGCCAAATCAATTAAGGATGCGTGACCATACACTGTTAATTACCATTGTGTACGAGTGTCATTCCAAACAAATTATAAATGTAACCCCTTTTCCCAATAAACCTATCATATACATGTATGTATTTGTAACTTGCCGGGATGTGTCGATACCGTCATGGTACAATGTGATATATGCACAAATTGGTTTCACAAATCTTGTGTTAATGCACCTGTGGATATTTCGACAACAGATGCGGACTTTAATTGTAACTTTTGTTAATTATTTGGCTATTATAATGATAAGATATGTGATTAAATTGGCAACATTTAAGTGTTTTACTTATAACAGCCTTCAAATACAAATTTGGTTTATACGACGGTAAAGAAAGGTTATTGGAATTAAGAAATTGTTTAAATAAGCAAATTTTCCTTTTCCCACAATGTTTTCAATATATGTTGCTTTTAACTGTTTACACAGCAAGAAAAAAACATTTAACTTATTTGTTATAGATTAGTATTATAGTTGTATATATATATATATAATTACTAGAAATAAATTAAGATTTAAAGTGTTGTATATATATATATATACTTATTGACGCCGCGTGGAAGCGCGGCGTCAGTATGGGATAGGTTTTAATTTTGTACCATGGGGTGACGTAATCGAAAAGGGAGAAACCCACAAATATTATTGTAAAGAAAAACTTTGTAATATGTTTGAAAAAACAGCCTTTATGGTTGAATAAATTGTATTAACTGATTTAAGAAACAACAAGATACAAAATATGTACATCTTTCGCAGTTGTTACAAAACTTTAGACACATTTAAATTGTGTTTAATAACTGTTCCCCAACTAACTAGGCTAAGCTTTTTTTATGGGTTGATTTACGGAGTTCACTAGGCTACGCTTTTTTAAATTGTTTGGTTTACTGCTCTGACGACTCGATTCATCAAAGCTCAGAAAAAAGATTCCGGTGATGTTTTTAGCTCACCAGAGCACAAAGTGCTCAAGGTGAGTTTTTGTGATCGCCTTTTGTCCGTCGTCCGTCGACCGTTTTCCCTCGTCAGTCGTCCGTCGTCCGTCGTCAACATTTGCTTGTTAACACTCTAAAGGCATAATTTTGCATCCAACTTTCATGAAAGTTTATCAGAACATATATCTTCATCAAATCTAGGCCAAGTTCGAAACTGGGTCATGTCGGGTCGAAAACTAGGTCACTAGCCTAAAATGTAATGAAAATCTTGTTAACACTCTGGAAGGCATATTTTAAACTTGAGCATGTTGAAACTTTGTCAGAAAGTTTGTCTTGATGATATGATGGAAAGTTCGAAACTGGGTCATGTCGGGTCAAGAAGCCGCATTTTTGGCTTGAGCATGTTGAACATTTGTCAGAATGTTTGACTTAGTGATATCTAGGCCAAGTTTAAATATAGGTCATGTCGGATCAAAAACTAGGTCACATGGCCAAATTTAAGGAAAAGCTTGTTAACACTCTGGAAGCCGCATTTTTTACTTCAGCATGTTGAAACTTTCTCAGAAAGTTTGTCTTAATGATATCTAGGCCAAGTTTGAATATTGGTCATGTCCGGTAAAAAACTAGGTCACTAGGCCAAATGTAAGGAACATCTTGTTAACACTTTGGAGGCCACTTTTTTGGCTTGAGTATGATGAAACTATGTTGGAATGTTTGTCTTAGTGATATCTAGGCTAAGTTTGAATGTAGGTCATGACCGGTCAAAAACTAGGTCACTAGGCCAAATTTAACGAAAGTCTTATTAACACTTTGAAAGCCACATTTTTGGGTTGAGCATGTTGAAACTTTCTCAGAATGTTTGTCTTAGTAATATCTAAGTAAAGTTCGAATATGGGTCAAGTCAGGTCAACAACTAGGTCACTAGGCTAAATTGCAGAACAATCTAGTTAACACTATAGAGATTGCATTTTTGACTTGAGCAGCTTGACATTTTGTCAGAAAATTTGTCTAGATGATATTGCCATTGACGCTGAAAGAGTAAAGTCTTAAATAGCCCATCCTCATGTGAGCGATTCCAGGACACTTTATTGTTGCAGTCAATGTTAAAGCCTCAGTATGTTTTGAGATAAGTCGGCAATTAAAAGCATTTTATATGAAAGAAAATATGTTCTTGTTGACGAAACAAACGGTAAAACAAATGGTTTGAAGACTTAACTCGTCATTTCACGACTAAATTTTACATGCTGAATATCATATAGATCGTAGCATATAAAGTATATACTCCACTCCCTACGTCAAAATGGACCCTTTTTGCTCTTGATAACGTTTTATTATAGACTATGGTATCCAGGTGAGCAATAAGGAACAGCTCGGCCTTCTTGTTTAAGATAAAGGTACATTTGGCCTTCTTTACATCCTGTCCGTTTGCACAGGTTATTTAAATGTATTGAACTGCATCTGCTTCCCTTTAAGTCATGCCTTAAAATCATGCGCGGCGTCTTTGATGCTTAGCATCAAAATTCGTCTTGTTGTTTATTTGTTATTTAAATTGT
This sequence comes from Serripes groenlandicus, assembly GCA_031761405.1. Classification (NCBI taxonomy): domain Eukaryota; kingdom Metazoa; phylum Mollusca; class Bivalvia; order Cardiida; family Cardiidae; genus Serripes; species Serripes groenlandicus. The sequence continues at coordinate 10,939 of JASEVX010000025.1, forward strand.
TCTGCCCCTTCCAAGTACCCTACAGAATAGAATATTGCATGGATCATTTGCCTCGTAGTATGGCACATGGAAAACTGTTGAAAGTTACAAAGTAGAAAATGAAGAGGCCCAACAATAACTAGAACTCATGACCCTTCAATCGAGTGTAAAGGAGAGGATATAATTGAAGCAAAACCTATGGCTAGTTACTAGCAACCTATTCTATTCTTGCAATGTTTTCAAATTTCGTCCGCTGCAGATGCGTCAAAAGACATTTACTTGTCGGAAAATCAATCCATCAATTCTCTTTATTGATATCTATAGATATGATATAAAGAGGAAAGTCGTTAAAACACTTTACAAAGAGAATCCATTTCAGCATGATCTCGATTTTTGGTTTATTCTATATCACTGATAAAAGCAATCAAACACATTATATATTTACAAAGAAAACCCCGGATATGATCATATGTAACAAATTATACACAGTTGCCCATCTTTAATTAAACATTTTTTACAACAAATCATAGCGTCCGCAGATTTGCTCTATATTCTATTGCGTCGGCATTTTCCCTCTATATTGCATTTGTCCGCATTTTCCCTCTATAATGTATTTGTCCGCAGATCGCGTCCGCACTTTAGACCCTCCCCTGTTGTAGTTTTTATCTTAAGGTTGTAATGTTGTTCTGTGACCTTGTATTAATCGGATGGGTCAGCATAAGGCTGCTCCCAGTATTCCACAACATTGTTGCTGTAGTACATGCTCTTACTGCTATGTATATATGCATATTGGGTATAATTTCGTAAGGTCAGCATAAGGCTGCTTCCGTTGTTATGCACAATTCAAGATTGTATCGGGTTTGTCAGTGCAAATCTCATGTTTCTAAGAACTGATATTACCCTGGTAAATCAACATAGGGCTGTTCCAGATTTATACAAGGTCTTGATATAAGAATTTCATGTTTCTACGCATAATATGTATAGTTTCTTAAGGTCAGCATAAGGCTGCTTCCGTTGTTATACACATCCATTGCAAACTTATCTTGTTGCTCACTCATCATAGTCGTTGTCCTTCAGCAGCAAAACTTGAAAGTACAGCATAAGGCTGCTTTCTTATTTTTGTTTGACATTTGTATGCTATATTTTTGAAAGTCCAGCATAAGGCTGCTTTCTTATTTTGTCTTGATATTTTTCTGCAAAACATTTGAAAGTTCACTATAAGGCTGCTTTCTTTTGTTTTGTTTTGATATTGTTATACATTTAAGATGTATTTAATTTTATATCATCATTTATCTGTATCATTGTTGTTTTGTTGTTGTAATTTTTGTTTTTATCTACATTTCTGGTGTTCGGGTGGGTACGCAATGTTATTGCTTGTGGCGGATTATGTAACCCACCTATGTGTTAGCAACTCTTGACATGGGTTTATTATGAAACCCTTGATTTATATTTCTAGTCAATAATTTGGTTAGTTTCAAATTGTTTACTTTTCAAATTGCTTACGTCATTTATTAGCTCTACTGGCCAAACGCCAGAAGGGCTTATGTCGTGGCGATTCGTCCGTCGTCCGCCCGTCTGTCTGTCCGTCCGTCCGTAAACAATTTCTTGTTAACACGATACAGTTTTCACTTATACAGTAGTTAGATATCAATGAGAGCTCAGTTCCAGTCGGAAACCAGCCAGATCCGCCTATGCATGACTGGATTATGGCCCTTGAAATGATCAAAATTTCTATAATAGAGCTTGTTAACACGATACAATCTTTATTTGTTATTGTATCTCAACCAAACTTATACAGTAGTTAGATATCCATGAGAGCTTGATTCCTTTCGAAAACAAGCCAGATCCGCCCTATGCATGACTGAATTATGGCCCTTGAAATTGTCAAAATTGCTATAATAGGGCTTGTTAACATGATACAGTCCTTATTTTTGATTGTATCTCAATCAAACTTATACAGTAGTTAGATATCCATGAGAGTTTGGTTCATTTCCTAAAAACGGCCAGATCTACCCATGCATGGCTGGATTATGGCCCTTGAAATTGTCAAAATTGCTATAATACAGCTTGTGAACACAATAGAGCTTCCATTTACTATCTGATCTTCACCAAACTTAGATGGTATTTGAATATTGATGACATATTGGTTCCTTTTGAAACAAGCCAGATCAATGACAGTAGAGCATAGGCCCTCATGGGCCTCTTGTTATTATTCCTAGTCATAATTTTGGTAATTTTAAAATTGCTTACGCAATGAATAATAAATGACATTTTCAACACAGTAAAGTGTATTTATTTTTCGCCCGAGAGTTGCAACAAAAATGAACTCAACCAGTTATGTAGACCCGCAGTATACGATAGCGATTGGGGGTTTAGCGGAGGGTTAAGGATGGACGGGGAGATTCAAATGTACATATGCACTTGATTTTCGTTAACTCTACAGCGGACGAACACAACTTTATGTTTGAAAACAGTACCTAAATAATGAGGCAAAATACTTTTGGAGTAAAGGTTAAACCAATTGGTTCACACAAAGGCTGTCTCTATAGCTTTGTGATTGCTAGACCATGTCCAAAGTGCGCCGCCATTTTTGGTGTGTGCCTGACCCTATAATGTAAGTATTATGGGAATGTTACTCCAGACTAGTTTAATCCCTACTTCGATTGTCCTATAACAAGGCTAAAATATCCTGCATTTAGTATATAGTTTATTGAAGACGACACACCCTCTCTAGCTTTATCAATAAGCCTACATTTCTAATCAACCGCAGGGTTTCATCTGGCTCTGCATTGTTCGTAATTCGGTCCTAGAAAGTTAATACTTTCCCACATAAAAACAAATTAACAGCAGTCGACTTTGAAAGTATCTTTGCAAAATATTGAAAATCTCTTTTAACGAAAGTACAATAATCAAATAGAAAGCCATTACTAAAGTTTGGTTGAACTCGGTCGGGGATTGAACACGCGACCTCCCGTACCCAAGGTGGATACTCTTCTACTACACAGGGATGTGTAGTAAACATAAACGAGGCCAATATCAATCACCACCAATAACAGATATGAAGCTCTAAACGATTCAATTCGAGACAATATAACATCCAAACTGTAATTTAAAGAGCTGTCAATCGAAATAGAGTTCCCTGGGATGCTATAGAATGTTATCGTTTGTAGAAAGCATTGACATCTTCCATATAATAATCATCTACAATAAGTGATATTTGAAAGTAGTCCGAGTTAGTGTGAAGACAAACAGGTGCGTTCAGAAACATAGCTTTGAATACAAGGCGAGTATGCGAATCATTTATAACATACGGACGGGCAGTGAAGACTCTAATGAGGCAGTGCATAAGGACAATCTCACAAGAGTCTTCACTGTTCGCAGATGTAACAAGACCCAATTCGTCATACGTCACTAACTTATTGTACTATGTCTCGATCCGGGAGGTTGTATTCGATTCGAGTCTATCTTTCGAGGAGAAAGCGACATATCCCACGAAAATTCCCGACAGTCGAATATAACATGCACTGGCATCATTAGATGAGCCGTCCCGCGAGAAAACCAACATTATGGCCTCTGCGTAATGTATCGTAATGTCCGCGCAGGCTAATCCGGGCCAACACATTCCGTCTTAGGGGGATAGAGGTATAGATTAATGATTCCTGAAATATAAAATCCACAGGAGGCGAAAGGTGTCTATCTGGATAAGCTTGCGCGGCATGCTTAGGTTGATCTGGGTCGATACATTACGCAGAGTCCATATTGTTGGTTTTCTCGCGGGACGACTCAGATGCGTTGTTGCGTAGGGTTGAATACGGAACCGTGTATTTAATGGTTATTTGATAAAGTATTTTATTTGATAAAATCAAAGTACTGAAAGTACTGAAGGTAGAATTGCGATCGTTAAAGAAGAGATACAGAAGTGCATACATGAATATTTATTTTAAATAAATCCCCACCATGGCAGACAAGAAATGATGCATCAGGCCAGAATGAAATGTTTCCAAGATCATCATTTCTTGTTGGTCTAGTGAAAGTTAATTGACCCCTACTTCGAAAAATCATTATCTCTGTATCGTAGAAGAATAGGACTAAAAAGAATATCTCGAAAATGGGAATAAACTTCGATAAACATTTCACACACATATATACATATTTAGTTTTTACATTTTGAAAAACAGTTAACAACAATAAAATACATACATTTCAAATGAGATAATTATACAAGTGACTTCATTCTTTTTTCGAAAATTTTATAATAGGAAAATGCATAATTTGGATAATGTTTTCTGGTAATTGCTTGTTAAGGGTTCGATGAATTTAGGAATGTTTGGTTTAGACACAATAATATTTTCATATATAGATTTGTCTTAGATCATTGTTAAACCCTTTCCCCCATACAACAAATCTGCAACAGACGACTTTGACAACATTGTGACAAAAACCTGAAAAATGTCCGTAACAGATAATTTTATTGTTAACTAAAGTTTAAAACATGGTGCCCAAAGGAGAAACTGCTCATCATAAGCAATTTCATATTTGGCCAAAATGTTTTCAAAAGTCGATAATTTCCATTTTTCGCAATAACTAAAACGTATTTCAAGACCATTTTGTAAACTGCACTCGCTCTCTGCAAATAAAACATATCGTCCGCGTATAGTAGTAAAAACAATTTCAAAATGCCCATATCCATGCCGTAAAATTCATTTAGAGACATGTAGTCCTCTAATCATTTACATACATTGCAAAAAATAAATGGTGACCTAGTGTTGTCTTCTTCAGCAGTTTGACAGAAACAAACCCTAAATCTGAAATTGTGTCAATGTGATATTTGTCAACTCTGTCCCATAAGTTTTTCCTGTGATTTGAACTCTCATAAAAAAAAGCGCGGAAAGGGACAACTATACTTTCCTGACTTTGATTAAATATATTTTCAATTAATATGTAAAAAATATTGTTCTTCTTTTTTGAAAGTTTTGTCATTATTATTTAAGACGGACATTATATACTAGAATAGCCAAGCCAACTGACTATCTGAAAAAGTGTTTCTTATTTAAACCTTTCCCACTCGCATAAGTATTTGCAGCCGACGACTTTTGAAAACATTGATGCAAGAAGAAGAAATTGCTCATAACAAGCAATTTCTCCTTTTGCAACAATGTTTCCAAATTTATTCAATGATTACACTTCCAATAAAGGTGATTTTCTGTATCTTTGTTCAGATTTCTTTTTTAAATTCGTCTGCTGCAGAGTTTTAATATTGTGGGGTGGGTTGAGATTTGTTAAATGGCAAGCAGGATTTGGAATTGAGTGTTGCACTTATCCTAATGAAACACTCGCCTGAACGAAATAATCCCGTCAAAATCATAACGAACAAACTGTCAACATCAAATGTTGAACTGTGTAATACAAATTTAGACTAAAAGGATGAATCAGTTATGTTGTAACAACCAATATCCGCGGGTCATTTACCTGATTTGGGCAGAAAGAAATGATCCATTTCTTGCAAGATTTATTCGTACCTTATTCGTTCTGCCTATTATAATCAAAGTATTCTAAACGCTTTAAAAACAAGTGTTTAGAACTCGCAACCGTCGTAATTTAAAGCGCCCAAATGATTTGATGAAATCTCTCTCTTAGAAGTCGGGAATTTAGACGCGGACCTTGTTGTTGTTGTTGTTTCTTGTAGTTTTCCCCGATCTCCTCGGGGCACTCCTACATGTATTGGTAGTAGGATGATTTTGAATCGTCCGTATAAATCATGTCTATAAGTGCATTGAAACACATGCAGGTGATCATATTTACGCAAACATATGTACAGTCATTTTGCGGCTTATATACTAAGACTGTTCATATTAATGTTAAGGGTCAAGCCTTTGTACGCGTATTTTGTTTAGCTAAGAAGGACCATATAAACAGTAGTATAAAGCGTATGCAAGGTCTCATTAAGAAATGTGGGTTTAAGGTACTTATTGTGCTTAACTTGTCAGGAGAAGGGATCTGGAAAGGTGCAGCTTGTAGCAGAGGACTTGTGAGCATCGCTCGATATCTTCCTTCTGTTTTGTTGACAGTGGAATCAGAGAGGAGATTCTGGTATGAGTGCAAGCTAGTATTAGTTGCACAAGCAGGTCGTCGCTAATACTTGTTACTGGAGTATTTGAGGGTAGCTCTTCCAGGATCATGTTTAGTCTTCTGATACCGACACCTCTTGTATCTGTCAGGGAAGAGCATTTTATAAGAAAGTGCTTCAATGTTTCATCTCCATCATGGCAGAGTTTACATGTTGCTTCAATTGAACCGTGCAGAATTTGTCTGTAGAATATACGTTCCTGTTAGTAGTCTCGCTTTGACCTCAGCTCTTTGAGTTTCATGTAATTTTGGCTTGGTTACTTTCCATATGTTGTGTGGAGTAACAGTTGGTTTTTCTTGTATTTGGAGGTATTGCAACGTTGTTTTCACTCTGGTTTCTTCTGTCTATTTTGGGGACCAGAATCCGCTGAAAGTTGTCTGTATCATTGGTTTCCATGTTGTTTTAGTAGGAGGGTAGACAAGACGTTCTTCAGGAGTCGGTAGTGTGTATTTTTGTAGCATATTTCTTACTGCAGGTGAAAATGAGTTATTTTCTGCATCTACTAAAGTTAACTGGCGTTGGAGAATGCCGTATTCAACAGAAGTTGGTAATCTGGCTATGGAAAGGAACAGTGAGAGTAAGTTTCTGTCAATGACTGATTCGACTGGTTCGCATCCGATCAGGGCGTAGATTGCTATCGACATCCACAGAGTTCTTGTTGTTTCTATTGATTCCCAAATGCTTTATGTTTGTTACAATCGCAGTTTCTTGTCCGTCAGAACTTGCGGTGCGTGTATCTTTGCATTTGTAGTTCATAATTTCTGACTTGTCAGGGTTAATTTTCACTAAGTTAAGGTTTTGCATGCAAGTACTTGAATACTACATGTATTGCATTGAAACTTGCTACAACCCTACTAAACTATCACACCTATGTAGATTATCAAGTTAGATAACTCTATCCTGCATTTTATGCAAACTAGAACTATCACTGAAGATGATAAATACCCCCAAAACAGCACCTTGACTCAAAATATGGCTTCCGACCGACCAACAAAATACACCGCACTTCCTCTCAATGTGTTGTATCATCCTATGAAGTTTTATTAAATTCCAACAATTTGTTTTAAAGTTATGCTCTGGACAAGACTCTACGAATAAGAAAAAGTAACAAAGGGCAATAACTCTGTAATTATTTAAATTAGAGTTATGGTTCTTGTACATTGCACTTCCTCTGATTATGCTCTACCATTGTATGCAGTTTTATTAGATTCCATCTGTTAGTTATTAAGTAATTCTCCGGACAAGAAAAAGTAACAAAGGGCAATAACTCTGTATTTAGATTAAATAGAGTTATGGTTCCTGTACACTGCACTTCCTCTCAATGTGTTGTATCATCCTATGAAGTTTTATTAAATTCCAACAATTTATTTTAAAGTTATGCTCCGGACAAGACTCTACGAATAAGAAAAAGTAACAAAGGGCAATAACTCTGTAATTATGTAAAGTAGAGTTATGTTTCTTGTACACTGCACTTCCTCTGATTATGCTCTACCATTATATGTAGTTTTATTAGATTCCATCTATTAGTTATTAAGTAATTCTACGGACAAGAAAAAGTAACAAAGGGCAATAACTCTGTATTTAGATAAAATAGAGTTATGGTTCCTGTACACCGCACTTCCTCTCAATGTGTTGTATCATCCTATGAAGTTTTATTAAATTCCAACAATTTGTTTTAAAGTTATGCTCTGGACAAGACTACGGATAAGAAAAAGTAACAAAGGGCAATAACTCTGTAATTATGTAAATTAGAGTTATGGTTCTTGTACACTGCACTTCCTCTGATTATGCTCTACCATTGTATGCAGTTTTATTAGATTCCATCTGTTAGTTATTAAGTAATTCTCCGGACAAGAAAAAGTAACGAAGGGCAATAACACTGTATTTAGATAAAATAGAGTTATGGTTCCTGTACACCGCACTTCCTCTCAATGTGTTGTATCATCCTATGAAGTTTTAATAAATTCCAAGAATTAGTTTTAAAGTTATGCTCCGGACAAGACTCTACGAACAAGAAAAAGTAACAAAGGGCAATAACTCTGTAAATTAGAGTTATGGTTATTGTACACTGCACTTCCTCTGATTATGCTCTACCATTGTATGTAGTGTTATTAGATTCCATCTGTTAGTTATTAAGTAATTCTCCGGACAAGAAAAAGTAACAAAGGGCAATAAATCTGTATTTAGGTAAAATAGAGTTATGGTTCCTGTACACCGCACTTCCTCTCAATGTGTTGTATCATCCTATGATGTTTTATTAAATTCCAACAATTAGTTTTAAAGTTATGCTCCAGACAAGACTCTACGAACAAGAAAAGGTAACAAAGGGCAATAACTCTGTAATTATGTAAATTAGAGTTATGGTTCTTATACACTGCACTTCCTCTGAGGATGCTCTACCATTGTATGCAGTTTTATTAGATTCCATCTGTTAGTTATTAAGTAATTCTCCGGACAAGAAAAAGTAACGAAGGGCAATAACACTGTATTTAGATAAAATAGAGTTATGGTTCCTGTACACTGCACTTCCTCTCAATGTGTTGTATCATCCTATGAAGTTTTAATAAATTCCAAGAATTAGTTTTAAAGTTATGCTCCGGACAAGACTCTACGAACAAGAAAAAGTAACAAAGGGCAATAACTCTGTAAATTAGAGTTATGGTTATTGTACACTGCACTTCCTCTGATTATGCTCTACCATTGTATGTAGTGTTATTAGATTCCATCTGTTAGTTATTAAGTAATTCTCCGGACAAGAAAAAGTAACAAAGGGCAATAAATCTGTATTTAGGTAAAATAGAGTTATGGTTCCTGTACACCGCACTTCCTCTCAATGTGTTGTATCATCCTATGATGTTTTATTAAATTCCAACAATTAGTTTTAAAGTTATGCTCCAGACAAGACTCTACGAACAAGAAAAGGTAACAAAGGGCAATAACTCTGTAATTATGTAAATTAGAGTTATGGTTCTTATACACTGCACTTCCTCTGAGGATGCTCTACCATTGTATGCAGTTTTATTATATTCCATCTGTTAGTTATTAAGTAATTCTCCGGACAAGAAAAAGTAACAAAGGGCAATAACTCTGTATTTAGATAAAATAGAGTTATGGTTCCTGTACACTGCACTTCCTCTCAATGTGTTGTATCATCCTATGAAGTTTCGTTCAAATCCTATGTTGCATTGTTAAGATATGGTCCGGACAAAATATGGGTTCCGACCGACCGACCGACCGACCGACACAGTGACTCCTATATACCCCCCCAAAACTTTGTTTTTTGGGGGTATAATTATGGCCCATTTTTTACTTAGAAATTAAGAGTCCATATCTCTGTATTTACTTGATGCATTGCATTGAAACGTTATGCAACCCTATCCAAGCATCACACCTATGTAGATTATCAAGTTAGATAACTATCTTGCATTTTATGCAAGTTATGGCCCTTTTTTTACTTAGAAATTCAGGTTAAAGTTTTGCGTGCAACTAAATTAAGAGTCCATATCTCTGTATTTACCTGATGCATTGTATTGAAACTTTCTACAACCCTTAGACCCAACTATCACACCTGACTGTGTAGATTATCAAATTAGATAACTCAATCCTGCATTTTATGCAAATTATGGCCCTTTTTTAACTTAGAAATTCTGGTTAAAGTTTTGCGTGCAACTAAATTAAGAGTCCATATCTCAGTATTAACCTGATGCATTGCATTGAAACTTTATACAACCCTACCCAACTATCACACTTATGTAGATTATCAAGCATGATAACTCTATCCTGCATTTTATGCAAGTTATGGCCCTTTTTTTACTTAGAAATTCTGGTTAAAGTTTTGCATACAACTACATTAAGAGACAATCTCTTAGTAACTACTTGATGCATTGCATTGAAACTTTATACAACCCTTCCCAGCCATCACACCTGTAAACAATCAAGTATGATAACTATATCCAGTATATTTTGCAATTTATGGCCCTTTTTTTAACTAGAAATGTGGTTAAAGTTTTGCATGTAACTAAATTAAGAGACCATATCTTAGTAACTACTTCATGTATTGCATTAAAACTTTATACAGCCCTTCCCAATCATCACACCTATGTTAACAACGAAATACAATAACTCTATCCAGCATATTATGCAAGTTATGGCCCTTTTTGAAATTCTGGATTAAGTTTTGCAACTACGTTTAGAGTGTAATCTCATTAACAACCTGAAGCATTGTATTGAAACTTTATACAACCTTTCCCAATTTCACAACTATAAACACAACCAATTAAGATAACTCTATCCTGCATATGGTGCAAATTGTTGCCTTTTGTTTTAGAAATTATGGTTAATGGTTTGCTTGCAACTACATTAAGAGTCCATATCTTATTAAATACTTGATGCATTCCATTGCCTTTCTAAAACCCATTGAAACTTTATACAACCCTTCCCAGCCATCACACCTATTAAAATAATCAAGTTAAATAACTCTATCCTGCATATAATGCAAATGATAACCCTTTAAGAAATTGTGGTTATTGTTTTGCATGCAACTACATTAGAGTCCATTATCTCAGTAACTTAAATAAGCGGTGGAATAGTCGAGCGCGCTAGTCCTCCGACAGCTCTTGTTATAAATATTGCTTGGATTCATCATATTTTGTAGTTCTAATCTGTAGCTGATCACATCACATTCTGACCATTTAGTGTTTGTGAGGACTTTGCGTGGTTCGCATCGCAGCTTCGCAAAAGTGGTCTTCGCCGTGAAGGTTAAAGATACAAGAGTGTGATCTGAACAGTTCAGGCCATTCATTTCAAAAGTATTAATTGTCCTGCAGTTAGGAATGGTATTGCCTGTTACAATGAAATAATCGATTTTTGAACTGTGTTTTCCGTTATGATGGAAAAATGTATCGTTAGACGATTGTTGTTCTGTTGTTTTGGGAATATTGTCTGTTACAAAATCCTGGAACAATCTGTCTCTACATGTCTTCACTTTTGATTGTATCTCAACCAAACTTATACAGTAGTTAGATATCCATGAGAACTCGGTTCCTTTCTAAAACCAGCCAGATATGCTATAATAGAGCTTGTTAGCACGATACAGTCTTTATTTTTAGCTCTTCTGGCCAAAGGCCAGAAGGGCTTATGTCGTGGCGATTTGTCCGTCGTGCGTACGTGCGTCCGTCCGTCCGTAAACAATTTCTTGTTAACACGATAGTCTTCTAGATTGTATCTTAACCAAACTTATACAGTAGTTAGTTTAAACATATTTAATTCTCATATATTTTTACATAGTAGGTTACATCAAGAAATATACAATGGAGAAATGGATTGGACCGAAAGCTCATAGCTTATTGAAGGTCCTCTCCAATAAAGATTAATTTACAGGAAGCACGGTGAATATTTAACATGTGCAGAAAATATCAGCTTACTTAAGCTTTGTAATTTATAATACAAGAAACAGATACATAAAAGAGAGTGGGGAGAGAGAGCAAGGAAGGAGAAAGAGGAAGAAAGAGATAGATGTAAAGAGAGCAGAAATAGACAAAGGAGGGTGGTGCGCGTATGGGAGGCTAGTTAATGTATATATGTCGATTATCCATACCGAATAAAATATAACATAAAAAGATACTTAAAAAGTTGCAAGTTAACAAAAAAGCAATTAAGGAAAAGGGTGAATTATCGTGAGCTAAACCGTTTGGTTCCGATTATAAATTGTTGGACTGATTCAAAAATAGCATTATTTTCTTCGATTGGTGAGTTTGGATTTCCGTATAACAACGTATCAAGCCTAATGTTTTATACAGTAGTTAGATATTCATGAGAGCTCGGTTCCTTTCGAAAACCAGCCAGATCTGCCCATGCATGACTGGATTATGGCCCTTGAAATTGTCAAAATTGCTATAATACAGCTTGTGAACACAGGTAAGGTGAAGTTGGTGTCTAGTGTCTAGTATCTAGTATCGTTTAGCATAAACGATACTGGCAACCAGAATCTAGTATCGTTTAGCATAAACGATACTGGCAACCAGACACTAGTGTCGTTTAAGGAACTAGATATATAATTTTCAATTTCAGACTCCAGTGTCGTTTAACATTAAACGACACTGGCAACCAGACACTAGTATCGTTTAAGGAACTGGATATCTTGATAACTCGAACATATCGATATATCGAACATACCGATAACTCAAACACATTGATATCTCGAATACATTGATAAAACGAATGTTTTTTACTTGAACATATTGACAACTCGAAGATATCGATATCTCGAACCTTTCGATATCTCGAACTTTTCGATATCTCGAACTTTTCGATATCTCGAACTTTTCGATATCTCGAACTTTTCGATATCTCGAACCTTTCGATATCTCGATTATTTTTCGATATCTCTAACTTTATATATCTCGAACTTTTCGATATCGATATGTTCGAGATATCGAAAAAAATGGAGATATCGAAAAGTTCGAGAAATCGTTGGAGATATCGAAAAGTACTGGATATATTGATAACTCGAACATATCGATATCTCGAACATACCGATAACTCAAACACATCGATATCTCGAATACAATGATAAAACGAATGTTTGAACATATTGATAACTCGAAGATATCGATATCTCGAACCTTTCGATATCTCGATTAATTTTCGATATCTCTAACTTTATATATCTCGAACTTTTCGATATCTCGAACCTTTCGATATCTCGATTATTTTTCGATATCTCTAACTTTATATATCTCGAACTTTTCGATATCGATATGTTCGAGATATCGAAAAGTTCGAAATATCGAAAAATTCGAGATATCGAAAAAAAGGAGATATCGAAAAAAATGGAGATATCGAAATGTTCGAGATATCCAAAGGTTCGAGATATTGATAGGTTCGACATATCGAAAAGTTTGAGATATCGAATAGTTGGAAATATTGTTGGAGATATCGAAAAAAATCGAGATATCGAAATTTTGAGATATCGGAATGTTCGAGATATTGGAAAATTCGAGATATCGAAAAGTTCGCGATATAGAAAGGTTAGAGATATCGTATTGTTCCAGATATCGAAAAGTTCGATATATCGAAAAGTTCGAGATATCGAAAAGTTCGAGATATCGAAAAGTTTGAGATATCGAAAGGTTCGAGATATCGGTATGTTCAAGTTGTCAAAATGTTCAAGTTAAAAACATTCGTTTTTCAATGTATTCGAGATATCGATGTGTTCGAGTTATCGGTATGTTCGAGATAGGAACTAGATATATAATTTTCAATTTTCTGACTCCAGTGTCGTTTAACACTAAACGACACTGGCAACCAGACACTAGTGTCGTTTAAGGAACTAGATATAAATTTTCAATTTCAGACTCCAGTGTCGTTTAACATTAAACGACACTGGCAACCAGACACTAGTATCGTTTAAGGAACTAGCTATATAATTAATCAATTTTCTGACTCCAGTGTCGTTTAACACTAAACGACACTGGCAACCAGACACTAGTGTCGTTTAAGGAACTAGGTATATAATTAATCAATTGTCAGACTCCAGTGTCGTTTAACACTAAACGACACTGGCAACCAGACACTAGTATCGTTTAAGGAACTCGATATATAATTAATCAACTTTCAGATTCCAGTGTCGTTTAACATTAAACGACACTGGCAACCAGACACTAGTATCGTTTAAGGAACTAGCTATATAATTAATCAATTTTCTGACTCCAGTGTCGTTTAACACTAAACGACACTGGCAACCAGACACTAGTGTCGTTTAAGGAACTAGGTATATAATTAATCAATTGTCAGACTCCAGTATCGTTTAACACTAAACGACACTGGCAACCAGACACTAGTATCGTTTAAGGAACTCGATATATAATTAATCAACTTTCAGATTCCAGTGTCGTTTAACACTAAACGACACTGGCAACCAGACACTAGTATCGTTTAAGGAACTAGATATAATTAATAAATTTTCAGACTCCAGTGTCGTTTAACGCTAAACGACACTGGCAACCAGACACTAGTATCGTTTAAGGAACCGGAACAAATAATGTTCAACTTTCAGATTCCAGTGTCGTTTAACACTAAACGACACTGGCAACCAGACACTAGTATCGTTTAAGGAACTCGATATATAATTAATCAACTTTCAGATTCCAGTGTCGTTTAACACTAAACGACACTGGCAACCAAACACTAGTATAGTTTAAGGAACTAGATATATAATTAATCAATTGTCTGACTCCAGTGTCGTTTAACACTAAACGACACTGGCAACCAGACACTAGTATCGTTTAAGGAACTAGATATATAATTAATTAATTGTCAGACTCCAGTGTCGTTTAACACCAAACGACACTGGCAACCAGACACTAGTGTCGTTTAAGGAACTAGATATATAATTAATTAATTGTCAGACTCCAGTGTCGTTTAACACTAAACGACACTGGCAACCAGACACTAGTATCGTTTAAGGAAACGAACAAATAATGTTCAACTTTTAGATTCCGGTGTCGTTTAACAGTAAACGACACTGGCAACCAGACACTAGTATCGTTTAAGGAACTATATATAATTAATAAATTTTCAGACTCCAGTGTCGTTTAACACTAAACGACACTGGCAACCAGACACTAGTATCGTTTAAGGAAACGGAACAAATAATTTTCAACTTTCAGATTCCAGTGTCGTTTAACACTAAACGACACTGGCAACCAGACACTAGTGTCGTTTAAGGATCTAGATATATAATTAATCAATTTTCAGATTCCAGTGTCGTTTAACACTAAACGACACTGGCAACCATACACTAGTATCGTTTAAGGAACTGGATATATCATTTTCATTTTTCAGACTCCAGTGTCGTTTAACACTAAACGACACTGGCAACCAGACACTAGTATCGTTTAAGGATCTAGATATATAATTAATCAACTTTCAGGATCATGTGTCGTTTAACACTAAACGACACTGGCAACCAGACACTAGTATCGTTTAAGGAACTCGATATATAATTTATCAACTTTCAGATTCCAGTGTCGTTTAACACTAAACGACACTGGCAACCAGACACTAGTATCGTTTAAGGAACTAGATATAATTAATACATTTTCAGACTCCAGTGTCGTTTAACGCTAAACGACATCGGCAACCAGACACTAGTATCGTTTAAGGAACCGGAACAAATAATTTTCAACTTTCAGATTCCAGTGTCGTTTAACACTAAACGACACTGGCAACCAGACACTAGTATCGTTTAAGGAACCGGAACAAATAAATTTCAACTTTCAGATTCCAGTGTCGTTTAACACTAAACGACACTGGCAACCAGACACTAGTATCGTTTAAGGAACTCGATATATAATTATTCAACTTTCAGTTTCCAGTGTCGTTTAACACTAAACGACACTGGCAACCATACACTAGTATCGTTTAAGGATCTAGATATATTATTAATAAATTAGTGTTAAACGACACTGGAGTCTGAAAAATGAAAATTATATATCCAGTTCCTTAAACGATACTAGTGTCTGGTTGCCAGTGTCGTTTAGTGTTAAACGACACTAGAGTCTGAAAGATGATTAATTATATATCCAGTTCCTTAGACGATACTAGTGTCTGGTTGCCAGTGTCGTTTAGCCTTAAACGACACTGGAGTCTGAAAGTTGATTCTGGAAACTATGTTGAAGAAATTAAAGTTAGATATGTAGTTCCTTGAACGACACTATTGTCTAGTTGCCAGTGTCGTTTAGTGTTAGACATTGGACATTGAAACCTAAATATTGTCCGAGCTATACCACTCACCGTCAGCGCGGGTAGACTGCGCGACCTGCCTCTTAGCATATGCGGCCATGGCTCACATTTCCCCGTCTAGCAGCGGAGTTCTAGCGTAAAACGAGGCTCAGCATTTCGCCGTCAACGCGGGTAGACTGCGGGACCTGCCGTTTAGCATATGCGGCCCCGGCTCACATTTCCCCTACTAGCAGCGGAGTGCTGACGTAAAACAAGGCTCATGACTTCGCCGTAAGCGCGGGTAGATTGCGGTACCTACCTTATAGCGTATGCTCACATTTCCCCGACTAGCAGCGGAGTGCTCCCCGTAAAACACGCAGCAGACTCGGGTAGAATAAATGAATGAATGTATATTGTTTTATGGCGCATCGACAGCTAAGGTCATTTAGCGCGCAAGACTCGGGTAGAAATCTGCCTCAACGCCGTTGTTCCTCTTCCGTGAGAAAGAGAAAAGTGTTCCACTCGATTGTGAATTTTTGTTTTGTTCCATTCCCGTGACAAGGGCCTGTAGGCCCAAGTGCACTCCGTCATACACGTGGCAGACTCGGGTAGAAATCCGCCTTAAGGCCACTCCTCCACACCCGTGAGAAAAAAAAAAGTGTTCCACTCCATTGTGAATTTATTTTTTGTTCCACTCCCGTGGCAAGGGCCTGTTGGCCCGAGTACTCCCCGTAATACACGCAGCTGACTCGGGTAGAAATTGTTTCACTCCTGTCATATTTGAATGACCAATGTCTACTGCCACGACATTCAATTTCTGAAAGTCCAATGTCCAATGTCGTGCAAGCACGACATTCATTTCTGAATGTCCAATGTCCAATGTTCAATATCGTGCCACCACGACATTCATTTCTTGAATGTCCAATGTCGTGCCACCACGACATTCAACTTTTGAATGTTCATTTCCCCTACTAGCAGCCGAGTGCTCGCCTAAATCAAGGCTCAGCACTTCGCCGTAAGCGCGGGTAGACTCCGGTACCTGCCGTATAGCAAATGCGGCACCGGCTTAAATTTCCCCTACTAGCAGCGGAGTGCTAGCGTAAAACAAGGCTCAGGACTTCGCCGTAAGCGCGGGTAGACTGTTGGCCAGCCATATAGCACATACGGCCTCGGCTCACATTTCCCCTACCAGCAGCGGAGTGCTAGCGCGAAACAAGGCCAGCACTTCGCCGGCAGCGCGGGTAGACTGCGGGACCTGCCGTATGGCGTATGCGGCCCCGGCTCTCATTTCCCCTACTAGCAGCCGAGTTCTCGCGTAAAACAAGTCTCAGCACTTCGAGGTAAGCGCGGGTAGACTGCGGGACCTGCCGTATAGCATATGCTGCCCCGGCGCACATTTCCCTACTAGCAGCGGAGTTATAGCGTAAAACAAGGCTCAGCACTTCGTCGTAAGCGCGAGTAGACTGCGGGACCTACCGTATAGCGTATGCAGCCCCGGCTCACATTTCCCCGGCTAGCAGCGGAATGCTCCGCGTAATACACTCGGCAGACTCAGGTAGAAATCCGCCTTAAACGACACTAGTGTCTGGTTGCCCGTGTCGTTTAGTGTTAAACGACACTGGAGTCTGAAAATTGTTTAATTATATAGCCAGTTCCTTAAACGATACTAGTGTCTGGTTGCCAGTGTCGTTTAGTGTTAAACGACACTGGAGTCTGAAAGTTGATTAATTATATATACAGTTCCTTAAACGATACTAGTGTCTGGTTGCGAGTATCGTTTAGTGTTAAACGACAATCGAGTAATTAAATATCCAGTTCCTTAAACGATACTAGTGTCTGGCTGCCAGTGTCGTTAAGTGTTAAACGACACTGGAGTCTGAAAAATGAAAATTATATATCCAGTTCCTTAAACGATACTAGTGTCTGGTTGCCAGTGTCGTTTAGTGTTAAACGACACTGGAGTCTGAAAATTTATTAATTATATATAGTTCCTTAAACGATACTAGTGTCTGATTACCAGTGTCGTTTAGTGTTAAACGACACTGGAGTCTGACAATTGATTACATTTTTATCTAGTTTCTTAAAATTATTTGCTCCGTTTCCTTAAACGATACTAGTGCCTGATTGCCAGTGTCGTTTAGTGTTAAACAACACTGGAGTCTGAAAAATGAAAATGATATAACCAGTTCCTTAAACGATACTAGTGTCTGGTTGCCAGTGTCGTTTAGTGTTAAACGACACTGGAGTCTGACAATTGATTAAGTATATATCTAGTTCCTTAAACGATACTAGTGTCTGGTTGCCAGTGTCGTTTAGTGTTAAACGACACTGGAGTCTGAAATTGAAAATTATATATCTAGTTCCTTAAACGACACTAGTGTCTGGTTGCCAGTGTCGTTTAGTGTTAAACGACACTGGAGTCTGAAATTGAAAGTTATATATCTAGTTCCTTAAACGACACTAGTGTCTGGTTGCCAGTGTCGTTTAGTGTTAAACGACACTGGAGTCAGAAAATTGATTTATTATATAGCTAGTTCCTTAAACGATACTAGTGTCTGGTTGCCAGTGTCGTTTAGTGTTAAACGACACTGGAGTCTGACAATTGATTAATTATATATCTAGTTCCTTAAACGATACTAGTGTCTGGTTGCCAGTGTCGTTTAGTGTTAAACGACACTGAAGTCTGAAATTGAAAATTATATATCTAGTTCCTTAAACGACACTAGTGTCTGGTTGCCAGTGTCGTTTAGTGTTAAACGACACTGGAGTCTGATAATTGATTAATTATATACCTAGTTCCTTAAACGACACTAGTGTCTGGTTGCCAGTGTCGTTTAGTGTTAAACGACACTGGAGTCAGAAAATTGATTAATTATATAGCTAGTTCCTTAAACGATACTAGTGTCTGGTTGCCAGTGTCGTTTAGTGTTAAACGACACTGGAGTCTGACAATTGATTAATTATATATCTAGTTCCTTAAACGATACTAGTGTCTGGTTGCCAGTGTCGTTTAGTGTTAAACGACACTGGAGTCTGAAATTGAAAATTATATATCTAGTTCCTTAAACGACACTAGTGTCTGGTTGCCAGTGTCGTTTAGTGTTAAACGACACTGGAGTCTGACAATTGATTAATTATATACCTAGTTCCTTAAACGACACTAGTGTCTGGTTGCCAGTGTCGTTTAGTGTTAAACGACACTGGAGTCAGAAAATTTATTAATTATATAGCTAGTTCCTTAAACGATACTAGTGTCTGATTGCCAGTGTCGTTTAGTGTTAAACGACACTGGAGTCTGACAATTGATTACATTTTTATCTAGTTTCTTAAAATTATTTGCTCCGTTTCCTTAAACGATACTAGTGTCTGGTTGCGAGTGTCGTTTAGTGTTAAACGACACTGGAGTCTGAAAAATGAAAATGATATAACCAGTTCCTTAAACGATACTAGTGTCTGGTTGCCAGTGTCGTTTAGTGTTAAACGACACTGGAGTCTGACAATTGATTAAGTATATATCTAGTTCCTTAAACGATACTAGTGTCTGGTTGCCAGTGTCGTTTAGTGTTAAACGACACTGGAGTCTGAAATTGAAAATTATATATCTAGTTCCTTAAACGACACTAGTGTCTGGTTGCCAGTGTCGTTTAGTGTTAAACGACACTGGAGTCTGAAATTGAAAGTTATATATCTAGTTCCTTAAACGACACTAGTGTCTGGTTGCCAGTGTCGTTTAGTGTTAAACGACACTGGAGTCAGAAAATTGATTTATTATATAGCTAGTTCCTTAAACGATACTAGTGTCTGGTTGCCAGTGTCGTTTAGTGTTAAACGACACTGGAGTCTGACAATTGATTAATTATATATCTAGTTCCTTAAACGATACTAGTGTCTGGTTGCTAGTGTCGTTTAATGTTAAACGACACTGGAGTCTGAAATTGAAAATTTATATCTAGTTCCTTAAACGACACTAGTGTCTGGTTGCCAGTGTCGTTTAGTGTTAAACGACACTGGAGTCAGAAAATTGAAAATTATATATCTAGTTCCTATCTCGAACATACCGATAACTCGAATACATTGAAAAACGAATGTTTTTAACTTGAACATTTTGACAACTTGAACATATCGATATCTCGAACCTTTCGATATCTCGAACTTTTCGATATCTCGAACTTTTCGATATATCGAACTTTTCGATATCTGGAACAATACGATATCTCTAACCTTTCTATATCGCGAACTTTTCGATATCTCGAATTTTCCAATATCTCGAACATTCCGATATCTCAAAATTTCGATATCTCGAATTTTTCGCTATCTCCAACAATATTTCCAATTATTCGATATCTCAAACTTTTCGATATGTCGAACCTATCAATATCTCGAACATTTCGATATCTCCATTTTTTTTCGATATCTCCATTTTTTTCGATATCTCGAATTTTTCGATATCTCGAATTTTTCGATATCTCGAACATATCGATATCGAAAAGTTCGAGATATATAAAGTTAGAGATATCGAAAAATAATCGAGATATCGAAAGTTTCGAGATATCGAAAAGTTCGAGATATATAAAGTTAGAGATATCGAAAAATAATCGAGATATCGAAAAATTCGAGATATCGAAAAAATTCGAGACATCTAAAGGTTCGAGATATCGATATCTTCGAGTTGTCAATATGTTCAAGTTAAAAACATTCGTTTTATCAATGTATTCGAGATATCGATGTGTTTGAGTTATCGGTATGTTCGAGATATCGATATGTTCGAGTTATCAATATATCCAGTACTTTTCGATATCTCCAACGATATCTCGAACTTTTCGATATCTCCATTTTTTCGATATCTCGAACATATCGATATCGAAAAGTTCGAGATATAGAAAAATAATCGAGATATCGAAAAGTTCGAGATATCGACAAGTTCGAGATATCGAAAAGTTCGAGATATCGAAAGGTTCGAGATATCGATATCTTCGAGTTGTCAATATGTTCAAGTAAAAAACATTCGTTTTATCAATGTATTCGAGATATCGATGTGTTTGAGTTATCGGTATGTTCGAGATATCGATATGTTCGAGTTATCAATATATCCAGTTCCTTAAACGATACTAGTGTCTGGTTGCCAGTGTCGTATAATGTTAAACGACACTGGAGTCTGAAATTGAAAATTATATATCTAGTTCCTTAAACGACACTAGTGTCTGGTTGCCAGTAGCGTTTATGCTAAACGATACTAGATTCTGGTTGCCAGTATCGTTTATGCTAAACGATACTAGATACTAGACACTAGACACCAACTTCACCTTACCGTGAACACAATAGAGCTTCCATTTACTATCTGATCTTCACCAAACTTAGATGGTATTTGAATATTGATGACATATTGGTTCCTTTTGAAACAAGCAAGATCAATGCCAGTAGAGCATAGGCCCTCATGGGCCTCTTGTTTCAGTTCTATTTGAGCTGTATTTTTGGACCCTTTGTCTTTTTGGATTTGGTCTGGACGTATTGTATTTCTGAGGTGACTTTGTTGTACTATGTTCTCTGGCATGCTATCTTGTCGTTGTGACTGTCGTATATCAGGTAGGTTCGTCTCCTTATGTTTGTGACTAATTTCATTATTAGTGCCTAAATCTGGTTTCGGTACTTTTTTGGGGTGGTTTTGTGGTAGATCGAAAGACTGTCCTTTGCTTTGTAGCTGGGAAGAAGCATACTGTTGATTTGCATGTACGGGTGTCGTTGTTCGGACCCGATAATCATGTCTATAATTTACTGTAGTAGGTCGTGCCGCTTGGAGAGGTCCATGCCGAGGTTGCGTCGTTTGTTTCTGAGCATTTTGTGAGGGTATCCCAATTGGTACTGGTATTCGAGCATTTGGTCCGATCACTGGCTGTGTAAAGCAAGGAGGCTGAAGCGTATGCCAGATTAGGAGTTACGTATCCTGCATAATGTGGGTAATGTCATATAAGAGGTGGATGTTGAAGGAGGTGGTAGGTGGCAGTAAACATGGTTGGATGGCTATTCTGGGCCTGAGTTTATTTGCACATTGGGGTACTGTCCCCCAGCCAACATTCTATATCGGGCCGATGTCGGTCCGATGTATTTTCATAAATCGGTCCGATATCGGTTTTGCAACTCGGTACGAAATCGGCTATAAAGAGTGCGCCGATATATATCCGATGAGGAGCCGACACCAGACAAACCTAAATCTCGGTTCGAAATCGGCTATAAAGATGGAGCCGATATACATCCGATGAGGAGCCGACATACATAAATGGTTCTTTATAAATATAGGATCTGTGTCAATTTGGGCATTTTAACTCAATAAGTTGCTCTGGCCTTTCAATTGTTTATGTTAGGAATCTCTCCAGCTAGCTTGCATGTCTGTGGTTCTACCCAGAAATACCTAGCTGAGCTGATGTCTTCTTCAACCAAGAAGAGCTGGAACAATCACCGTTATTATGAGAAGTGTGTCTATGTGTCAAGGCCCATACAAGTTTGCACTCTAATACGAGGATAAGGCATTTTTTTTAAATAATAAAAAAACACAAGATTGTATATTTATAAACATAAAATCTTTTAATAATTTACTAAATAATATGTGTCCACTGGACAAATGTCCAATCTTTCTGTCACTTTTAATTAACACTATATAAAAATTGCATGGCTTCCAGTGTGACAGTACATATTGTCAACATGAGGATAATACCGTTACCCGAGGCGAAGCACACTGGAAGCCATGCAATATTTTTTTTTTTTTTTATTATACCAAACAAAATTACAAGCTTATTCCATTTTATTCTGTACCCTTATTTTGAGGTGAATATAGGTATTACAATATAACGCAACATATGAACAATAAACTGTTACATGGCATGCACGTCTAAACGGTGACGTTATTGTTTAAAATGACGTCATGCATGTGCATGCAATGTAACAGTCTACTGTTAAGCAGTCAAAAACGTACTGTTAGCACGAGACAGTAAGAAATTGCCCATGATGAGTATATGAGAATTTAACATTACAAAGTCACGTGAGGTATAATAAATAAATGTATCGGCTTAAACTAAGGACATATAGTGTTAACTAATGACAAACACTTAAAGCTCAAATTTCATTTGTCACTTGTGTATAAGCATTCTGTACTAACAATAGTCTTATATTTGGGGGAAATTTGATCAAAAGTGGGAATGAAACTGCTCAGAGTGGATACTGGGAAACTGTAGATGACAGCATATTAGTAAAGAACAGCTGTATTAAGTCATTTTTATCTTCGAACAAGAATAAATTTCAAAGTTCTGTCGTTTTTACACCCACCAAATTTCTGAATAGAATTTAAATCTTTGAACTGTTTTGAAAGATGACTTTGAAGCTAAAAGTTAAGAACAGACAGAGATTGATCACCTTTAGCCTTTGCATCTGGTAATGTAGAAAAGTAGAACAAAAACCAGTTATTTCGTTAAATATCCCTTAACCCTTTCCCTCATATAGACGCTTTCTGACGCCTCTGCAGCAGACGGCTTTTTGAAAACATAGTGACAAAAGAAGAAATTGCACAAAACGTGCAATTTCTCCTTTTGCCACAATGTTTTTCACTTTTTGTCATAGGTTATCCATTCAATTATGGAGATTTTCTATTTTTTGAAAAAATATGTTCAAAGTCGTCTGCTGCACAATTGCCGTATGAGAGAAAGGGTTAACATTAATAATATAAAACATTTCAAGTGATGCATTTTAATTTGTTTCGTCTTAACCAGGGACACTATATATTACATATCCCTGTCTTAACTAAGATTGAATGGCATTTAGAATATCTTTATTTAATTTCTTGTCATGTTAACCCTTTCCCTCATACGGCAATTCTGCTGCAGACGACTTTAAACATTTTTTTTCAAAAAATAGAAAATGTCAACCAAGGTCAATTTGTGCCAAATTATTTTTAAATCTTGCCTTTACTGTTGGACAAGAAGATTATTTAAATTTTAACTTGACACATATATAGACAAGAGGGCCATGATGGCCCTAGATCGCTCACCTTAATTATACAATGTACTGCAATGCAACACACATCAAGACAATTATTCTGTATGCAACTTCCAGTGTTAACAAGATTTTCCCTCATTTGGCCTAGTGATCTATATTTTTTTTACCTGATATGACCCATATTCAAACATGGACTAGATATCATCAAGACAACATTCTGACAAAGTTTCAACTTGCTCAAAGTAAAAAATGTGGCCTCCGGAGTTTGAACAATAGTTTCCATATTCGAACTATTCAGTTCAACATTCTGACCAAATTCCAAGCTGCTGAAGCAAAAAATGCGGCTTCTACAGTGTTAACAAGATTTCCCTTCAATTTGGGCATGTGACCTAGTTCCTGACCCAATATGACCCATATTCGAACTTGACCTAGACATTTTTAAGACAAACATTCTGACAAACCGCTGAAGCAAAAATTGCGGCCTCTAGAATTATAAGTGTCAAGATTTTCCTTCAATTTGATCAAGTGACCTACTTTTTGACCTGACATGACCCATGTTCAAACTTGACTTACATATCATCAAGAAAAACATTCTGATAAAGTTTCAATTTGCTCAAGTTGAAAATGTGGCTTCCAGAGTGTTAACAAGATTTCCCTTCAATTTGACCTTGTGACCTAGTTTTTGACCTCATATGGCCCTATTTCGAACTTGTCCAAGATTGATGGAGATGAATGTTCTGATAAACTTTCATGAAGATTGGATGCAAAATGTAGCCTGTAGAGTGTTAACAAAAGCAAATGTTGACGACGCCAACAGACGTACGCCGGACAAAATGTGATCACAATAGCTAACAAGAGGCCCATGAGGGCCTATGCTCTACTGGTATGGTTCTTTGGTCATTTTCAATCCAGAGCATGTATGTATGGTGAAGCTCGGATAGTAAATGGAGGCTCTTTTGTGTTCACAAGCTGATTTTCAAAAGGAACCAAGCTCTCATCAATATTTAACTACCATCTAAGTTTGGTGAAGATCAGATAGTAAATGGAGCCTCTATTGTGTTCACATGCTCAAATATAGCAATTTGGACAATTTCAAGGGCCATAATCCAGTCTTGCATAGGCGGATCTGGCTGGTTTACGAAAGGAACTGAGCTCTCATGGATATCTAACTACTGTATAAGTTTGGTTGAGATACAATCAAAAGTGAAGACTGTATCGTGTTAACAAGCTCTTTTATAGCAATTTTGACCATTTCAAGGGCCATAATCCAGTCATGCATGGGCGGATCTGGCTGGTTTTTGAAAGGAACCGAGCTCTTATGGATATCTAACTACTGTATAAGTTTGGTTGAGATACAATAAACAAGAGGCCCATGAGGGCCTATGCTCTACTGGTATGGTTCTTTGGTCATTTTCAATCCAGAGCATGTATGTATGGTGAAGATCGGATAGTAAATGGGGGCTCTTTTGTTTTCACAAGCTGTATTATAGTAATTTTTACAATTTCATGGGCCATAATCCAGTCTTGCATTGGCAGATCTGGCTGGTTTTCAAAACGAACCAAGCTCTAATCAGTATTTAACTACTATCTAAGTTTGGTGAAGATCAGATAGTAAATAGAGCCTCTATTGTGTTCACATGCTCAATTATAGCAATTTGGACAATTTCAAGGGCCATAATCCAGTCTTGGTTTTCGAAAGGAACCGAGCTCTCATGGATATCTAACTACTGTATAAGTTTGGTTGAGATACAATCAAAAGTAAAGACTGTATCGTGTTAACAAGCTCTTTTATAGCAATTTTGACCATTTCAAGGGCCATAATCCAGTCATACATGGGTGGATCTGGCTTGTTTTCGAAAGGAACCGGGCTCTCATGAATATCTAACTACTGTATAAGTTTGGTTGAGATACAATCAAAAGTGAAGACTGTATCATGTTAACAAGCTCTTTTATAGCAATTTTTACCATTTCAAGGGCCATAATCCAGTCATACATGGGCGGATCTGGCTGGTTTTCGAAAGGAACCGAGCTCTCATGAATATCTAACTACTGTATAAGTTTGGTTGAGATACAATCAAAAGTGAAGACTGTATCGTGTTAACAAGCTCTTTTATAGCAATTTTGACCATTTTAAGGGCCATAATCCAGTCATGCATGGGCGGATCTGGCTGGTTTTCAAAGGAACCGAGCTCTCATGGATATCTAACTACTGTATAAGTTTGGTTGAGATACAATCAAAAGTGAAGACTGTATCGTGTTAACAAGAAATTGTTTACGGACAGACGCACGCACGCACGGACGACGGACAAATCGCCACGACATAAGCCCTTCTGGCCTTTGGCCAGTAGAGCTAAAAAAGAAGACTGTATTGTGTTAACAAGCTCTTTTATAGCAATTTTGACCATTTCAAGGGCCATAATCCAGTCATGCATGGGCAGATCTGGCTGGTTTTTGAAAGGAACCGAGCTCTTATGGATATCGGACTACTGTATAAGTTTGGTTGAGATACAATCAAAAGTGAAGACTGTATCGTGTTAACAAGCTCTTTTATAGCAATTTTGACCATTTCAAGGGCCATAATCCAGTCATGCATGGGCAGATCTTGCTGGTTTTCAAAAGGAACCGAGCTCTCATGGATATCTAACTACTGTATAAGTTTAGTTGAGATACAATCAAAAGTGAAGACTGTATCGTGTTAACAAGAAATTGTTTACGGACGGACGGACGGACAAATCGCCACGACATAAGCCCTTCTGGCCTTTGGCCAGTAGAGCTAAAAATGAGTCCTTCCCCCTGACAATTTCAAGCTGCCCAAGTCAAAAATGCAGTCTCTATACTGCTTTCTACAATTTGGCCCATTGAACTAGTTTTTGACCAGACATGACCAATAGTTGTATTTAGCCTAGATATCATTGAGACAAACGTTCTAGTAAAGTTTCAACATGCTCAAGTTAAAAACACGGCTTCAAGTGTGTTAACAAGATTTTCCTTCAATTGGCCTTGTGACATAGTTTTCGGCTTGACATGACCCATATGCAAACTTAACTTAGATATTATCAAGACAAACTTTCTGACAAATATTGAAGCTGCTCAAGTCAAAAATTCTGTCTCAACAAGATTTTTCTACAATTTGGTCCAGTGCCCAAGTATTTGACCAGACATGAAACATATTCAAGATTGCCCTAGATATCATCCAAGACAAACATTCTGAGTTCTGACAGAGTTTCAACTTGCTCAAAATTACGGCTTCCAGTGTTTACAAGATTTTCATTCAATTTGACCTAGTGCCCTAGTTTGTGACCCTACATGACCCTATTTTGAACTTGGCCTAGATGTGATTGAGATGTCTGTTCTGATAAGCTTTCATGAAGATTGGATGCAAAATGTTGCCGCTAGAGTGTTAACAAGCAAATGTTGCTGACGAACGACGGACAAGAGGCGATCACATTAACTCATCTTGAGCACTTTGTGCTATGGTGAGATAAAAAGGCCAACATGTCATCACCATCATTTATGATCCTGTATAGGAACCAATGAAAACAAGAATGAAATAAACATATAAATAGCATGAAATGACAGAGATAAAAAGTGCTATGTTATTAACCTGTTCCCATATATGCAAATTCTTTGAAGCAGACGGCTTTGAAAAAATCTAGGCAAAAATTTGAATATCTCTTTGAATAACAATAATAATTCAATTATTTAATAGAGTTGAAAACAATTTGACAAAAGTGCAAATGTTTCTTTGTGTGCAATTTCCCCTCTTGCCACAAGGTTTGCAAGTGGTCTTCTGGAGTTACGTCATAAAGCGTCTGTATGTGAGAAAGGGTTAATCAGTATATGTCGTACACACTTTTAAAATCCCACCATGTTGATAGAATATCATAATTAAAATCAGAGCCATGTGAATTGGTATAGGCATGTGTATTGTTCATAGGAACAAGTATACCACGTTTCATTTAAAAATGTTAAACTTTTCTTATCTGAGATTAGGTTAAAGTGTCGTGACAATCACTCTGAAGACACCCAGTGTATAACAATAGCCAAACTGTTTTCTGCGAATTCAAGACTAGCTAATAATTCAATAGAGGTATATATGATCAAAATAGATCACCTCGAGCCTTCAGCTCTGGTGATCTTATAAAGATATTAGAATGTAATGCACATAGCACAATTTATGTAATTACCACTTTCCGACAAACAACATATATGCAGCAGATGAAATATCTTAACAAAAATATGAAAAACTCTGTAAATGAAAGTATTATATATAGGATCTGACATGAGTTGTCATTTCATAAAGATTTAAACGAGTTCAAGATTTTTTGTTATTAAGCGAGCCTGTGGCGAGCTTAATAACAAATATCTTGGACAAGTTTAATAAAACTGTTTATAAAATGACAATGAATGTCAGATTCTTTTTATCACATGACGGAACACACAAAGAAAATCGGGTTTTCCAAAACTATTTTAGTTTCGTCAGTAAACCGTATAACAATGCCACA
This sequence comes from Serripes groenlandicus, assembly GCA_031761405.1. NCBI lineage: Eukaryota > Metazoa > Mollusca > Bivalvia > Cardiida > Cardiidae > Serripes > Serripes groenlandicus. Next base: position 39,256 of record JASEVX010000025.1, read on the forward strand.
AATAATTATGCCGAGGTCATATTCAGCTTAGTTTATTAAAAGTAATAATAAATAACACTCATTATGAGATATTATATCTATCACATAAAGTGACTTATGAGGCGTATTTCGATAAAAATGTACTTAAGGTTTACAATATTTCTAGATGAAATTTACGGGTTTTGGCGCCAAAGTGACGTCATTTTCTTAGTATAAGGTCATGTTATATTACACACGATGTATATAAATAAATACGTAATGGGTATATTACATTGGATACAAGCATTTTCATGTGATAAAATTAGATTGAGTTGAACACATGTGGCAAAAGGAGTAATTAATTAACCCTTTCCCACATATTATACACACTTCTGACGCATCCGCAGCAGATGACTTTTGAAAACATTTTGAAAAAGGTAGAAATTGCTCAAAGCGAGCAATTTTTTCTTTCGCCACAATGTTTTCAACCTTTTTTAGTAATTTTACCTACAGATTTTTCGCGTTTTTGCCTTTTTTATTTCAAAATTGTCTGCTGCATATTTACTGTGTGTGGGAAAGGGTTCAGAGCAAACTCTCATTTTGTCAGGGTCAACCCTTTCCCACATAAAACAAATCTGCAGCAGACAACTTTCAACAAATTTCTCGAAAATATGGAAAATCTGTCTAAGGGCTGTTGCAGAAAAAAATGTCTGGTGGGGAGGAACTACAAGCTATTTAAATTCTGTGGGTGGGGGGTATTTTTTAAACAAAACTAGAAAGGTTGTTTTTATGAAAAAACATATGTCTCCCCATTGCAGTTTGTCAATGACTATTAAAATATTGAACAAGGGCAGATAACTTTGCAACAAAGTAGCCCAGAGTTATAATTATTGGAAGGTGCTCAACTTCACATTGCCATCTATCTATATTCCAAGTTTCAATAAATTCCTTTAAGTACTTTCTTAGTTCTGCCCTGGAGAAAGTTTACATCATTAAAATATTGAACAAGGGAAGATAACTCATAATTATTGCAAGGTGCACAACTTCACATTGCCATCTATCTATATTCCAAGTTTCAATAAATTCCTTTAAGTAGTTTCTGAGTTCTGCTCTGGACAAAGTTTACAATATTAAAATATTGAACAAGGGGGGGATAACTCATAATTATTGCAAGGTGCACAACTTCACATTGCCATCTATCTATATTCCAAGTTTCAATAAATTCCTTCAAGTAGTTTCTGAGTTCTGCTCTGGATAAAGTTTACACTATTAAAATATTGAACAAGGGGGAGATAACTCATAATTATTGCAAGGTGCACAACTTCACATTGCCATCTATCTATATTCCAAGTTTCAATAAATTCCTTCAAGTAGTTTCTGAGTTCTGCTCTGGATAAAGTTTACACTATTAAAATATTGAACAAGGGGGAGATAACTCATAATTATTGCAAGGTGCACAACTTCACATTGCCATCTATCTATGTTCCAAGTTTCAATAAATTCCTTTAAGTAGTTTCTGAGTTCTGCTCTGGACAAAGTTTACAATATTAAAATATTGAACAAGGGGGGGATAACTCATAATTATTGCAAGGTGCACAACTTCACATTGCCATCTATCTATATTCCAAGTTTCAATAAATTCCTTCAAGTAGTTTCTGAGTTCTGCTCTGGATAAAGTTTACACTATTAAAATATTGAACAAGGGGGAGATAACTCATAATTATTGCAAGGTGCACAACTTCACATTGCCATCTATCTATGTTCCAAGTTTCAATAAATTCCTTCAAGTAGTTTCTTTGTTTTGCTCTGGACAAAGTTACACTATTAAAATATTGAACAAGGGGGAGATAACTCATAATTATTGCAAGGTGCACAACTTCACATTGCCATCTATCTATGTTCCAAGTTTCAATCAATTACTTCAAGTAGTTTCCGAGTTCTGCTCTGAACAAACAAAAGTTAAGAAGAAGAAGAAGAAGAATAGTTAGAGATTGTAACTGTAGCAACAGTTACGAACGATTCCCTTGCCATTTTATTTAACAATGGGAGATAACAGAAACGAGTATTCGGTCATGCGCTAATACACTTGCGAAAGTAGTACCACTTGATTAGGAACACATGTACTAAGTTTCAAGTGTCTATCACTTGTCGTTTTTGAGTTATACAATTCCGAAAAATCGACCAATCAGAAACGAGTATTCGGTCATGCGCTAATACACTTGAGAAAGTAGTACCACTTGATTAGAAATACATGTACTAAGTTTCAAGTCTCTATCACTTGTCGTTTTTGAGTTATACAAGTCAGAACAAGAGGGCCATGATGGCCCTGGAATCGCTCACCTGATTTTTTTTTTCACTTTAGCTATATAAGCCCCGCCATCTGGCGGGCATAGTTTCCAACCAATCAACTTGGCTTTAAGGAATCTGATAGAGGGTCACCCTAGGAACATTTCTACAAAATTATTTGAAAATCGGCCTGACACTTTTGAAGGAGAAGATTTTTTAAGTTTTCACTATAGCAATAAAAGGCAAAATAGCCCCGCCCCCTGGCGGCCATGTTTTTTTACCAATCAACATGGCTTGAAGGAATCTGATAGAGGGTCATCCAAGGAACATTTCTACAAAATTATTTGAAAATCGGCCCGACACTTTTGGAGGAGAAGATTTTTTAAGTTTGCACTATAGCTATATAAGGCAAAAAAGCCCCGCCCCCCCTGGCGGCCATGATTTTCGACCAATCAACATGGCTTAAAGGAATCTGATAGCGGGTCATCCAAGGAATATTTCTACAAAATTATTTGAAAATCGGCCTGACACTTTTGGAGGAGAAGATTTTTTAAGTTTTCACTATAGCCATATAAGGCAAAAAAGCCCCGCCCCCCTGGCGGCCATGTTTTTCGACCAATCAACATGGCTTCAAGGCATCTGATAGAGAGTCACCCAAGGAATATTTCTACAAAATAAGTTCAAAATCTGCCAACCAGTTAGGGAGAAGTAGAATTTTGAAGTTTTTTTCGTTTCGTTGCCATGGAAACCAGAATTCTGCATGGATCCCAAAAATTTGAAGGAATTCTGGTGAGGTCATTGAGAGGATGCTTTCTGTGAAGTTTCATCCCAATTGACCCACCGGTTACTGAGGAGAAGATGTTGAAGATTTTTTAAGTTTGCACTATAACCATAAAAGGCAAAATAGCCCCGCCCCCTGGCGGCCATGTTTTTGACCAATCAACATGGCTTGAAGGAATCTGATAGAGGGTCACCCAAGGAACATTTCTACAAATTTATTTGAAAATCGGCCTGACACTTTTGGAGAAGAAGATTTTTTAAGTTTGCACTATAGCCATATAAGGAAAAATAGCCCCGCCCCCCCTGGCGGCCATGTTTTTCGACCAATCAACATGGCTTGAAGGAATCTGATAGAGGGTCACCCGAGGAACATTTCTACAAAATTATTTGAAAATCGGCCTGACACTTTCGGAGGAGAAGATTTTTTAAGAATTTTGAAGTTTTTTCATTTCGTTGCCATGGAAACCAGAATTCTGCATGGATCCCGAAAATTTTAAGGAATTCTGGTGAGGACATTGAGAGGATGCTTTCTGTGAAGTTTCATCCCAGTTGACCCACCGGTTACAGAGGAGAAAATGTTGACGGACGACGGACGACTGACGACGGACGACGGACGACGGACAACGGACATAGGGCAATCACAATAACTCACCTTGAGCACTTCGTGCACAGGTGAGCTAAAAATCGACCAATCAGAAACAAGTATTCGGTCATGCGCTAATACACTTGAGAAAGTAGTACTACTTGATTAGAATTACATGTACTAAGTTTAAAGTCTCTATCACTAGTCATTCTTTAGTTTTACAAGTCAGAAAAATCGACCAATCAGAAGCGAGTATTCGGTCATGCGCTAATACACTTGAGAAAGTAGTACTACTTGATTAGAAACACATATACTAAGTTTCAAGTCTCTATCACTTGTCGTTTTTGAGTTATACAAGTCCGAAAAATCGACCAATCAGAAGCGAGTATTCGGTCATGCTCAAATACACATGAGAAAGTAGGTCACTTAATTGGGAACACTTGTACTATCTCTATCTCTATCACTTTTCGTTATCGAGTTATACAAGCTTTAATCACCAAATTATTAAAATAATGAAAAAGGGGAGATAACTTTGCAAAAAAGTGGCTCAGAGTTATCATTCTTCAATCTTGCACACCTTAACATTGCCATCTATCTATGTTCCAAGTTTCAATATTATCTGACCATTCGTTCACAAGATATCGCTCGGACAAAACTTGATTTAAATATTGAAAAAGGCGAGATAACTTTGCAAAAAAGGGGCTCAGAGTTATAATTTTTGCCTCTTGCACAACTTCACATTGCCATCTATCTATGTTTTAAGTTTCAATAATATCTGACCATTAGTTCATGAGATATCGCTCGGACAAAAATTTGGATAGGAGAAAAAGAATAAAGAAAGAACAAGAAATATGTGAGCTACTGCTCACTAGTGATACCCCCGCTCATGTTTTGAAAGACATATGTGATGGTGGGGTAAAGGGCCATAACTCCGTGAAAAATCATCCAACCGGAACGCAAACACGATATGCGCATCTACACTTGGTGGTGATCCTTCCTATGAAGTTTCATAAAATTCCAAAAAGCGGTTGCAGAGAAATAGCCCGGAAATGAATTTAGTCATACATAGCCTGATGGTGGAGTAAAGGGCCATAACTCCGTGAAAAATAATCCAACCGGAACGCAAACACGATATGCGCATCTACACTTGGTGGTGATCCTTCCTATGAAGTTTCATAAAATTCCAAAAAGCGGTTGCAGAGAAATAGCCCGGAAATGAATTTAGTCATACATAGCCTGATGGTGGGGTAAAGGGCCATAACTCCGTGAAAAATAATCCAACCGGAACGCAAACACGATATGCGCATCTACACTTGGTGGTGATCCTTCCTATGAAGTTTCATCAAATTCCAAAAAGCGGTTGCAGAGAAATAGCCCGGAAATGAATTTAGTCATACATAGGGGTAAAGGGCCATAACTCCGTGAAAAATAATCCAACCGGAACGCAAACACGATATGCGCATCTACACTTGGTGGTGATCCTTCCTATGAAGTTTCATCAAATTCCAAAATGCGGTTGCAGAGAAATAGCCCGGAAATGAATTTAGTCATACATAGGGGTAAAGGGCCATAACTCCGTGAAAAATAATCCAACCGGAACGCAAACACGATATGCGCATCTACACTTGGTGGTGATCCTTCCTATCAAGTTTCATAAAATTCCAAAAAGCGGTTGCAGAGAAATAGCCCGGAAATGAATTTAGTCATACATAGGGGTAAAGGGCCATAACTCCGTGAAAAATAATCCAACCGGAACGCAAACACGATATGCGCATCTACACTTGGTGGTGATCCTTCCTATGAAGTTTAATCAAATTCCAAAAAGCGGTTGCAGAGAAATAGCCCGGAAATGAATTTAGTCATACATAGGGGTAAAGGGCCATAACTCCGTGAAAAATAATCCAACCGGAACGCAAACACGATATGCGCATCTACACTTGGTGGTGATCCTTCCTATGAAGTTTCATAAAATTCCAAAAAGCGGTTGCAGAGAAATAGCCCGGAAATGAATTTAGTCATACATAGCCTGATGGTGGAGTAAAGGGCCATAACTCCGTGAAAAATAATCCAACCGGAACGCAAACACGATATGCGCATCTACACTTGGTGGTGATCCTTCCTATGAAGTTTCATAAAATTCCAAAAAGCGGTTGCAGAGAAATAGCCCGGAAATGAATTTAGTCATACATAGGGGTAAAGGGACATAACTCCGTGAAAAATAATCCAACCGGAACGCAAACACGATATGCGCATCTACACTTGGTGGTGATCCTTCCTATGAAGTTTCATCAAATTCCAAAAAGCGGTTGCAGAGAAATAGCCCGGAAATGAATTTAGTCATACATAGGGGTAAAGGGCCATAACTCCGTGAAAAATAATCCAACCGGAACGCAAACACGATATGCGCATCTACACTTGGTGGTGATCCTTCCTATGAAGTTTCATCAAATTCCAAAATGCGGTTGCAGAGAAATAGCCCGGAAATGAATTTAGTCATACATAGGGGTAAAGGGCCATAACTCCGTGAAAAATAATCCAACCGGAACGCAAACACGATATGCGCATCTACACTTGGTGGTGATCCTTCCTATGAAGTTTCATAAAATTCCAAAAAGCGGTTGCAGAGAAATAGCCCGGAAATGAATTTAGTCATACATAGGGGTAAAGGGCCATAACTCCGTGAAAAATAATCCAACCGGAACGCAAACACGATATGCGCATCTACACTTGGTGGTGATCCTTCCTATGAAGTTTAATCAAATTCCAAAAAGCGGTTGCAGAGAAATAGCCCGGAAATGAATTTAGTCATACATAGGGGTAAAGGGCCATAACTCCGTGAAAAATAATCCAACCGGAACGCAAACACGATATGCGCATCTACACTTGGTGGTGATCCTTCCTATGAAGTTTCATAAAATTCCAAAAAGCGGTTGCAGAGAAATAGCCCGGAAATGAATTTAGTCATACATAGCCTGATGGTGGAGTAAAGGGCCATAACTCCGTGAAAAATAATCCAACCGGAACGCAAACACGATATGCGCATCTACACTTGGTGGTGATCCTTCCTATGAAGTTTCATAAAATTCCAAAAACTGGTTGCAGAGAAATAGCCCGGAAATGAATTTAGTCATACATAGCCTGATGGTGGGGTAAAGGGACATAACTCCGTGAAAAATAATCCAACCGGAACGCAAACACGATATGCGCATCTACACTTGGTGGTGATCCTTCCTATGAAGTTTCATCAAATTCCAAAAAGCGGTTGCAGAGAAATAGCCCGGAAATGAATTTAGTCATACATAGGGGTAAAGGGCCATAACTCCGTGAAAAATAATCCAACCGGAACGCAAACACGATATGCGCATCTACACTTGGTGGTGATCCTTCCTATGAAGTTTCATCAAATTCCAAAATGCGGTTGCAGAGAAATAGCCCGGAAATGAATTTAGTCATACATAGGGGTAAAGGGCCATAACTCCGTGAAAAATAATCCAACCGGAACGCAAACACGATATGCGCATCTACACTTGGTGGTGATCCTTCCTATGAAGTTTCATAAAATTCCAAAAAGCGGTTGCAGAGAAATAGCCCGGAAATGAATTTAGTCATACATAGGGGTAAAGGGCCATAACTCCGTGAAAAATAATCCAACCGGAACGCAAACACGATATGCGCATCTACACTTGGTGGTGATCCTTCCTATGAAGTTTCATCAAATTCCAAAAAGCGGTTGCAGAGAAATAGCCCGGAAATGAATTTAGTCATACATAGGGGTAAAGGGCCATAACTCCGTGAAAAATAATCCAACCGGAACGCAAACACGATATGCGCATCTACACTTGGTGGTGATCCTTCCTATGAAGTTTCATCAAATTCCAAAAAGCGGTTGCAGAGAAATAGCCCGGAAATGAATTTAGTCATACATAGGGGTAAAGGGCCATAACTCCGTGAAAAATAATCCAACCGGAACGCAAACACGATATGCGCATCTACACTTGGTGGTGATCCTTCCTATGAAGTTTCATCAAATTCCAAAAAGCGGTTGCAGAGAAATAGCCCGGAAACGAAAGTGTTACGGACGGATGGACGGACGGAAGGACGGAAGGACGGATATGGGTAAAACAGTATACCCCCCCTTTCCTTCGGAACCGGGGGTATAATAATAATAATAAACAAGAGGGCCATGATGGCCCTGGAATCGCTTTTTTTTTTCACTTTAGCTATATAAGCCCCGCCCCCTGGCAGCCATAGTTTCCGACCAATCAACTTGGCTTGAAGGAATCTGATAAAGGGTCACCCTAGGAACATTTCTACAAAATTATTTAAAAATCAGCCTGACACTTTCGGAGGAGAAGATTTTTTAAGTTTTCACTTTGGCCATATAAGGCAAAAAAGCCCCGCCCCCTGGCTGCCATGTTTTTCGACCAATCAACATGGCTTGAAGGAATCTGATAGAGGGTCACCCAAGGAACATTTCTAGAAAATAATTTGAAAATCGGCCCGACACTTATGGAGAAGACGATTTTTTAAGTTTTCACTATAGCCATAAAAGGCAAAATAGCCCCGGCCCCTGGCGGCCATGCTTTTTGACCAATAAACATGGCTTGAAGGAATCTGATAGAAGATCACCCAAGGAACATTTCTACAGAATTATTTGAAAATCGGCCTGACACTTTTGGAGGAGAAGATTTTTTAAGTTTGCACTATAGCCTAATAAGGCAAAATAGCCCCGCCCCCCCTGGCGGCCATGTTTTTCGACCAATCAACATGGCTTGAAGGAATCTGATAGAGGGTCACCCAAGGAACATTTCTACAAAATTATTTGAAAATCGGCCTGACACTTTTGGAGGAGAAGATTTTTTAAGTTTGCACTATAGCCATATTTTTTTCATTTCGTTGCCATGGAAACCAGAATTCTGCATGGATCCCAAAAAATTTAAGGAATTCTGGTGAGGACATTGCGAGGATGCTTTCTGTGAAGTTTCATCCCAGTTGACCCACCGGTTACAGAGGAGAAAATGTTGACGGACGCCGGACGCCGGACATAGGGCGATCACAATAACTCACCCTGAGCACTTCGTGCACAGGTGAGCTAAAAACAGTAGAAAAACAAAACGATTCCCAACTTTGTTGGGGAATCGTAAGTAGAGATTTGTAACTGTAGCAACAGTTACGAACGATTCCCTTGCCATTTTATTGAACAAAGGCAGATAACTTTGGGACAAAGTGTCCCAGCGTTATAATGTTTGCGTCTTGCACACCATCACCTTGCCATCTATCTATGCTCCAAGTTTCAATATTATCTGACCATTCGTTCACAAGATATCGCTCGGACAAAAATTGATTAAAATATTGAAAAAGGGGAGATAACTTTGCAAGAAAGTGGCTCAGAGTTATTATTCTTGAAAACTGCACAACTTCACATTGCCATCTATCTATGTTGCAAGTTTCAATCAATTCCATCAAGTAGTTTATGAGTATTGCTCTGGACAAAAATTTGGATAGGAGAAAGAAAATAATAATAACTAGAGATTGTAACTGTAGCAACAGTTACGAACGATTCCCTTGCCATTTTTTTTAACAAGGGGAGATAACAGAAACGAGTATTCGGTCATGCGCTAATACACTTGCGAAAGTAGTACTACTTGATTAGGAACACTTGTACTAAGTTTCAAGTCTCTATCACTGGTCATTATTGAGTAATACAAGTCCGAAAAATCGACCAATCAGAAATGAGTATTCGGTCATGCGCGAATACACTTGAGAAAGTAGTACTACTTGATTAGTAACACATGTACTAAGTTTCAAGTCTCTATCACTTGTCGTTTTTGAGATATACAAGTCCGAAAAATCGACCAATCAGAAACGAGTATTCGGTCATGCGCTAATACACTTGAGAAAGTAGTACTACTTGATTAGGAACACATGTACCAAGTTTCAAGTCTCTATCACTGGTCATTATTGAGTAATACAAGTCCGAAAAATCGACCAATCAGAAACGAGTATTCGGTCATGCGCTAATACACTTGCAAAAGTAGTACTACTTGATTAGTAACACATGTACTAAGTTTCAAGTCTCTATCACTTGTAGTTTTTGAGTAATACAAGTCCGAAAAATCGACCAATCAGAAATGAGTATTCGGTCATGCGCTAATACACTTGAGAAGGTAGTACTACTTGATTAGAAACACATGTACTAAGTTTCAAGTCTCTATCACTTTTTGTTATCCAGTTATAAAAGCTCAAATTACCCAATTATTAAAATATTGAAAAAGGGGAGATAACATTGCAACAAAGTGGCCTAGAGTTATAATTCTTGCGTCTTGCACACCTTCACATTGCCATCTATCTATGTTCCAAGTTTCAATATTATCTGACCATTCGTTCACAAGATATCGCTCGGACAAAAATTGATTTAAATATTGAAAAAGGGGAGATAACTTTGCAAAAAAGTGGCTCAGAGTTCACATTGACATCTACCTATGTTCCAAGTTTCAATAATATCTGACCATTAGTTCACGAGATATCGCTCGGACAAATTCGGATAGGAGAAAAAGAATAAAGAATAATAATAATAAACAAGAGGCCCATGAGGGCCTATGCTCTACTGGTATGGTTCTTTGGTCATTTTCAATCCAGAGCATGTATGTATGGTGAAGATCGGATAGTAAATGGAGGCTCTTTTGTGTTCACAAGCTGTATTATAGCAATTTTTACAATTTCATGGGCCATAATCCAGTCTTGGCGGATCTGGCTGGTTTTCAAAAGGAACCAAGCTCTCATCAATATTTAACTATACTATCTAAGTTTGGTGAAGATCAGATAGTAAATAGAGCCTCTATTGTGTTCACATGCTCTTTTATAGCAATTTTGACCATTCAAGGGCCATAATCCAGTCATGCACGGGCGGATCTGGTTTTCGAAAGGAACCGAGCTCTCATGGATATCTAACTACTGTATAAGTTTGGTTGAGATATAATTAAAAGTGAAGACTGTATCGTGTTAACAAGAAATTGTTTACGGACGGACGCACAAATCGCCACGACATAAGCCCTTCTGGCCTTTGGCCAGTAGAGCTAAAAACAATAGAAAAACAAAATGATTAATACAGCATGTCCCCCCTTTCGGAGAAGGGGAGACATAATTCTCTAGGTAGTGGGCAAAAGATGTATTTTAATTCTGTGGGTGGTCGTTCTTTTACTGTATAAAAAACCCGTAATAAATTCGCCGGGAATTCAATGTCGAGCGTTTTCTAATTTTTAATCGTTGGATACGAGATCTCCCCCAGCAAGTGGCTGCTTTTTCCACAGACTTGGCCCATTGATGGAAGACAAATGATGCATGTCGCATTGACTTTTGTCAAACGTCGGAAAGAAAGTCTGGATTCGAACTCACAACCCCTGACTGAGCTTCTGGGGCTCGGCACAAATTATCAGAACAATAATCTCCAAGAAAGGCAAGACACCCCCAGTCCGAGGTCTTGTCTTTATATTGTATTTTAAAGGCAGTGTGTTGCCCTCTAAGTATAAATGATGGTTGTTGGAACAAAGATTAAAATACATGTTCATTATTTCATCTAGTCCAAATTACATTTTGTGGATTTCTCCATACTAGACCAGTTTGCCACACTATTATTTAGCATTGGCAATGGTCCGTTACAAACTTGACCTCATATTTCAGCCAATTGTATTATAAATATGATTGATTTGAGTTTAACCCCGTTTATCAGTTATATCGCGACAGCCAGTTACCTACTATAAATGTATTTCCTGGTTTTCACACACCAGTATTTCGCACAACAACCTTCCCAAAGCAACTGGCTGCTTTTCCACATATACTTAGAAGATTGGTCGAAGATGCATGTCTCATTGACTCTTGTCAAACATAGGAAAGAAAAATGGCTGAGCCTGCATTGCTACCAACTGGGTTTGGGTTATCTAGGAAGGTACACTCTTGGTCATGGTCAAATATGATATTACTAGATGTCTTTTAACACATGCATTTTAATTTGGATCTGCTTGAATGTGTTAAAAAGTATAAAACATGAATAAAATTGCTATGAATGTGATAATTTAAATTCTCTAGGTGGGGGGTAAAATTGAAATTTTATTCTATGGGGGGTGCCCAAAATATAATTAAAATTCTAAAGGTGGTACCCTCAAAATTGCTGGTCGTTCCCCCCCCCCCCCCCCCCCCCCCCCCACCCCCCCCCCCCCCCCCCCCCCCACCCCCCCCCCCAGACTTTTTTTTCTGGAACAGCCCTATGTATGAAAGAACAATTATGTAGTAAATTTAAAAGGTTGCGGCCAAAACAGAAATTGGCTCATCATGAGCAATTTCTTTTTTTGTTGCAATGTTTTCAAAAGTTATCTTTATGAGGGAAAGGGTTAACTTTATCCTAACAAAGCTTAAAATAACTGACTAAGGTCAGATTCCTCTTCAGCTGGTTGTTAAGCTCTTTTCTTCCTCCCCCCATCTCTGTCGGATGCTGTTCTAAACCATTCTCTAATCTCTTTCTCAACATCTATCAATGTGCCCTTACAGGTCTTCAGGACCGACCCTGCAAAATTAATTTAAACAGTAAATGAGAAGTTAATACATATCAAGTGAAACATCTTTAACCCTGGATCTTCACAAATCATTAGCTTTTTTCAAAATTTTCAATTGGCATGTATTCAATGGTTATATGAGAGAGAGAGTTATAAAAGTTATCAACAGGACGTTTCCTAAACGTAAGATTTATTTATCTTGTATGGTTAAACAAGTTTATCAATATTACTGAATTAAATAAGTTTCAACCAAAACAACTACAGTATCTGATGTGTGAAAAGCTATCTTACTTTGTACAGCTGAGCAGAGTTTCAGTTTCCCAAATGGAAGCGTCCCCTTTTTCCCATGCCAGTTGTATAATATGGCAACTTGATTCGTCAGCACATGTGCCATATCCCTTCGGGTTGTATCTGCTAGATGGCGTCCCCCAAGGACACACAAGTAGTTGACCTGAAGAAAAGTATAAACTTAAGTTAACTTTCTGAAGGTAACATTTGTCAAATCTGCTGGTATGACAGAGTTGTCAAATACATTGCCATTTATCTCAAGGTCTTTATGATGCTGGTTCATCAGGTTACAACTTCATTAATTGTTCTCTTTTTACTACAATTCATTCAATTACTACTAGGTTACCAAAGGTAAGCATGGCTGTTCCAGTAAACATTCTGAAAGCCGCCCATAAACATTCTTATCATGGTCAATATGAAAGAAGTTAGCCTTACCTTTATTGACAATAAAATATATCGGATTGCATGTTTAAAAGATGTCTTATTCTTTTCTCACAAGCCTAACCCTTTCCTACATATGACAAATCTGCAACCGACGACTTTGAAATTATACCAGCTAAAGAAATTCTCCAACAAGAGGGCCATGATGGCCCTGGATAGCTCACCTAATTTTTATTTTTTTCACTTAAGCCATATAAGGCAAAAAAGCCCTGCCCCTAGTGGGGAAATCACGAATCAACATGGCTTGAATGAATCTAAAAGAGGGTCAACCAAGAAACATTTCTACAAAATTATTTAACAAGAGGCCCATGCTTTACTGGCATGGATCTGGCTGGTTTTCGAAAGGAACCGAGCCGTCATCAATATTTAACTACCATCTAAGTTTGGTGAAGATCGAATAGTAAATGGAGGCTCTATTATGTTCATAAGCTGTATTATAGCCATGTTGACAATTTCAAGCGCCATATTCCAGTCATGCATGGGCGGATATGGCTGGTTTTCGAAAGGAACCAAGCTCTCATCAATATTTAACTACTATTTTAGTTCTGTGAAAGGTCGGATAGTAAATGGAGGCTCTATTGTGTTCACAAGCTGTATTATGGCAATTTTGACAATTTCAAGGGCCATAATCCAGTCATGCATAGGCGGATATGGCTGGTTTTCGGAAGGAACTGAGCTCTCATCAATATTTAACTACTATCTAAGTTTGGTGAAGATCGGATAGTAAATGGAGGCTCTATTTTGTTCACAAGCTGTATTATAGCAATTTTGACAATTTCAATGGCCATAATCCAGTCATGCAAGGGCACATCTGGCTGGTTTTCCAAAGGCACCGAGCTCTCATCAATATTTAACTACTACCTAAGTTTGGTGAAGATCAGATAGTAAATGGAGCCTCTATTGTGTTCACAAGCCCTATTATAGTAATTTTGACAATTTCAAGGACCATAATCCAGTCTTGCATGTGCGTATCCGACTGTTTTGCAAAAGGAACCGAGCTCTCATGCATATCTAGCTACTGAATAAGTTTGGTTAACATCGGATAATAAATGAAGACTTTATTGTGTTCATAAGAAATTGTGGACAGATGCATACAACGGACAAATTGCGATCACAATAACTCACCTTGTCAATACGTGACAGGTGAGCTAAAAATTATCATATTAGTTGATAACATTGTGGCAAATGGAGAAATTGCTCATTAGGATAAATATTATAATGTTTTCATGAGTTGACTGCTGAAGAGGCGTCAGAAAGCTTTTGTATGGGGAACAGGGTTAAAACTTCTTACCAGTCCTTTAAAAACAGAACTGTTGGTATTCAGCTGTTCTTCAATTCTATCCATATCCTCCACTGTTGTAGCTGGGATGGATATTTCCTCTGGTAGGCCAGAATGAACACTTCCAGAATCTACTCCTGACATGTTTCTCATCAGGTTCAGGACCTGTCCCAACATTTCTTTCATTTCTTTCTGCTCTTCTTTCATTTCCTCAAGAGTTGTGAAGAGTCTCAGATCTCTTGCTACAACAAGAGGCCCATGAGGGCCTATGCTCTACTGGTATGGTTCTTTGGTCATTTTCAATCCAGAGCATGTATGTATGGTGAAGCTCGGATAGTAAATGGAGGCTCTTTTGTGCTCACAAGCTGTATTATAGCAATTTTTACAATTTCATGGGCCATAATCCAGTCTTGCATGGGCGGATCTGGCTGATTTTCAAAAGGAACCAAGCTCTCATCAATATTTAACTACTATCTAAGTTTGGTGAAGATCAGATAGTAAATGGAGCCTCTATTGGGTTCACATGCTCAATTATAGCAATTTGGACAATTTCAAGGGCCATAATCCAGTCTTGCATAGGCGGATCTGGCTGGTTTACGAAAGGAACTGAGCTCTCATGTATACTACTGTATAAGTTTGGTTGAGATACAATCAAAAGTGAAGACTGTATCGTGTTAACAAGCTCTTTTATAGCAATTTTTACCATTTCAAGGGCCATAATCCAGTCATGCATGGGCGGATCTGGCTGGTTTTCGAAAGGAACCGAGCTCTAATGGATATCTAACTACTGTATAAGTTTGGTTGAGATACAATCAAACGTGAAGACTGTATCGTGTTAACAAGCTCTTTTATAGCAATTTTGACCATTTCAAGGGCCATAATCCAGTCATGCATGGGCGGATCTGGCTGGTTTTCGAAAGGAACCAAGCTCTTATGGATATCTAACTACTGTATCAGTTTGGTTGAGATACAATCAAAAAAGAAGACTATTGTGTTAACAAGCTCTTTTATAGCAATTTTGACCATTTCAAGGGTCATAATCCAGTCATGCATGGGCAGATCTGGCTGGTTTTTTAAAGGAACCGAGCTCTTATGGATATCTGACTACTGTATAAGTTTGGTTGAGATACAATCAAAAGTGAAGACTGTATCGTGTTAACAAGCTCTTTTATAGCAATTTTGACCATTTCAAGGGCCATAATCCAGTCATGCATGGGCGGATCTTGCTGGTTTTCGAAAGGAACCGAGCTCTCATGGATATCTAACTACTGTATAAGTTTAGTTGAGATACAATCAAAAGTGAAGACTATCGTGTTAACAAGAAATTGTTTACGGACGACGGACAAATCGCCACGACATAAGCCCTTCTGGCCTTTGGCCAGTAGAGCTAAAAACAATAGAATGAAGTTCAGTGAGGAAAACAAGCTGCAGCCCCTGGCAGTCATGTTTTTCAACTTATCAGAATAATTTCAACAAACTTGGTAGAGGTTCACCCAAGGACATTTGTGTCAAATAATGTTCAAAGATTCAGATGAGGTTTAAAACTTTTGCCGTTTACTCCTCTTTTTGATGCCGCAGCAACCAAAGTTCTATATTTTTTTTGATAAGGGCCACTAAGGGAATATTCTTGTGAAAATATTTTTGAATTTGGATCTGTAGTTTTAGAGAAGGAGATTTGAACATGCCATGTAGCATTTTTCCTTTAGTACTCTATATTTCCATATAGTTTTAACCCTTTCCCACCTAACACAAATTTGCAGCAGACAAAGGTTTAGGTAAATAAATGGAAATTCTTTATAAATATAAGTATAATTGTTATATAGGGTAGAAAATATTGTGGCAAAAGGAGAAATTGCTTGTTTTGAGCAATTTCTCCTTGAGTCATAATGTTTTGAAACGTCGTCTGCTGTAGTTTAACAAGGGGGCCAAGATGGCCCTAAATCGATCACCTGAATGAAAGTTAATTAGGAGTTCAAATGAAACTGCAAGGAGTGGACACTCAGTTAAAGAAATAGTTTATCAGTAAAAGCCATTTTTATCTTGAAATCTAACAAGAGCTTTCTCAATTTCTGATGCTGCAGCAACAAAGAATGCAAGTATTTGAACAATTTTGAAAGAGGACCATCAAAGGAACATTCCTGTGAAGTAACGTTGAAATTGGTAAAGTGGAATGGTAGGAGTTGTCATTTGTAGCTAAAAGTTCAATTTACCCCTTTTGTGATGACGCGAGGTTGCTATGATTTTGTAACTAATCAAAACAGCTTGAACAAATTAAATGTAGAGGATCACTGAAGTAGGATTTATATTCAATTTCCTTAATATCAGACAAGAACTTAAAACAAGAGGCCCAAGAGGGCCAGTATTGCTCCACGGCCATAAGGCAAAAATAAAATCTCCAAACAGCCCTGCCCCCTGGTGGCTATTTTTCTTACCAACCACCATGGCTTAAAGGAATCTTGTAGAGTGTCACCCAAGGAATTTTTCTGCAAAATTATTTGAAAATCAGCCCAACACTTTTGGAGGAGAAGATTTTTTAAGTTTTCTCTTTAGCCATATAGGCAAAATAGCCCGCCCTGTGACTGCCATATTTTTTTACCAATCAACATGGCTTGAAGGAATCTGATAGAGGGTCACCCATGGAACATTTCTACAAAATTATTTGAATGAATGAATGTATATGGTTTTATGGCGCATCGACAGCTAAGGTCAGTTAGCGCGCAATTAAGAATTGCACCCGATTTCGAAATCCCCGACGCTAAACAAAAATATTTGAAAATCGGCTGTACACTTTTGGAGAAGAAGATTTTTTAAGTTTTTCACTATAGCTATATAAGGCAAAATAGCCCCGCCCCCTGGCGGCCATGTTTTTCGCCCAATCAACATTTCTTGAAGGAATCTAATAAAGGGTCACCCAAGGAACATTTCTACAAAATTATTCGAAAATTGGCATGACACTTTCGGAGAAGAAGATTTTTTAAGTTTTCACTATTTATTCTTTTGGTTGCCATGGAAACCAGAATTAAGGATGGATAAAAAAAAATTGAAGGAATTTAAGAGAGGACATTGAGAGGATGCTTTCTATGAAGTTTCAACCAAATTGGCCAAGTGGTTAGGGAAAAGAAGTGGTTTAAAGGGAAAAGTTTACACACGCACAGACGCACGCATGACGGACAATTCGCCATGACATAAGCTCGGAGCTAAAAATGGAATTTCCAAATTTTGTCATTTTGCCCCTTTTCTGATGCCTCCTGACTGCCATGTTTTTCAACCAAACAGTATGCCTTGAACGATCTTTGTAGAGGCTCACCTAAGGAACATTTCTACCAAACTATAATGGAATCAGACATGCAGATTCAAAGAAGAAGATTTTTAAAGCTTGGACATTTTGCCCCCTTTCTGATGCTGCAGCAACCCTGGCGGCCATGTTTTTCAACAGATCAGACATATTTGAACAATCTTGGTAGAGGCTGCCCCAAAGAACATTTGTGAAAAATTATTTTCAAATCAGGCTAATTCTTTTGGACGAGAAGATTTTTTAAGTTTTAACAATACACATAAGGAAAACAAGCTTAGCCCCCTGGCAGCCATGTTTTTTCAACGGATCGGAAATATTTGAACAATCTTGGTAAAGGGTGCCCCAATCAACATTTGTGCAAAATAATTTTCAAATCGGGCCAGTACTTTTGGACAAGAAGATTTTTAAAGTTCTAACAATGCACATATAAGGAAAACAGGCTCTACCCCCTGGCGGCCATGTTTTTCAAATGATCGGAAATTTTTGAACAATCTTGATAAAGGGTTCCCAAAGGAACATTTGTGCAAAATAATTTTCAAATTGGGCTTATACTTTTGGACAAGAAGATTTTCAAAGTTTTAACAATGCACATATAAGGAAAACAGGCTCCACCCCCTGGCGGCCATGTTTTTCAACGGATCGGAAATATTTGAACAATCTTGGTAAAGGGTGCCCCAATGAACATTTGTGGAAAATAATTTTCAAATTAAGCCAGTACTTTTGGACAAGAAGATTTTTTAAAATTTGGAAATTTTCCCCTTTTCTGTTGCTGCAGCAACCAAAGTTCTCGATGGAATTTAAATCTTTGAACAATTTTGAAAGAGGTCCACCAAAGGAACATTCCTGTGAAGTTTGGTTGAAATTGGTCAAGTGGTTAAGGAGGAGATGATCTAAATGTCTAAATGTTAACGACGGACGACGACGCCGGACGGACAAAAAGTGATCAGAATAGCTCACTTTGAGCCTTTGGCTCTAGGTGATCTAAAAAGTCTCTATAGATAGGAAAGGGTTAAATTAAATCCATCTTTTAATTCTTTTGAATAATGCTAAGGATTGATGACACCAACCCAATTTTCCATCCACCTTTGACGTGTGATGATGAAGGTCAAGGCTTATATTTAGACCAGATACTGTACATAATATCCTTAAGGTTGTATTATAGGTTATAGACCCTGTACTGTCAAATCATTGTTGGACCGAGTTCTTGGGTGGACGTTGCCGAGCTTGCATGCTGTTAGCATGAGACAGTAAGAAATTGTTCATGATCATTATATGAGAATTTAACATTGCAAAGTCACCTGAGGTATAATAATGATATTTAGTTCAGCTATGTTTGTTTACATAAAAAGGTAGTCCCTAGCTCGTTAATTATGCGGAATTTTCACACGTCCTTATCTACGGTCATGATCACTCCTTGACACCGGTCATGATAGAAAATCATGACCACTTTCACCAATGCAAAGTGAACGGGACAATATGAAAGTATGCAATAAATCAAAATGATTTATCGAACTTACACCAAATAGTTCAAATGTAGGTGACTATTGAGCTAAACAAGACCTCAGGCTGATATTAAATGGTATCACTAAAAAAGAAAGTAAAGTTGATAAAATGTGAAAAAGTAAGTGTCTGTCAATGCATTGTTATCAACATGTCATGATAAATATTAAACTCACTACATGTGTATATATATCTTAATATATTCAAGCAGGGGTTGCTGAGATATAAGAAAGGTTAAGTTTTGAGGTTAAGTTACCTAACAAAGGTCAAGTTCTGCACAATTATGACCTTGACCCTGAAAATGTTGACGTTGACAGATGTCCCATGACCAAACAATACATCTGACAAAGTTTCCGAAAAATTGAAGCAGAGGTTGCTGAGATATAAGAAAGGTTAAGTTTTGAGGTTTTAAAGTTACCTATCAAAGGTCAGGTTCTGCACAATTATGACCTTGACCCTGAACATTTTGGCGTTGACAGATGTCCCATGACCAAACAATACATCTGACAAAGTTTCAGAAAAATTCAAGCAGAGGTTGCTGAGATATAAGAAAGGTTAAGTTTTGAGGTTAAGTTACCTAACAAAGGTCAAGTTCTGCACAATTATGATCTTGACCCTGAAAATTTTGACGTTGACAGATGTCCCATGACCAAACAATACATCTGACAAAGTTTCAGAAAAATCCCAGCAGGGTTTGCGGAGATATAAGAAAGGGTCAAGTTCTGCACAATTATGACCTTGACCCTGAAAATTTTGACGTTGAAAGATGTCCCATAACCAAACAATACATCTCACAATGTTTCAGAAAAATTCAAGCAGAGGTTGCTAAGATATAAGAAAGGTTAAGTTTTGAGGTTAAGTTACCTAACAAAGGTCAAGTTCTGCACAATTATGACCTTGACCCTGAAAATTTTGACGTTGACAGATGTCCCATGACCAAACAATACATCTGACAAAGTTTCAGAAAAATCCCAGCAGGGTTTGCGGAGATATAAGAAAGGGTCAAGTTCTGCACAATTATGACCTTGACCCTGAACATTTTGACATTGACAGATGTCCCATGACCAAACAATACAGCTAACAAAGTTTCAGAAAAGTTCAAGCAGGGGTTGCCGAGATATAGCTATTTGTAAAAGCGGCCGCCGTCGCCGGAAAAGTGACTGCTATGTCTCACTCCACTATCGTGGGCGAGACAAAAATCACTATTGCGATAGTATTGACATTTCAGAAAGTACTATTGCAGTAGCTTTATTATTGCACAAATAATATTGCGATGCATTGCAATACTATTGCTTTTATTATACTGTTCAAAAACCTTTACTTAATTAAGTATAATTACAAGGAAATAAAAGTATCAAAAAGAATACTGTATTGTTTATTTAACAAGGGCTGTCGGAGGACAACGCGCTCGACTATTCAACCGCTTATTTAAGTTACTGAGATAATGGACTCTAATGTAGTTTGCATGCAAAACATTAACCACAATTTCTTAGTGGGTGATAATTTGCATTATATGCAGGATAGTGTTATTTAACATGATTATTTTCATAGGTGTGATGGTTAGAAAGGGTTGTATAACCTTTCAATGGAATGCATCAAGTAGTTACTAAGATATGGATTCTTAATGTAGTTTCACGCAAACCTTTAACCATAATTTCTAAGTAAACAAGTAACTGTAGGATTGCAAGCAATACCATAATCCCCTACCGGTTTGCACGTTTTGACTTGGTTTCTGTTGTCATAGCAACTCAATATTTAAGGTTATCAAGACAATAAAGCATGCTTTAACTCATAAAAAAATGACGAAATCCCATGAAACGCGAACTTGATCTGTGACACATGATTACAAAGCCATATACAAAATTTCAGCTCAATATCTCAATGCATGTAGAAAAAAAGTGCGGAAAACTGATTTGTCGGACTGACTGACAGATGGACTGACAGATGGACGGAGTGCAAACCTAAAAGTCCCCTTCGGCACGCCGGTAGGGGACTAAAAAGGGCAACAATTTGCACCATATACAGGATAGAGTTATCTCAATTTAAACAATTTTTCAAGTTGTAACTGAGATTACACTCTAAATGTAGTTGCAAAACTTTAACCAGAATTTCTAAGTCCAAAAAGGGTCATAACTTGCAGAAAATGCTGGATAGAGTAATCATACTTGATTGTTTACATAGATGTGATGGTTGGTAAGGGCTGTATAAAGTTTCAATGCAATGCATCAAGTAGTTACTAAGAGATGGTCTCTTTATGTAGTTGCATGCAAAACTTTAACCAGAATTTATAAGTCCAAAAAGGCCATTACTTGCATAAAATGCAGGATAGAGTTATATCATACTTGATAATCTACACAGGTGTGATAGTTGGGTAGGGTTTCAATGCAATGCATCAAGTAAATACTGAGATATGGACTCTTAACTTAGTTGCACGCAAAACTTTAACCAGAATTTCTAAGTAAAAAAAGTGCCATAACTTCCATAAAATGCAGGATAGAGTTATCTAACTTGATAATCTACATAGGTATGATAGTTGGGTAGGGTTGTATAAAGTTGCAATGCAATGCATCAAGTAAATACTGAGATATGGACTCTTAATTTAGGTGCACGCAAAACTTTAACCAGAGTTTCTAAGTAAACAAGAGCTGTCGGAGGACAGCGTGCTCGACTATTCCACCGCTTATTTAAGTTACTGAGATAATAGACTCTAATGTAGTTGCATGCAAAACATTAACCACAATTTCTTAGTGGGTGATAATTTGCATTATATGCAGGATAGTGTTATTTAACATGATTATTTTCATAGGTGTGATGGTTAGAAAGGGTTGTATAACCTTTCAATGGAATGCATCAAGTAGTTACTCAGATATGGACTCTGAATGTAGTTTCACGCAAACCTTTAACCATAATTTCTAAGTTAAAAAAAGGACAACAATTTGTACCATATACAGGATAGAGTTATCATAATTGGTTGTGTTTATAGTTGTGCAATTGGGAAAGGTTGTATAAAGTTTCAATACAATTTTTCAAGTTGTAACTGAGATTACACTCTAAATGTAGTTGCAAAACTTTAAGTCCAAAAAGGTCCATAACTTGCATAAAATGCTGGATAGAGTAATCATACTTGATTGTTTACATAGATGATTAGATGTGATGGTTGGTAAGTGCTGTATAAAGTTTCAATGCAATGCATCAAGTAGTTACTAAGAGATGGTCTCTTTATGTAGTTGCATGCAAAACTTTAACCAGAATTTATAAGTCCAAAAAGGCCATAACTTGCATAAAATGCAGGATAGAGTTATCATACTTAATCATCTACACAGGTGTGATAGTTGGGTAGGGTTGTAGAAAGTTTCAATGCAATGCATCAAGTATTTACTGAGACGTGAACTCTTAATTTAGTTGCACGCAAAACTTTAACCAGAATTTTTAAGTAAAAAAAGGGCCATAACTTGCATAAAATGCAGAATAGAGTTATCATACTTGATAATCTACACAGGTGTAATAGTTGGGTAAGGTTGTAGAAAGTTGCAATGCAATGCATCAAGTAAATACTGAGATATGGACTCTTAATTTAGTTGCATGCAAAACTTTAACCAGAATTTCTAAGTAAAAAAAGTACCATAACTTGCATAAAATGCAGGATAGAGTTATCTTACTTGATAATCTACATAGGTGTGATAGTTGGGTAGGGTTGTAGAAAGGTTCAATGCAATGCATCAAGTATATACTGAGATATGGACTCTTAATTTAGTTGCACGCAAAACTTTAACCAGAATTTCTAAGTAAATAAAGGGCCATAACTTGCATAAAATGCAGGATAGAGTTATCTTACTTGATAATCTACACAGGTGGGATAGTTGGGTAGGGTTGTAGAAAGTTTCAATGCAATGCATCAAGTAAATACTGAGATATGGACTCTTACTTTAGTTGCACGCAAAACTTTAACCAGAATTTCTAAGTAAAAAAGGGCCATAACTTGCATAAAATGCAGGACAGAGTTATCTAACTTGATAATCTACATTGGTGTGATAGTTTGGTAGGGTTGTAGAAAGTTTCAATGCAATACATGTAGTATTTTAGAACTTGCATGCAAAACCTTAACCAAAGTGTGACGTGGACGCCGACGCCGACGCCGACGCCGACGCCAGGGTGAGTAGTATAGCTCTCATATTCTTCGAATAGTCGAGCTAAAAAGGGCCTTAACTTGCATAAAATGCAGGATAGAGTTATCTTACTTGATAATCTACACAGGTGGGATAGTTGGGTTGGGTTGTAGAAAGTTTCAATGCAATGCATCGAGTAAATACTGAGATATGGACTCTTACTTTAGTTGCACGCAAAACTTTAACCAGAATTTCTAAGTAAACAAGATGCGTTTGTGAAACACTGATGCCCCGAATGGCAACATCTAGGTCAAAGGTCGAGGTCGCAAGGTCAAAAATTTTGATACTGACAGAAAGGTCATGTCACAAGGAATACACATGTGAAATATGGTAGCCGTACCTGTTATGGTTCAAAAGAAGTGGTCAAGGTTAAAGTTTTTTTCGAGAATGGCAACATCTAGGTCAAAGGTCAAGGTCGCAAGGTGAAACATTTTGGTACTGACAGAAAGGTCATGTCACAAGGTATGCACATGTGAAATATGGTAGCCTTACCTGTTATGGTTCAAAAGAAGTGGTCAAGGTTAAAGTTTTTTTTGAGAATGGCAACATCTAGGTCAAAGGTCAAGGTCGCAAGGTCAAACATTTTGGTACTGACAGAAAGGTCATGTCACAAGGAATACACATGTGAAATATGGTAGCCGTACCTGTTATGGTTCAAAAGAAGTGGTCAAGGTTAAAAGTTTTTTTCGTGCAGACAGACGTGCAGTGCAGACAGGCCAAAAACTAGATGCCCACCAAATCGATGATTCCGGGGGCATAAAAAGGGCCATAACTTGCATAAAATGCAGGACAGAGTTATCTAACTTGATAATCTACATTGGTGTTATAGTTTGGTAGGGTTGTAGAAAGTTTCAATGCAATACATGTAGTATTTTAGAACTTGCATGCAAAACCTTAACCAAAGTGTGACGTGGACGCCGACGCCAGGGTGAGTAGTATAGCTCTCATATTCTTTGAATAGTCGAGCTAAAAACTAAACAAGAGGGCCATGATGGCCCTGGAATCGCTCACCTGATTTTTTTTTTCACTTTAGCTATATAAGCCCCGCCCCTGGCGGCCATAGTTTACGACCAATCAACTTGGCTTGAAGGAATGTTGATAGAGGGTCTCCCTAGGAACATTTCTACAAAATTATTTGAAAATCAGCCTAACACTTTCGGAGAAGAAGATTTTTTAAGTTTTCACTATAGCCATATAAGGCAAAATAGCCCCACCCCCCTGGCGGCCATGTTTTTCGACCAATCAACATGGCTTGAAGGAATCTGACAGAGGGTCATCCAAGGAACATTTCTACAAAATTATTTGAAAATCTGCCAACCAGTTTGGGAGAAGAAGATTTTTTAAGTTTTCACTATAGCCATATAAGGCAAAATAGCCCCGCCCCCCCTGGCGGCCATGTTTTTCGACTATCAACTTGGCTTGAAGGAATCTGATAGAGGGTCATCCAAGGAACATTTCTACAAAATTATTTGAAAATCGGCCTGACACTTTCGGAGAAGAAGATTTTTTTAAGTTTTCACTATAGCCATATAAGGCAAAATAGCCCCGCCCTCCTGGCGGCCATGTTTTTTCACCAATCAACTTGGCTTGAAGGAATCTGATAGAGGGTCATCCAAGGAACATTTCTACAAAATTATTTGAAAATCGGCCAGACACTTTTGGAGAAGAAGATGAGTTTTCACTATAGCCATATAAGGCAAAATAGCCCCGTCCCCCTGGCGGCCATGTTTTTCGACCAATCAACATGGCTTGAAGGAATCTGATAGATGGTCATCCAAGGAACATTTCTACAAAATTATTTGAAAATCTGCCAACCAGTTTGGGAGAAGAAGAATTTTGAAGTTTTTTTCATTTCGTTGCCATGGAAACCAGAATTCTGCATGGATCCCAAAAATTTGAAGGAAATCTGGTGAGGTCATAGAGAGGATGCTTTCTGTGAAGTTTCATCCCAATTGACCCACCGGTTACTGAGGAGAAGAAGTTGACGCACAATGGACGACGCACGACGGACGCCGGACAAAAGGCGATCACAATAACTCACCTTGAGCAAAGCTCAGGTGAGCTAAAAAAGGAACAATTGTGCAAAATAATTTTCAAATCAGGTCAGTACTTTTGGACAAGAAGATTTTTAAAGTTTTAACAGAGCACATATAAGGAAAATAAGCTACGACCCCTGGTGGCCATGTTTTTCCACGGATCAGAAATATTTGAACAATCTTGGTAGAAGGTACCCCAAGGAACATTTGTGCAAAATACTTTTTAAATCAGGCCAGTACTTTTGTACAAGAAGATTTTTTAAGATTTGGCAATTTTCCCCTTTTCTGATGCCGCAGCAACCAAAGTTCTACTTGGAATTAATTTCTTTGAACAACTTTGAAAGAGGACCACCTAAGGACCATTCCTGTGAAGTAATTTTGAAATCTGTCCATTGGTTTAGTAGGAGAAGTCATTTGTAGGAAATTGTTAACAGACACTTCGTGCTTAGGTGAGCTAAAAATAACTACATAAATCAACGATGGGGAAAACATTAACACTTTTCACTTTTCAGACAACAACATTTGTTCACAGCAGACAAATAACATGGCCTATACTCTAGAAATATAAGCATATCTGCATATTTTAGACTTCAATTTGACCTAGTGACCTACTTTTTGACCCGACGTGACCCATGTTCAAACTTGACCTACATATAATCAAGACAAACATTTTGATAAAGTTTCAACATGCTCAAGTTGAAAATGTGGCCTCCAGAGTGTTAACAAGATTTCCCTTCAATTCGACCTAGTGACCTAGTTTTTGATCTCATATGGCCTAGTTTCGAACTTGTCCAAGATGTTATGGAGATGAACGTTCTGATAAACTTGCATGAAGATTGGATGCAAAATGTAGCCCCTTAGAGTAAAATCATTAAAGTAAGAAACAGATTGGACAAAAATGAATGAGAACCATGATGACATAATAATTTATAATAAAAGAATGGAACATGGGTTTTGTTTATTTTTTTATTTAGTAAAATTATAATCATTTTATGACATTTCATGTATTGGGTGAACCATGATGAAATAATATTTTTTTTATAGCTGTATTGATACACCATATCACAACATTTAGTCAATGACAGAATACACATTAAAAGTGTTAGGTATGCTTAAATTAGTGTATACATCAATACAGCTGAACAAAACAAAAAATGTCATACGGAAGGGGGCTCACCCCCTCCCGAACCCTCCCCCTTGCGTAACAAAATTGTGGTTTAATGTGGCCAAAGAAATTTATGGTCCAGTGGAAACCCTGGTATCATAGCAAGAGATTGAAAAAAAAATACTTAAACAATCAAATACAACTCCTAAATACATAGGACCTATGATCAGGGCCTTTTTACCCTATATAAGTGACGCCGTTAAACGGTCTTCCCAATTGGAAAAACATTTTTTTTTTCCCAATTGGAAAAAGATATTTCCCAAAATCTAAATATGTTTAAGTGAAGTGAAGTGGAATACACTATTAACAGATCTATATATTTGTCTTGTTTAAGGTAATATGATTGTTTAATTACATTATATAAACCAAAAGTCTTTAAGTTATTGTAAAAAGGACTATTTATATAGCCACAATCATGTTATATGTCTAATTTTTCCCAATTTGGCAAAAAATCACGCTAAAATTTCCCAAAATGAAAGGCTAAGGCCTCTTCCCAATTTCTGGAAAAAAGGCCCCGATGATAGAAACATAACTTGAGTATTAACAAGCAAAATGTTGACAGACAAAAGGGGACAGACAAAAGGCAGTCAAAAAAACTCACGTTGAGCACTTTGTGCTCAAGTAAGCTAAAGAAAAAGTTAAGTATAATTCATTTACAAACCTGAGTAGTTTATATGTGAGTACCTATACCAATACCTGCCAATAATTGAAGTATGCAATATAAAAAAGTTGAAAAAAAAGAGTTAAATCTGGTTGGATAAAGGCGGCCATGTTTTTCGACCAATCAACATGGCTTGAAGGAATCTGATAGAGGGTCATCCAAGGAACATTTGAGGGAAAGAAGATTTTTTAAGTTATCACTTTAGCCATATAAGGCAAAATAGCCCCGACCCCCGGGCTGCCATGTTTTAAGACCAATCAACATGGCTTGAAGGAATCCGATACAGGGTCATCAAAGGAACATTTCTACAAAATTATTTGAAAATCTGCCAACCAGTTCGGGAGAGGAAGAATTTTGAAGTTTTTATCGTTTCGTTGCCATTGATCCCACAAATTTGAAGGAATTCTGGTAAAGCCATTGAAAGGATGCTTTCTGTGAAGTTTCATCCCAATTGACCCACTGGTTACAGAGGAGAAAATCTTGACGGTCAACTGGTGATCACAATAACTAAAAGCTAAAAATAGACACATGTTTACAACTAAGATGCAATATTGTATCATTGCCTGAACTAACATTTTGGTTTCTCTTTTCCTGTTTAAAATAAATCAAATTTCTATCATTAAAAGATTACCCAGAAGCACCCCTGTCAACACTCATGAGGTCATTTAATGACGTAATGTTCACGTAGCTATCAGTGAGCCAACTGGATACAGGAACTGGCATCCAACATTTTAGAACAAGATTTGAAATTCTGAAATGTGCAGAAGTTTGCTATATTAATCATTGATGCACCCCTGTCAACACTCATGAGGTCATTTAATGATGTAATGTTCGTGTAGGTATCGATCAGTGAGCCAACTGGATACAGGAACTGGCATCCAACATTTAAACACAAAATTTTAAATTCTGAAATTTGCTTTCGATAGATATTAATCTTAGATTATCAGCTTTAAAAGTTTAATTGTACATACATCTAGTTAAAGGACTGGATTATACAGGAAAATTGCATAACTATTACCCAGTAAACAAAAGGCATTGGATTGACGTTAAGACTCTGATGTTGGATTTTGCAAAGTGCCTAAACGTCAATCCAACGTCAGGGTCTAACTTCTATACAAGTTACAACGTCAGAATCCCGACGTCTACCAAACGTCAGAATCCAGACGTCCATCCAACCATTACCCAGCAACAATATGACCCAAATCCAACTAATTTCCAACCATATTTTAACCCTTTTCGACATCCTGATATCCTATGATTTCATAGCATTACTTACTTTCCTGCTGATACTTACAAATACAAGATTTCTCATATAAAAAGAAACATGGTTTAATGGAGATTTACAGTTGTAAAAATAATTTCTTTTACCAAGGTATTTGTCAAAAAGTGAACAACTTTATCAATAGTTATAGCAAGTAAACAGCAACATCATTTTTTGTCAAACTTAAATATTTTCTTTTGAAAAGTTTAATAACATGCAGATAGTTGATATATTGTATGCTTTCTTGTCTATTTTGGTCAGTAATAGTTGTTTATCTATTTGTTTATCCCTTTTCCACATAAAAGCGACCTGTTTAATTAGTTAATAGAATTGAAAACATTGTGTCAAACTCAAAAGGAGAAATTGCTCAATATGAGCAATTTCTCCTTTTGCCACAATATTTTTCAAAAGTCGTCTGCTGCAAAGGCGTCTATATGTGGGAATATTGACCAATCTGTAGAACAAACTAATGAATTTCAACCAATTGTTACCCTTACAGAGTGTTGCATATTATTTCAATGAAACATACAGGTGCATAATGCTCTAAAGCATGAAAATTATGTCATTTTGACCCTTAAAACTAATTTGTTCTAACTGGTACTTCAGTGGAACTAGGTTGTGTCTACAGACTCTACACATCTTGCAAAACTGAAGGCTGGACAGAAACAGTTTAAATTCCCCTAATCAAATTCCAACTGTCATTTTTAATATCACGGTCTTTTAATACCAACATGTCGAAAACATGCGTCTCATTTAGTTTTAGTACATGTGCATTTGCTTCTCAAACATTACCGGCCCAAAGATTATAATTAATAACAACATTTAATCTGTTTTTCTGGTCCTATATGGCTATTTAATTTCTTTTATGGAAACAAATAATGAGAAACTAGAGAATTGCACACAACATTGGAAATTGCATGTTCGTCTTCTTATTCATGAATACATTGAATGGCTGATTACTTATAACATTCTGACCAAATTTCAAGCTGCTGAAGCAAAACATGCGGCTTCTACAGAGTTAACAAGATTTTCCTTCAATTTGGCCTAGTGACCTAGTTTCTGACCCAATATGACCCATATTTAAACTTGACCTAGATATCTTTAAGACAAACATTCTGACAATATTTCAACATGCTCAAGTTGAAAATGTGGCCTCTACAGTGTTAACAAGATTACCCTTCAATTTGGCCTAGAGACCTAGTTTCTGACCCGATATGACCCATATTCGAACTTGGCCTAGATATTTTTAAGACAAACATTCTGACAAAATTTCAAACTGCTGAAGCAAAAATTGCGGCCTCTAGAGTGTTAACAAGATTTTCCTTCAATTTGACCTAGTGACCTATTTTTTGACCCGACATGACCCATGTTCGAACTTGTCCTACATATCATCAAGACAAACATTCTGATAAAGTTTCAACATGCTCAAGTTGAAAATGTGGCCTCCAGAGTGTTAACAAGATTTCGCTTCAATTTGACCTAGTGACCTCGTTTTTGACCTCATATGGCCCAGTTTCGAACTTGTCCAAGATTTTATGGAGATGAATGTTCTGATACACTTTCATGAAGATTGGATGCAAAATGTAGCCTGTAGAGTGTTAACAAGCTGAAATGTTGACGATGCACGACGGACGACGCACGACGGACGGACGCCGGACAAAATGTGATCACAATAGCTCACCTTGCACTTCGTGCATAGGTGAGCTAAAAAGGGTACAAGAGCTCACAATGAGCATTTTCATCTTTTCTCACAGTGCTTTTAACTCTGTATAGTCCAGCTATGACAACTTTTTTTACAGACCTTTTATTTGTTAGCAGACGCCTCTTAGAATTGCCTTCAAAGAAAAGGTTAAATACTGTCTGGTTCATTGAATTCAAGTACATTTGTTTCAACCTTTTCATTGATGCAGACCTCATAAGAATCATGTGACAAAAGGAGAAATTCCTCATATGAAGTTTACTCTTTTGTCACAATGTTTTCAACCTAGTTTAATAGTTCCTTCAAGAAAAAACAATCTTTATTGAATCAGACAACTCTTTAAAATATTTATCAGGGAAAAGGTATTTACAGTAAATACAAAATGTATACAAATTGCCTTAAAATGAAAGGATTGTATTAATGTATTTCTCTTTTAAATTTCTGAAATGATCAATAGCAAATGAATATTTCGAACCTTTGTTGATAACTAAAACTTGTTAAAAGTCACAAGTTCAAAAGATGGTCTTTATTTTTCAGAAAATGACAATGTCAAAGGTAATTTTAGTGTTAGACGAGACACTGATCTCGAAAAGAGACCAAAGTATCTTCAGAATGGTACAGAAAGGTACAGACATGACTGTGGAGTTGACCTTAACCGAAAAATTGTACAAGAAATATGTCCTGTCACTGACAGAGAATAACTCCAGTATGGGCATTTGGCAAATGTAAGATTAACCAAGCATTCTAAAAGCACCAAAGGGTCAGAAAAGTGTGACACAGATAAGAAAAATGGTTATATAGACAAAGAAGAAGACAAAAAATAGGCCTATGTAGAGCCTACATGTATTCATCGCATTTTTTGTCATTTTTTCTCCAACAATATTAGATTCTTCCTTGCATACAACATGTTTATATAACTAATCTTAACCAAGATTAATCATTTAACATTTATAATCCGACGTTTAAATGTATTTATAAAGGCAACATTGAACAGAAAAAGATGTTTTGCATAGCCTCCATTCGTCATTTGGCAAATGGCCTTGATCTTTTTTAAAATTCATCGCATTTTTTCACAGATTTTCACAAACAACTCTAGATAGTTCTCGGCAACCATCAGGTATACTCAAATGATTAAAACAAAGATTGATCATTCAACATTTATAATATAACATTTAAATGTGTTTATAACGGCAATATAGAACAAACAAGATGTGTTTGTGAAACACTGATGCCCCCCAATGGCAACATCTAGGTCAAAGGTCAAGGTCGCCAGGTCAAAAATGTTGGTACTGACAGAAAGGTCATGTCACAAGGAATACACATGTGAAATATGGTAGCCGTACCTGTTATGGTTCAAAAGTAGTGGTCAAGGTTAAAGTTTTTTTCGAGAATGGCAACATCTAGGTCAAAGGTCAAGGTCGCAAGGTGAAAAATTTTGGTACTGACAGAAAGGTCATGTCACAAGGTATACACATGTGAAATATGGTAGCCTTACCTGTTATGGTTCAAAAGAAGTGGGGAAGGTTAAAAAAAAAATTGAGAATGGCAACATCTAGGTCAAAGGTCAAGGTCGCAAGGTCAAAAATGTTGGTACTGACAGAAAGGTCATGTCACAAGGAATACACATGTGAAATATGGTAGCCGTATCTGTTATGGTTCAAAAGTAATGGCCAAGGTTAAAGTTTTTTTCGAGAATGGCAACATCTAGGTCAAAGGTCAAGGTCGCAAGGTCAAATATGTTTGTACTGACAGAAAGGTCATGTCACAAGGAATACACATGTGAAATATGGTAGCCGTACCTGTTATGGTTCAAAAGTAATGGCCAAGGTTAAAGTTTTTTTCGAGAATGGCAACATCTAGGTCAAAGGTGGTCAAGGTCGCAAGGTCAAAAATGTTGGTACTGACAGAAAGGTCATGTCACAAGGAATACACATGTGAAATATGGTAGCCGTACCTGTTATGGTTCAAAAGTAATGGCCAAGGTTAAAGTTTTTTTTCGAGAATGGCAACATCTAGGTCAAAGGTCAAGGTCGCAAGTCAAACATTTTGGTACTGACAGAAAGGTCATGTCACAAGGAATACACATGTGAAATATGGTAGCCGTACCTGTTATGGTTCAAAAGTAGTGGTCAAGGTTAAAGTTTTTTTTGTGCAGACAGGCCAAAAACTACATCTAGGTCAAAGGTCAAGGTCGCAAGGTCAAAAATGTTGGTACTGACAGAAAGGTCATGTCACAAGGAATACACATGTGAAATATGGTAGCCGTACCTGTTATGGTTCAAAAGTAATGGCCAAGGTTAAAGTTTTTTTCGAGAATGGCAACATCTAGGTCAAAGGTCAAGGTCGCAAGGTCAAACATTTTGGTACTGACAGAAAGGTAATGTCACAAGGAATACACATGTGAAATATGGTAGCCGTACCTGTTATGGTTCAAAAGTAGTGGTCAAGGTTAAAGTTTTTTTCGAGAATGGCAACATCTAGGTCAAAGGTCAAGGTCGCAAGGTGAAAAATTTTGGTACTGACAGAAAGGTCATGTCACAAGGTATACACATGTGAAATATGGTAGCCTTACCTGTTATGGTTCAAAAGAAGTGGGGAAGGTTAAAAAAAAAATTGAGAATGGCAACATCTAGGTCAAAGGTCAAGGTCGCAAGGTCAAAAATGTTGGTACTGACAGAAAGGTCATGTCACAAGGAATACACATGTGAAATATGGTAGCCGTATCTGTTATGGTTCAAAAGTAATGGCCAAGGTTAAAGTTTTTTTCGAGAATGGCAACATCTAGGTCAAAGGTCAAGGTCGCAAGGTCAAATATGTTTGTACTGACAGAAAGGTCATGTCACAAGGAATACACATGTGAAATATGGTAGCCGTACCTGTTATGGTTCAAAAGTAATGGCCAAGGTTAAAGTTTTTTTCGAGAATGGCAACATCTAGGTCAAAGGTGGTCAAGGTCGCAAGGTCAAAAATGTTGGTACTGACAGAAAGGTCATGTCACAAGGAATACACATGTGAAATATGGTAGCCGTACCTGTTATGGTTCAAAAGTAATGGCCAAGGTTAAAGTTTTTTTCGAGAATGGCAACATCTAGGTCAAAGGTCAAGGTCGCAAGTCAAACATTTTGGTACTGACAGAAAGGTAATGTCACAAGGAATACACATGTGAAATATGGTAGCCGTACCTGTTATGGTTCAAAAGTAGTGGTCAAGGTTAAAGTTTTTTTTGTGCAGACAGGCCAAAAACTACATCTAGGTCAAAGGTCAAGGTCGCAAGGTCAAAAATGTTGGTACTGACAGAAAGGTCATGTCACAAGGAATACACATGTGAAATATGGTAGCCGTACCTGTTATGGTTCAAAAGTAATGGCCAAGGTTAAAGTTTTTTTCGAGAATGGCAACATCTAGGTCAAAGGTCAAGGTCGCAAGGTCAAACATTTTGGTACTGACAGAAAGGTAATGTCACAAGGAATACACATGTGAAATATGGTAGCCGTACCTGTTATGGTTCAAAAGTAGTGGTCAAGGTTAAAGTTTTTTTTCGTGCAGACAGGCCAAAAACTACATCTAGGTCAAAGGTCAAGGTCGCAAGGTCAAAATTTTTGGTACTGACAGAAAGGTCATGTCACAAGGAATACACATGTGAAATATGGTAGCCGTACCTGTTATGGTTCAAAAGGATTGGTCAAGGTTAAAGTTTTTTTTTTTTGCAGACAGACAGACAGACAGACATGCAGACCAACAGACAGGCCAAAAACTATATGCCCCCCGAATCGGAGATTCCGGGGGGGCATAAAAATAGTCCTATGTAGAGCCTACATGTATTCTTCGTTTTGACTTTTTTTACCACAATTTTGTGAAAACAAATCGCTTTCAGAAACTAATTGCAATAACTATCATTTTTTGTATAAATACAAGCTCAAAATTAATGTAAATGTAAGAAATAAAGATCGAAATTATGTAATGTACTTACATTCTTGGTTATTCCTATTTAAACTAATGATTTTTAATAAAACAGCACATGGATAATGACCAGAGGGGCTAATGTCCGCTTTTCTTATAGCGAGGCGAAGATAACGGAACTTATCGCTGCGTTTCATATCCCTGTAATATAGGACATGTAATATAGTGTCCCTGATTAACTCTTATCCGACGTTTGTTTACATTTTAAATTTTACACTTAAAATTTGTCTGTATTTATCCTCATATTTCATCCTTTTCCTAGCTTGTAAATCACTATTACTTTTGCACAATTAAACCAGTCAACTTAAATGTGTGTGTAATACTAGTTTCATTTGTCTGCATAATCTAGTTTCTGCATAATTTGTATTTATTCTCCGAGAACATGCTTATTTTTTCACACTTCCTGACAGGATGTGTACGAGTGCATTGTGGGACTGTTTACTACCGTTACTAAGAGCTAATTTTAGTACGTTTCAATAGTGTTAGCACAATTCAATAGAGAACTGAAGTATTTTATATAGATTTAGAAGATTTATCAAACTTATGTTTTAGAGAACCCCTTTTTACCCAATTTAATAGATTATTTGACTTCTATGAAAACAGTGAATGTTAACGAACAACTCATGCACTCTTATCTACTGAAGTTATGACAAGCCTATAAGTATAGTCGTACTGACGCGTATTTTTCAATCTATTAAATGCTGAGCCCCGTCTCGTTTTGTTAGTATGAGCTACATTACAGTAATGAATATTCTTACACAAGTATGTGTAGTTTAAGTATTAAAGGAACGCCAATATCATCCTCTATATATTCATATTAATTTCGCGATGAACTTGAACACTGCTCAGTATCTTGTGAACAACTTGAGTTTTCTTAAGTTAGGTGGTATCAATGTAAACTTAATATTATAACTTTCCAATACATTACATGTGAATGAATTACAGTGATAACGTCGAATGTCTAAAACGTCGAATTAATAAAACAGAACAAAACGGGAGTGGAAACGTCGAAAAGGAAAATTTAACTTTTTAATCACATTTAATGATTGGGAAGACAAAATAAACACAAAAATAAAGAACAACTTATAACACGTATTAAATTCATAATTGGTACAACAATTTATTTTTAAAGCTGCAACAATCAAATTCATTTTGCCCTCGCTTTATTCTTTTTATTTAATTGCACAACTCTAAATGAATATTACAAATATCGCTTCAATTAACTACAAACAAAACAAAAATAAATATTATAAATACCACTTCAATTAACTACAAACAATACAATTTTATATAAGCTATACATTTTCCTTTTTCGACGTTTCCACTCCCGTTTTGTTCTATTTTAT
This sequence comes from Serripes groenlandicus, assembly GCA_031761405.1. NCBI lineage: Eukaryota > Metazoa > Mollusca > Bivalvia > Cardiida > Cardiidae > Serripes > Serripes groenlandicus. The sequence continues at coordinate 74,509 of JASEVX010000025.1, forward strand.
TAATTCGACGTTTTAGACATTCGACGTTTCCACCGTCACCCCATGTGAATTATAGTTGTATGTTATGAATTATACTTGAAAAAACTTCATGAACTGTTACTACAGTGTTTTTAGCGATTGATTTGCTATACCAGAAGGAGTGTAAGCTTCCCAATCGGCCCAGTGCTCCCCAGAGGTATAACGTTAAGGTTAGCAAAGACCGCATCTTGACAAGACAAGCCCAGTACGTAATGTTATGCCCTGTGTTTTTGGACGGTACCCTTAAGGTACCGTCTATAGTCATGTGCATTTTGAGAAATCGTACAACAGTTAGCTCCCTTACTATAAACAGAACGATAGTGTAAAGCTGGGAGCCGAAAAAGAGGGATTTTTTTAACCGTCAACAAAAAAGTAGTGTCAATTATCAGGCAATAAAACTGCATTTTCGAAAACCTTGGTGAATCAAGATATCTGAATATTGAAAAAAAGACTGTAAAAAGGAAGCATTAGTGGTTGAAAGTTGAAGTAGAACGTTTACAATATTGAGTAGAAGTTTGAATAAATATATTCATAATTAATGTATGAATATATACCAATTTCACGTGACATTTTGATATTTCTTGTTGATCAGGAAGTGGTTTCGTGGATGTTTGGTAGTATTTACAATAATGCCTAACTCCCCTAACTCTAAACGCTTCGATGAAAAACTATCTCCCAACTAATTTATCTAGCCAATCGATTCATTTTACTGAAAGAAGGTGGTAAGGAACGACAACTCTGCGAAGGAGAACTTGCAACTTCCGTTCAAAATGAAAGTAGAAATCTGACAAGCTGCGCCGACAATAGATTGTTATTGTTTTTGTGGAGGAAAGACACATGAAGTTTTATATTGAGGAAGACTGACAGGAAAGAAATGTATGCACGCCTAAAATGTTCATTAAGTCATCAATACGTAAAACGTTGAGGTAGGTCTGTCAATTTATTTTCGCCCTGTGCTGTATCGTAACCGGATATGAAAATAAGTTCACATGTATTTAATGTACACGTATGTCTGAAAATAGCCCAATTCATGTAGACATTCGCTTGTCCGTTTTATCATCTGACATATGTTAATTATTTAAAAAGGGTGGCATATGAAGGAAAATAAAAAATAAAAAATGAAGGACTTCGGAGACTTCGTACATATATTCAGAGACATATATATACATTATATATTTCTATTTAGGTCTCTGATATATTGTACAAGTGTATAATCGTCTTGTATGTATACACTATTTAGGCTCATTTAAGGACTTGGGAGACAAAAGTGGTTAAGTGATGTGAAAACTGCTTTCAAACTTAAGTGTGTACAATTATTTGTATTGAATGATGATATTATGTATACAGGTTTTATTATTGAAAAGAATGAAGAAATACAATATATATTTATAAATGAATTTTCCAGATTTTGTCTATACTTAGATGGAGCATATGCATGATGCTTTGCCAAAAATGTTATTCAATTAACGCGCAAAAACACATGTATATTTGTATCAAGTTTGTGTACGCTATGTTATAATTTGTCTAGTGAATCCATGTCTAACTGACACTCTGCCTTGGCGTCATTTATAATGTTATATTGACATGAAAGTAGTGAGGCTACACTGTTTCTAGGTCTAAATAACATGTATATGGTCAGTTAAGACTGGTGAGACTGCATAATATGATACATAGGCTCCTCTGAGTCTTCACTGGATACAGATGCATTATAACCCCAAATAACTTAATGCAGATCAATAATTGTAAAGTATCTATTATAAACGGACTATTTAATTATTCAAATCATAGCATACGTATATATTGATAAAAATGGTTTTGCGCAGACATGTATACAACTATACACATCTTGATTTTATTTTTATTGTGCAATCAGTAACTGTATGTATTTTTTGTTTCTTTTCAGGTCATGGAAATATTGACAGGTTATATAATGCGCAATACGCAACATTACTTGTGAAGAAGATTCATAATGTCAGTGTATGGGATATTTTTACATTACCAACCTTTATGTATTGGAAAAGTTGGGGTATATTAACTGTTATTTCCGGTTTGGTTTTTAGTTGAATCAGAGAAATAAAAGACAAATGGCAAGTCGTGGACGCAAAAGACGGGTAAAAAACAAAAACAAAACGACGTTAATGACATTCTTCAAAGCTGGTAAAAGCAGCGAGTCGTTGTGACAAGTATTCTGGATGAAAGTGTTTATTCTGTAAAGGTAACTCGGAAAACAATAACGGAATGGAAGAACAAATATCTAGGCTATATATGTAAACAACACAAATACGAATCAAGGTTGCACAATGTGATCTGTTTTTGTTTACTATAATACAGGAAGATAACTGTGTAATTAACTAATTACTATGAACAAGACATTCAAGTAAATCATTTTGAGCTATAATACAGAGATGACACTTCTACATGATAACTAACATTAAGTAGATCATTTTGAACTACATATTGTGTCACACAGGGGGATCATTTGTTTTGTTAAATGACCAAAGATGTAAAATTTAAAAGTTAAACTGTAAGTTAACTAGCATTAAATTTTGTCAACAGTAAGAGGCATGAATAAAAAGCATTGTGACAAAAGGAGAAATTGCTTGTATGGAGCAATTTCTTCCTCTGCTTCCATGTTTTCAAAAAGCCGTCTGCTGCAGAGGCGTCAGAAAGTGTCTATTTGAGGGAAAGGGTGATTGAAATATTATAATTAGCTCAACTGACTGTCCGTCGTGCATGCGTTAACTTTTTGCTTCAAACAACTTCTTCTCCCTAACCACTTGGCCAATTGAAATGAAACTTCCTAGGAAGCGTCCTCTCAATGTCCTCTCCTAAATTCCTTCATATTTTTTTGATCCATGCAAAATTCTGGTTTCCATGGCAACCGAAAGAAAAAAATAGTGAAAACTTGAAAAAATCATCTCCGAGGAAAGTGTCAGATCGATTTTCTAATAATTTTGTAGAAATGTTCCTTGGGTGACCCTCTATCGGATTCCTTCAAGCCAAGTTGATTGGACGAAAAACCAGGGTTTTCCATGACGCACAAATCCTGCGTCATTGACGCATTTTCAAGTCAAATGACCCCCAACAATAATGTTGATGCGTCCCTATGGACGCAATGTCAGCAAATTGAATCCTAGTCTCAATATATCGCCGTTACATATTCAATAGAAACGGTCAAAATATAAAATCGCATTGCTAGTACTGTGCTGAAACCAATCCGTTCTATTTTTCTATAATCTCGGTTTTCCGAAAATCTATATTTAACTCAAAATGACTGGTTTACGCTTTATCGATAAAAGAAATCGGTATTGTACACACAATTTAACTGTAACATTAAACCCATCTACGAGACGGGTTCTCGAGTTGTAGTTATTTTGTTTGTATAACTGCGTACTTCCTATCAAAAAATAGTCTGTTCACAGTCCGCATTCCTGTAGCAACAGTATCAACATGTCACGTCAAAGTAAATTGACACTTGTTTTTTTGTTTTTTTCAATCACTTGATAATAACGTTCTAAGCTGGACCCCCAAAATTAATAAAATGACCCTCAACTTTGATGACAAGGGGGTCACAATGACCCCCAAGTTTCAAAGCTGAGGGAAAACCCTGAAAAACATAGTCGCCAGGGGGGCGGGGCTATTTTGCCGTATGTGGCTATAATGAAAACTTAAAATATCTTTACCTCAAAAAGTGTTTGGCAAATTTTCAAATAATTTTGTAGAAATGTTCCTTGGGAGACCCTCTATCAGATTCCTTCAAGCGATGTTGATTAGTCGAATTTTTTATTGATCACAAAAGGAAAAAGCACATTATGAGATTTAACTTCTGACATAAAGTTTAAAGATTTTCTGTTGCATCATTATTGTCTACAGCCTATATACATTCAAAGGTCAGTTTACTATATTTTTCTATGTATATTCAAGTTGATATGTACTCATCATGCAACAGAATTTTCATTGACAAAATATGTCCCCAATTTTTCAATTGTTGAACATAATAATGGGAAGAAAAGTTTGAATATTTTAACAAAACTACATTTTGACCTGTTAATTTTTTTGGCAAACTTCAAGGATTGGAAGAAATAATTGAACGGAAACAATATCACAGGCTCTTTTTAAAAAAACTTTACCCAAATTTAAACCAATCTACAGCAGACAACTTTGAAAATATCTTTGCAAGCTCACTTTGGTACAGCATGTTTACTATTTTATTACTCAGTTTACCGTAGCTCAGTCAGTAGAGACACAGGCTGTTAATCCAGGGGTTGTGAGTTCGAACCTCAGCTTGGCCTACATTCCTTCTGACATTTGACGTGACTACCACCAATGGGCTTTCAGACTATGTGGAAAAGCAGCTAGTTGCTTGGAAAGAATGTTGTGTGAAGTACTGGTATGAGAAAGCCAAGAAACATATGAGTAGTTGAACTGGCTGCCGTGATATGACTGAAAGATTGATGAAAATGGTGTTAAACCCCAATTAATCAATCAAACTATTTTATTACCTAATACTTTGAGACTTGGAAAACTTCCTCATCTAATACCCTTCTTTTCATTGTATACTAAATATGCTGAGTGTAGCCTATTTTTTGAGGTAAAAAGTATAAATTTTGATGTATTTTGGTTGTATTAAGAGAATTGGACATTGTTGGTTAAGTTACACGTCAATTTGACAGAAAATCCACAGGTAAAATGTGTCTATCCTTGTAAGCCTGTGTGGCATTCTTAGGCTGATCCGGATCAATACTTTACGCAGAGTCCACAATGTTGGTTTGCTCACAGGACTGCTCAAATTAAAGAAAATCTAGTTAACCCTTTCCCTCATACGACAATTCTGCAGCAGATGACTTTGAACATATTTTGTCAACATATAGAAAATCTCTATAATTGAATGGATAACCTATGACTAAAAGTGGAAAACATTGTGGCAAAAGGAGAAATTGCTCGTTTTAAGCAATTTATTCTTTTGTCACTATGTTTTCAAAAAGCCATCTGCTGTAGGGGCGTCAGAAGGCGTCTATATGAGGGAAAGGGTTAACACTCTGGAAGCCGCATGTTTTACTTGAGCATGTTGAAACTTCCTCAGAATATTTGCTTGTATGATATCTAGCCTAAGTTCGAATATGTGTCAGGTAAAGAACTAGGTCACTTAGCCAAACACTGTAGAAAAATCTTGTTAACACTATAGACACTGCATTTTTGTATTGAGCAGTTTGAAACCTTGTCAGAAAGTTTGTCTTGATGATGGGCCAATTTCAAATATTGGTTATTTTGGATAAAACATTAGGGCACTAAGCCAAGTAGGAGGAAAATCTTGTTAAGACTCTGGAAGCTGCACTTTTAGCTTGAGCATGCTGAAACTTTGTCAGAATGATTGTTTTTATTAAATTAAGTTTGAATATGGTTAATGTTTGTTAAAAAATTAGGTCACTATGCCAAGTTGTAGGACAATCTTGATTTAACACTTAAGAGACCACAATTTTGACTTTAGCGGCTTGAAATTTTGTCAGACAGTTATCTTGACGATATACAGGCCAATTTAGACATTGGTCATGTTGAGTCAAAAATTAGGTCCCTTGATCAAATTTAAGAAAATATTTGTTAATGCTCTGGAAGCCATGTTTTTAACTCTAGCATGATGAAACTTTACCAGAATGTTTATCTTGATGATATCTAGGCTAAGTTCGAATATGGTCTGGTTAAAAACTAGGTCACTAGGCCAATATTGAGAAATATCTTGTAAACACTCTGGTCACCACATTTCTCTCAAATGTTCCTTGGGGGACTCTTTTCTAAGAGTGTTAAAATTAAGTTGATTCTTTAGATACTATAGATAATAAATAGCTTTGCTACTGGTACTATTTTACCCTTTCTACACTACAGACACATGTTGTCTAATCTTCAACAGATGGATGGTATGAGAAATTTCGACAGTTTTCTCAATGTTTTTCTCACACGTCGATACTTTTAGATTCATCAATACAGATTTACCAATATCTTTAGTTAAACATTTTCAAATCATCTGCTGTAGAGTTTATCCATGTGATAAATTACCTATCACAAATGTGTTTGTTTATCTAACTGTATCTACTGTCTACAATTCAAGAGTTTAATTATAGATCTCTGGAAATAAGGTTAACCCTGTCTTAAATTAATATTTGAACTATATGCATTTCTTCTTTTTTGTTTACATTTTTTGAAATTATGTGACTTGTTTTGTAACTTTCCAAAAAATGGAACAGTTGACCATCTTTTTTCCCCTCATACAATGGGTAAGATTTACCAATATCTTTAGTTAAACATTTTCAAATCATCTGCTGTATAGTTTATCCATGTGATAAATTACCTATCACAAATGTGTTTGTTTATCTAACTGTATCTACCATCTACAGTTCAATAGTTTAATTATAGATCTCTGGAAATAAGGTTAACCCTGTCTTAAATAAATGTTTGAACTGTATGCCTTTTTGGTTTTTTGTTTATATTTTTTGAAATAATGTGACTTGTTTTGTAACTTTCCAAAAAATGGAACAGTTGACCATCTTTTTTCCCCTCATACAATGGGTACCGTCCCACAGCACTTTCAGTGCTTTGATTACTGTTGTAAACATGTGACAAACTTCCAACCACTTTGTAGGCCATTTACTAGTCATCTAAACATTGTCAATTAATTTGGATTCTGCGAACCTTACATTTTATAACTGCATGCTAACCTGCAAACATTCAGAGTCGCTGACAATGCCCAGTCGTCATCGTATTTGCCTTTTCCATCGAATCGTAACCACTGGCACTGCAGTTTGAGTCGGCCGCCATATCTGTTGTTGTCATTTTGCAATGCATTGTGGGTAAAACAACTTATCGGTCACGAAAACAACTTTTTATATGACTTTAAAACCCATGTAAAAATATTTTTTCATTAAATATCACTTAAACAACACATGATAAATGGATTTATAACAAATTAAATCCATATTTTAACATTATTTTGTATTTAATATCGAAACATATGTATTTCGGGATCGGCATAGGCTAAAACCCATATAAATGCGTAGATGATGGTGAAACGGAAATATGTCGTCTCATTGTTGACGAGAATAGAACGAATAGTTTAATATGTATTCGAAAATAAGCTTTTACTAAATTATTCTGCAATAACTTCAGGAAAACATTAAGAAAAAAATTAATGTAAACAAAAAAAATGTTTTCGTATGACAAGTCATTTTGATTAGAGAAGTTGTTTTCGTAGGACAAGTCATTTTCGTTAGGAGTCATTTTCGTGGGAAAAGTCTTTTTCGTTAGAGAAGATGATTTCTTATACCAAGTCATTTGCGTTAGAGAGTTGTTTTCGTAGAACAAGTTGTTTTCGTGGGAAAAGTCATTTTCGTTAGAGAAGTTGTTTTCGTAGACCAAGTCATTTCCATTTCGCGATAATATTACAAAAACACTATTACAAACTGTTAAAATTTATTGTAATATGTTCGTGCATGTGCTATTAAATTAAAAATTATAAACAAATATGGTTATATGGCCGTTATACAACTATAAAAAGTTGTTTTCGTGACAGCCAAGTTGTTTTCGTGAGATTCTATTTATTTATGTGCGTTAGCCTATGCCACTCTGTAATTTTTCTATTACACGATAATAAATACAAAAACACTATTACAAACTGTTAAAATGAATTGTTATATGTTCGTGTATGTACTATTAAGTTAATAATTATGAAAAAATATGGTTTTATTGGTATTATAGTCATGTATAAAGTTGTTTTCGTGACAGCCAAGTTGTTTTCGTGAGCCGATTCTATTTATTAATATGCGTTTTAGCCTAGGCCACTATGTATTTTTTCTATTTCGCGATAATAAGTACAATCAAAGCGCCAATGGCACTGTAGTGGCGATCGTATGGAACATCCTGCAAAGTAACAAGCAGTATATCGGTGTAGGGCTTGCGATGACTCTGGTGCGGGTAAATTTGAGAATGTATCAACCCTGCATCTTTTGACAGTAGAATAATGTTAGTTTGCCAGAATGTTGTCTTGGTGATTTTTTAGTTACGTTCTGAAATTGGACATGATGTGTTCAAAATTAGGCCATTCCAAAGTTATGAAAAATCTAGTTGGTATTCGATAGACTACCGTTTTAGCTCATTAGAATGGCTATTTGTAAACTAAATTGTTCGGGTAATCACATGTTCATCACCATGTCGCTAGGCCATATTAAGATAAAATATTTTTTACACTTTAGAAATGACTAAATTATCAAGAAAAGAGAGAAAACAGTATACATTAGTTTGGTGTTTGTTTCAATGATGTCCGATATTAAACAGGTCTGTTCAATTTAGTCCCTTCACATTGCATGATTGAGGGTTGTCAGAGACATATAAACACAGTGTATTTATATGTCTCTGAGGTTGTTAAACTGCTTCGAATAATGTGAGTGCAAAAACAAACACAAAACATGCTCAAAAAGCACAATTTCACTATTTGCCAAACTGTTCAATTCATAAAAATATAGGCATATATTATAATGCTCGATCTCCAAACTAAATTAGGCTACACTTTCAGCATTGATTGCTAATTGACTCTAGAACGTGCAGACGTGTATACACTGACATTGTGTGTCCTTTAAACCTTTGTAAACCAGTCTTATCATCTAGACGCTTTCATATGTTTAAACAACTACACAATAAAGCGTTTATAATATTGATATAACCATGCAGTTTCGCGAGCTATTTATAGAACCTTTTGGAATTTCCAGATTTGAGTATCATCAGAGTTACCGGTATTTGCAAGGTAGATAGAACGCGCAATGATATTTATTATCTGCACAATCATGATGAAGATAGTACATACATTTTAACAGTTTGTAAAAGTGTTTTTGTGGCGATTGGTTTGACAATCGCCACAATGCTAACAGAAACAACAACAACGAAAAAAACTGTTAAAATGTATTGTAATACCACATACTACCCAATACTACCACATACTATCGAAAACTAGCTATAAATACGCTTGATTTTAGTGTGTTTGAGTTAATTGTTGCTTTATCTTTAGAGATTGTCTTTAATAAAAGATTTACCATACATTATTATTGACTTTTTTAACTTATTTTATTCGTTACCTATTTCATTCGTACCTATTTGATTCGGCAGATAAACGGTTGTTCATACGAAATACTTATCAGTGATAATCACTCAATGCGAGTGGTGTTAAAAAATGAAAACCGTTTATCTGCCGAATAAAGTACGTACCAATAAATAAAAGTCGTTTTACAGGAGATACATCTATATATTTGTAGCCTACTTCATTTTTTAACACCACTCGCATTGAGTGATATTCTTAATACTAGGATGTTTTATTTGTGTAAGTAATATTGTTGTTTTCTTATAATATTGTATTGTGTTATCTTACGTATAGCTAGAAATTAATGCTAATCAGTTCATCTACGGTCCCACCGGGGTGATAATTTTTTTTTTACACCCATTTCTTAATTATGCACGATTGTGCGCGTTCATGTTTTCAGTATTTTATTGTGTTTGATTTAATTAAGTTTTAAAACAAGATTAGCATTTGTTTCTAGTTTCTTAGTTTTGTAAATATTGATATATTGTTTCCAATATGTGCAATATTATGTGTTGTATATATATCGAATTAAGATGTTGTATTAGTTATGTATAGTAATGTTCTTACTATAGTCTCTTATAACTCATACATTGAGTGGCAATACATGTTTTAAGCTATATTTTAATATGTTAATAGGCAAAGCCTAGGTCGTGTGAAAGCAAGAACAAATGAATTAAGCAATGTCTGTCCCCCAACAAGAAACAAATTAATAGGCAAATTGTAGAAAGTTACAAAAACAGAATTTGAAAAACATATTGAAACAATAGGCCCAAGAGGGCCAGTATCGCTCCACGGCCATAAGGCAAAAATCAAATCTCCAAACAGCCATGCCCCCTAGTGGCCATATTTTTTACCAACCACCATGGCTTAAAGGAATCTTGTAGAGTGTCAACCAAGGAATGTTTCTGCAAAATTATTTGAAAATCGGCCTGACACTTTCGGAGGAGAAGATTTTTTAAGTTTTCACAATAGCCATATAAGGCAAAATAGCCCCACCCCATGGCGGCCATATTTTTGAACCAATCAACATGGCTTGAAGGAATCTGATAGAGGGTCACCCAAAGAACATTTCTACAAAATTATTTGAAAATCTGCTCAACACTTTCGGAGAAGAAGATTTTTTAAATTTTCACTATGGTCATATAGAGCAAAATAGCCCCGCCCTCTGGCGGCCATATTCTTCGACCAATCAACATGGCTTGAAGGAATCTGATAGAGGGTCACCCAATGAACATTTCTACAAAATTATTTGAAAATCGGCTGAACACTTTCGGAGAAGAAGATCTTTTAAGTTTTCACTATGGTCATATAAGGCAAAATAACCCCGCCCTCTGGCGACCATGTTTTTCGACCAATCAACATTTCTTGAAGGAATCTAATAAAGGGTCACCCAAGGAACATTTCTACAAAATTATTTGAAAATCGGCCTGACACTTTCAGAGAAGAAGATTTTTTAAGTTTTCACTATTTTTTTTCTTTTGGTTGCCATGGAAACCAGAATTATGGATGGATCAAAAAAAGTTGAAGGAATTTAAGAGAGGACATTGAGAGGATGCTTCCTATGAAGTTTCAACCAAATTGGCCAAGTGGTTAGTGAGAAGAAGTCGTTTAAAGGAAAAAGTTTACGCACGCACGCACGCACGACGGACAATTCGCCATGACATAAGCTCGACTGGCTTTCAGCCAGTGGAGCTAAAAAACGAAACTTAGCATGCATTTAAGTTTAATTTGTACATATATATCTGTTTTATTTTTGATTAGGTCAGGATTGTAACAGACTGTAAGATTTCCAAGGATGTTGATGGAAAACAACACTAGAAGGCATTGAAGAATGTTCTGATTTATTTTTACAAATGCCAGTTATTTGTAAACTAGTAATACATATAATTGGAAACTGACTCTTACCATGGTTGATTGAATGACTTGCGCTTAACATTACAACATTAACAATGTATAGACATTTGTTCCATAGAACAGAATAGAATAATTCTGTTCCACTACACTCATTCTATATGTTGGAAAGGGTAAAGTTTAGTCCCTTGTCTGATGTAAATTACTTGATTTCTGTGACTAACCTGAATACATTGTCGGAATGGTGTAATTGATCCAAAATGAACATATCCAAAATGAACAATATGTTAATTCCTATTCAACAACATTTTCAGTTTTAACCCCTATCTCCTTTTCTGGTTTTTAATTTGTGAAACATGAAACAGCATCAGATTATTTGTTAATGTACAAGACTTAGTGTCAACAATTGATTATATATACATGTATCTGAAATATGTTGTTTGAAAAAAAATGGATAATGAAAGATCTGATAAATATATTCAATATATATTTTATTGCATAAAACAATAAACAGTATGTTTATAGCAAATAAAGAAATTATAAAAAGTACAAACAGTGAAATGGATTTTCCAGAAGAATTTGCAATAATTTAACATTGTTAGTGATCATGTTAAAATTGCTCTATTATAAATCAAAGCTGGATCAAACCTTGAACATGTACAGATTCTCAGAGTTATCAATGTTGATAACTATTCCTTTTTAGATCACCTGAGCCGAAGGCTCAAGGTGAGCTATTCTGATCACTTTTTGTCCGTCGTCCGTCCGGCGTTAACTTTTAGCTTTAAACATCATCTCCTCCCAAACTCCAAGGACAATTTCCGTGAAACATCACAGGACTGTTCCTCTGGTTGGCCTCTTTCAAAGTTGTTCAAAGATTTAAATTCCATTGAGAACTTTGGTTACTGCGGCATCAGAAAGGGGGCAAAAGGTCCAAACTTTAAAAATCTTCTCCTCCGAATCTGCTTGTCAGATTCAAATATAATTTGGTAGAAATGTTCATTGGATGACCCTCTATAAAAATTGTTCAAGCCATACGGATTGGTCGAAAAACATGGCAGTTAGGCGGCATCAAAAAAGGGGCAATATTTGAAAATTTGAAAATTCCATTTTTATGCAAATGCTTGTCTGATTTTAAGAAAATATAATACGAATCTTACTGTAATGATCCTCTATTTAATTTGTTTAAGCCGTTTTGATTGGTTACACAATCATAGCAACCAGGCGTCATCACAAAAGGGGTAAATTGAACTTTTAGCTACAAATGACAACCATCTCCTACCATTCCAATAGACCAATTACCACAAAACATCACAGGAATGTTCCTTTGGTGGTCCTCTTTCAAAATTGTTCAAAGATTAAAATTCCAATGAGAACTTTGGTTGCTGCGGCATCAGAAAGGGGACAAAATGTCCAAACTTTAAAAATCTTCTCCTCTGAATCTGCCTATCAGATTCCAATATAATTTGGTAGAAATGTTCCTTGGGTGACCCTCTATATAAATTGTTCAAGCCATACTGATTGGTCGAAAAACATGGCAGTCAGGCGGCATAAGAAAAGGGACAAAATGACAAAATTCCATTTTTATGAAAGTATTTGTCTGATTTTAAGAAAATATAATACGAATCTTACTGTAATGATCCTCTATTTAATTTGTTTAAGCCGTTTTGATTGGTTACACAATCATATCAACCAGGCGTCATCACAAAAAGGGTAAATTGAACTTTTAGCTACAAATGACAACCAACTCCTACCATTCCAATAGACCAATTTCCACAAAACATCACAAGAATGTTCCTTTGGTGGTCCTCTTTCAAAATTGTTCAAAGATTTAAGTTCCATTGAGAACTTTGGTTGCTGCGGCATCAGAAAGTGAGAAAAATACCCAAATTTTAAAATCCTTTTCCTCCATAATCTACTTGTGCGATTGCAAGATAATTTGGTAGAAATGTTTCTTAAGTGACCCTCTAAATAAACTGTTGAAGCCATATTGATTTCGTTGAAAAACAGGGCAGCAAGGCGGCATCAGGAAAGGTGCAAAATGACAAAAACTTTATAATTCCATTCTTATTAAAGTTCTTGTTAGATTTCAAGATATAAATGGCCTTTACTGATAAGCTGTTTCTTGAGAAGTGACCACTTCTTTCAGTTTCATTTGCCCTCCCTGATAACATTTTCCAGATATTTGCAGTTAAATATTTGCTACTAATTTACTATCAATTAGGTGATCGATTTAGGGCCATCTTGGCCCTCTTGTTTTAATTGTTATTGCTCAATTATAAAAGCTTGTGAAAAGGGTACAGGGAGTAAACTATTTTCACTAGAAGCCCGGATAAAAATGTAATAAGTGTTTAAGTAAGACAACTCCCCACAACATAATTGTTTCATGTATACATTGTTAAGTTTAGTTGCTTCTTTCAAAACATGTACCTGCTGAGATTTGATCTTAGAACTCTTGTTAGACCAGGCGTTTTACCATTAAACTACAGTATAGGTTTTTATTTTGAGCAGCAGTTCATGAAAATATGTGTAATTTTATTACCAGTAAAGTATAAGAATTTTTTTGTTACAATGAATGTATACCAATTTAAATTTTACCATTTCTATTGTATAAATTATACAATTTCACAAAAAAAAATGGATTTCACAATAAATTACATAGAAAACAGATACATTTCTGTGGTATTTCAGTTATATCAGAGGACAGAACACATATGTGAGGTCACTGGGTGACTAATATAACTGACATTAATTATGAACTGCTTTATAATAGCCTTTTTCTGTTGAAAAACAGATGAAGTTTTCTTTATTTTTCAACCAAAATGTTTATGCAAATTTATTTGAATAAAAAGTATTTTGAGTGTTTCTTGAATTTAAAAAGAGATTGATCCTCTTTATCTACAGATATCAATGCTCAGTTTGTTTTTACCTTATTTGAGTTTGATATAGTTAGTGTACATTGCCCTGTTTCATAGACGGACCTAAATCGGTGACAGTAAAAGCTAGGCTTTTTATTTTGCATTTGCTCTTCAATTTGAAGAGTTCTATGACATCAGTGGTTGTTGTGCTCCCAAGTATGAAAATAGTGCTGTCAATAGATGTTGAATCTTTTGTAAATGTTGTTTGAATACATACATGCAGATCTCGAGTATTTAAAATAACCTAGTGAAAATAATGTTAAAATTCTTAGTACCAAGTTTGTCCAATCTGATCAATAAAATCATTTTTGGATAAAAAAAAAATATATGAAACTTCTAGAAATTCAGCCTGTTGAAAGAAAAGTAATGTGTTTTACTGATAGCCCCCCCATATGACATCATTTCTTTAAAACAATCATGACTCATTTGAGTTTGATCAATAAACAAATTTTGGTTAAAAAAAAAGATGAATCTACTAGAAATGCAGCCTGATAGTCCACATATGACATCATTTCTGTAAAACAATGGACTCATTTGAGTTTGATCAATAAACACATTTTGGATAAAAAAAAAAGATGAATCTACTAGAAATTCAGCCTAGCTGTTGAAAGAAAAATAATGTGTTTTATTGATAGCCCACATATGACATCATTCCTTTAAAACAATGGACTCATTTGAGTTTGATCAATAAAGAAATTTTGGATAAAAAAAAGATGAAACTACTAGAAATTCAGCCTATTGAAAGAAAAGTTATGTGTTTTACTGATAGTCCACATATAACATCATTTCTTTAAAACAATAGACTCATTTGAAGGCATGAAAGTGTTTTCCTCTCTTTCAGGTTGGAGGTAGATGGCTTAAGACATTTACTATGTATACCCCAAAACCAGGGTGAACTGATTCTGGTCATACATTCATGATTTGACAAAGACTAGGTCATAGACATAAACTGTTAAACTGTACAATGTAAAAAAATAATGTAAATTGAAGGCAAATAATTTGAAATTGACTGTAGTTTTGTTTGTTTGCTACATTTACTGCAATAAATAGATAAACGTCTTAAAGTTAATACAACTAGACAGTCGAAGATATGATAGTTTAGCTATTTTCTTGAGTGGAGTCAACATATTTGACAAGACGGCTTCGGCTTCAAATGACAGATACAGACAAAAACGATACACACCATGTGACGTCACGCGATGTGACGAAAGCATCGTGGAACGTTCCCAACAGATACTAAACAAATAATTTAGAAATGAAGTTATATTTTTAAGCAAATTATTGATATAATAAATAGCTTACCTTGAAATGAAGCTATGCCGATACAGAAACAGAATTGTTCGTCCTTTTCAGTTAAAATAATATCCGAGGCCAGTGTAACGAACGATAACTTCCGTTGAAATATTTACAATCATTTTCAAGTGTTTATTGCTTCTCTATATTGCAAATATATAAAATCCATGAAATAATGATGACAGGTACAAAAGAATAGTCGACTTAGCCTTCATAAAGTCCTTCCAGTGAATGAAATCCATTTTTGACGAGTCAAACTATCTTTTCCTACCATTCCTGTCGTTTTCCTTTTGTTATTTATTTATTACTTGCCTTACAATGACGTTACTTTTCGTTGCAATGACGTCACATTTGGATGTATTTACTTCCGGTTGAGAAAATATTATTTTAAAAATAGAAAACGAGTGCAATTACACGCAAATTATCACATATCAGATTCCTTGTTTTCATTCCTTTATCGAGAAGGAATTTAATTTAATTTTTCTCTCTAGTTCTAAGTATTTTTTTATTTGTCAAAACAAACGAATATCGTGTTTGTGGGTTTTACCGGTTACGAAATGAATAGGTTACGATAATTTGTCCATCCAGTAAGACCGGAAGCAAAATGGCCGAAAAAAAGTGCTATGGGGTTGAGATTTGATATGTGAAAAACAGTAAGATTGTACTGAATTCTCGTTGTTTTGATCTCGTATGATGTGTTTGTACGTGTAACCTATAGGCGTGCTTCGCTCGAGCCTTCGGCTCGAGCTTTCACACGTATTATGTGATGTATATATGATGTATTGATGAGACTTTAATAAACTATCGAATTAATATGTTAATAGGCAAAGCCTACGTCGTGTGAAAGCAAGAACAAATTAATTAAGCACTGTCTGTCCCCCCAACAAGAAACAAATTAATAGGCAAATTGTAGAAAGTTACAAAAACAGAATTTGAAAAACATATTGAAAAAAACCGAAACTTAGCATGCATTTAAGTTTAATTTGTACATATATATCTGTTTTATTTTTTATTAGGTCAGGATTGTAAGAGACTGTAAGATTTCCAAGGATGTTGATGGAAAACAACACTAGAAGGCATTGAAGAATGTTCTGATTTATTTTTACAAATGCCAGTTATTTGTAAACTAGTAATACATATAATTGGAAACTGACTCTTACCATGGTTGATTGAATGACTTGCGCTTAACATTACTTTCAATGGTACTTCAGTTCACCTAACATTTTCCCCTGGCTTTCTAGAATACTAAAATACTCCACACAACAATCTTCCAAGGCAGATGGCTAACTTTGCATGATCTGGCTGAATGTATAATCTTGAGACAATTTAAGATGAGAACACTATGCATACAGACTGAGAAAACTGTAATTTTTGACAAATATTTTCAAAAGTCCCATTTATAATGATGTATGTTGGAAAGGGTAAAGTTTAGCCCCTTGTCTCATGTAAATTACTTGATTTCTGTGACTAATCCGAATACATTGTCGGAATGGTGTAATTTATCCAAATTGAACATATCCAAAATGAACAATATGTTCCTATTCAACAACATTTTCATTTGAACACCTATCTCCTTTTCTGGTTTTTAATTTGTAAAACATGAAACAGCATCAGATTATTTGTTAATAAGTACCAGACTTAGTGTCAACAACAGTTACTGATTATATATACATGTATCTGAAATATGTTGTTTGAAAAAAAATGGATAATGAAAGATCTGATCAATATATTCAATATACATTGTATTGCATAAAACAATAAACAGTATGTTTATAGCAAATAAAGAAATTATAAAAAGTACAATCAGAGAAATGGATTTTCCAGAAGAATTTGCAATAATTTAACATTGTTAGTGATCATGTTAAAATTGCTCTATTATAAAAATATGATGTATAAATTTCGTTAAAACTTTGATATTAGAACGGTTATCAAAGCTGGATCAAACCTTGAACATGTACAGATTCTCAGAGTTATCAATGTTGATAACCATTCCTTTTTTTAATTGATATTGCTCAATTATAAAAGCTTTTGAAAAGGGTACAGGGAGTAAACTATTTTCACTAGAAGCCTGGATAAAAATGTAATAAGTGTTTAAGTAAGACAACTCCCCACAACATAATTGTTTCATGTATACATTGTTAAGTTTAGTTGCTTCTTTCAAAACATGTACCTGCTGAGATTTGATCTTAAAACTCTTGTTAGACCAGGTGTTTTACCATTAAACTACAGTATAGGTTTTTATTTTGAGCAGCAGTTCATGAAAATATGTGTAATTTTATTACCAGTAAAGTATAAGAATTTTTTTGTTACAATGAATGTAAACCAATTTAAATTTTACCATTTCTATTGTATAGATTATATAATTTCACACAGAAAAATGGATTTCACAATAAATTACATATAGAAAACAGATACATTTCTGTGGTATTTCAGTTATATCAGAGGACAGTACACTTATGTGAGGTCACTGGGTGACTAATATAACTGACATTAATTATGAACTGCCTTATAGCCTTTGTTGAAAAACAGATTAAGTTTTCTTTATTTTTCAACCAAAATGTTTATACAAATGTATTTGAATAAAAAGTATTTTGAGTGTTTGTTGAATTTAAAAAGAGATTGATCCTCTTTATCTACATATTTCAATGCTCAGTTTGTTTTTACCTTATTTGAGTTTGATATAGTTAGTGTACATTGCCCTGTTTCATAGACGGACCTAAATCGGTGACCGTAAAGGCTTTTATTTTGCATTTGCTCTTCAATTTGAAGAGTTCTATGACATCATTGATTGTTGTGCTCCCAAGTATGAAAATAGTGCTGTCAATAGATGTTGAATCTTTTTTAAATGTTAATTGTTTGAATACATACATGCAGAGTATTTAAAATAACCTAGTGAAAATAATGTTTAAATTCTTAGTACCAAGTTTGTCCAATCTGATCAATAAACACATTTTGGATAAAACAAAACAAAAATGAAACTACTAGAAATTCAGCCTGTTGAAAGAAAGGTAATGTGTTTTACTGATAGCCCCCATATGACATCTTTCCTTTAAAACAATGGACTCATTTGAGTTTGATCAATAAACAAAATTTGGATAAAAAAAAAGATAAATCTACTAGAAATTCAGCCTGTTGAAAGAAAAGTTATGTGTTTTACTGATAGTCCACATATGACATCATTTCTTTAAAACAATAGACTCATTTGAAGGCATGAAAGTGTTTTCCAGGTTGGAGGATATACCATGGCTTAAGACATTTACTATGTATACCCCAAAACCAGGGTGAACTGATTCTGGTCATACTTTCATGATTTGACAAAGACTAGGTCATAGACATAAACTGTTAAACTGTAGCTACAATGTAAAAAAATAATGTAAATTGAAGGCAAATAATTTGAAATTGACTGTAGTTTTGTTTGTTTGCTACATTTACTGCAATAAATAGATAAACGTCTTAAAGTCAATACAACTAGACAGTCGAAGATATGATAGTTTAGATATTTTCTTGAGTGGAGTCAACATTTGACAAGACGGCTTCGGCTTCAAATGACTGATACAGACAAAAACGATACACACCATGTGACGTCACGCGATGTGACGAAAGCATCGTGGAACGTTCCCTACTAAACAAATAATTTAGAAATGAAGTTATATTTTTAAGCAAATTATTGATATAATAAATAGCTTACCTTGAAATGAAGCTATGCCGATACAGAAACAGAATTGTTCGTCCTTTTCAGTTAAAATAATATCCGAGGCCAGTTTAACGAACGATAACTTCCGTTGAAATATTTACAATCAATTTCAAGTGTTTATTGCTTCTCTATATTGCAAAGATATAAAATCCATGAAATAATGATGACAGGTACAAAAGAATAGTCGACTTAGCCTTCATAAAGTCCTTCCAGTGAATGAAATCCATTTGTGACGAGTCAAACTATCTTTTCCTACCATTCCTGTCGTTTTCCTTTTGTTATTTATTTATTACTTGCCTTACAATGACGTTACTTTTCGTTGCAATGACGTCACATTTGGATGTGTTTACTTCCGGTTGAGAAAATATTATTTTAAAAATAGAAAACGAGTGCAATTACACGCAAATTATCACATATCAGATTCCTTGTTTTCATTCCTTTATCGAGAAGGAATTTAATTGAATTTTTCTCTCTAGTTCTAAGTATTTTTTGATTTGTCAAAACATACGAATATCGTGTTTGTGGGTTTTACCGGTTACGAAATGAATAGGTTACGATAATTTGTCCGTCCAGTAAGACCGGAAGCAAAATGGCCGAAAAAAAGTGCTATGGGGTTGAGATTTGATATGTGAAAAACAGTAAGATTGTACTGAATTCTCGTTGTTTTGATCTCGTATGATGTGTTCGTACGTGTAACCTATAGGCGTGCTTCGCTCGAGCCTTCGGCTCGAGCTTTCACACGTATTATACTATCGAAAACTAGCTATAAATACGCTTGATTTTAGTGTGTTTGAGTTAATTGTTGCTTTATCTTTAGAGATTGTCTTTAATAAAAGATTTACCATACATTATTATTGATTATTTGCGGGGCACCAATTAGAATAATTAAACTCATTAAAAAAGTAGGCCAACGATGTGCAATTACACAAGGTGACAAGTTTGTTTTAAAATTGCTTAATGGAACTGAATAACAATGGAGTATGATTTGTAAAACAAGCGAATTAAACCTTTGAACATTTGCGGGCACCAATTAGAATAATTGAACTCATTAAAAAGGTATATCAAAAATGTGTAATTACACAAGATGACAAGTTTGTTTAAAAATTGCTTAATGGAACTGGATTATGATTTGTAAAACAAACAAATTAACCCTTTGAACATATGCGGGGCACCAATTAGCATAATTATACTCATTTTTTGTTTATCAACAATCGGTAATTACACAAGGTGCTGAGAAGTGTAATTACTGCGATTTAGATGGGTATATATAATGTTCCATATTCAAAGACACCTCATTGTGAATCATCCATATACCAACATATTATACACGTGCTATATTTGTGGAACCTTTGGATATTTCTGAGAGTTATAATTTGGATATTAACTTCACTTTGTGTTAACAGTGAATATGTCTAATTTAAGTAAGAACCGCATTGCTAGATTCCCCTGTGGTGATTGTAGATCAAATTGTGTTTGTGATTGTGTTCTATGTTCTAAGTGCAATACCTGGTATCATGGTAAATGCCAATTCATTTCTGACGATGAACTGAATACGTGGGGTAACATTGATTTAGGATACATTTGTGTGCCATGCCGTACAATGGACGGAAATGAATTTGATTACTTGATGGGTATGCACCGCCTGTTGAAGGTTAGTATTTACGTCTGTCTGTCTGTCCAAAAAACATTATTAGGTATATGGTCTGTCTGTGTTTCTCTAATAATACTTATCTCTTTCTATTTCTGCAACTTTCTCCGTCCTGTTCCTCTATATCCCTCTGTCCCCCTCTCTCTTTCTTTGGCATACTTTGAAACCACGATATTAGATAATTTAGTAACACTTGTTAGA
This sequence comes from Serripes groenlandicus, assembly GCA_031761405.1. NCBI lineage: Eukaryota > Metazoa > Mollusca > Bivalvia > Cardiida > Cardiidae > Serripes > Serripes groenlandicus. The sequence continues at coordinate 95,247 of JASEVX010000025.1, forward strand.
AAAGGAAAAATGTCCTCTATCAAACAATAATACAATTCTTCGGCATTCTTTGAAACCACGATATTGGATAATTTAGTAACATTGTTAGAAAAGGAGAAATGTCCTCTATCAAACAATAATGCAATTCTTCGGCATACTTTGAAACCTAAATATTGGATAAGTTAGTAACCTTGTTAGAAAAGGAGAAATGTCCTCTATCAAACAATAATGCAATTCTTCGGCATACTTTGAAACCACGAAATTGGATAATTTAGTAACATTGTTAGAAAAGGAAAAATGTCCTCTATCAAACAATAATACAATTCTTCGGCATTCTTTGAAACCACGATATTGGATAATTTAGTAACATTGTTAGAAAAGGAGAAATGTCCTCTATCAAACAATAATGCAATTCTTCGGCATACTTTGAAACCTAAATATTGGATAAGTTATTTAAACGATGTCTGTTGCCGAAATAAAGACAATGAGGTATCGCAACCAAAGTGCGAAAAAAAGAAAAGCTAATTGAAATACTTAAATTAAATATGTGATTAACTACAATAAAAGTTGAAAACAATGTGACAAAACGCGAAACAGCTCGTGTTGAGTAATTTATACTTTTGTCACAATGTTTTCAAAATGGTCTGATGCAGACGCGTCATAAACCGTTTGTATGTGGGAAAATATCAGACTTCACCCATAAATATACGCATCATGCATCAATTGTTCATGGGTTTTAACAGAGACATATAAACACATATATGTGTTTATATGTCTCTGGTTTTAAAAACATTGTAAATTTTTCATTATGGAGATGCTTATGTATATACTGGTTAACATGGAACATGTGTCAATAAATAATATTAATTTACGGATGTCTTGGTTTTATCCATATCAGCTATAAACCAGTTGATTTGGCTAACTGTCCGACACGACTATCCCCGAGGCGCTAATTGTTTTATTACCCCGTTCACAGCGTGTGATCAATAATCGTTAAATAACGGAACCTAACGGAGATTAACGAATGTATTTCTTCAGAGCGCAGCTAGGCTTATCGATATTTGATATTTATCTGATGATCAAAATTCTTGGGTATGTATCATACTCCGTCGTGTTTGTTCTTCACAAAATCTTGTCTGACTTGAGAATTAGCCTTGTTTTCAGTATGATGTAAAAACAATATTTGATACTTTTCACTAATAATATTATATACACAAACGGTTTGATTTTTTAGAAATATAAACATTTTAGTAAATTTTCACATTTTCTCGCAATGTTTTCAACTCATACACATGCTATATCTTACATTACTCGTGCATTTTCTCAGAATCATTCAACTCTATCAACGAACAATAGGTTCTCTACTGTTTTGCAAAATATCTTTAAAGACAACTGCTGCATGCCACCAAACTTAAGTTTGTTTAAAACTGTGTATTGCGATTACATCGTTACCAATCATTATCTATAAGATAGAAGCAACCCTTAATCCTCTTCCTCAACCTTTCCCTGTATTTCTTAAATGAAGACTAGGAGACTAGGGTATTCAGTCTGTATCCTGTCATCCACATGATGGTCCATTATATTGTGTACTTGATTGGGTATGTCTAAGCGGGATTTTGAGAAGTTAATAAATGTGATGAATTATGCATAATATACGTCGGGATTAACAAATAATTAATTAACGTGTGATAATCAAATCAAGGTTAGTGTGGTAAGAGACAGAATACCATTTCCTGTGACAGATGTGGTGACCGATATGGCACTCGAAGACAGTATAAATGCACCGAGATCAAGCCGCCAACTGCAAGATAAGATATATCGTGAAAAACGTAAAGTCAGTAAGCAACCAACCAACCACAACGTAGCGGATGAAGTTTTAACTGTAATGGGCCAAATCCACGATCACCCATATGTGCAAGAAATGGTCCTTACAAAAGGAAAACAACCTGTTACAATTTTATATAGTGAGGACCAAATGTCCGATTTTAGGAGGAACTGTGTTGGTTACAATAGTAGTGTTATTGGAGTAGATCGTACGTTTAATTTAGGGAAGGTGTTTGTTACAACAATGACATATAAAAATAGATGTGTTACAAATAGGAAAACAGGACAGTATCCTGTATTTTTAGGTCCTGTATGCTTGCACTGGGACGCGGAACAATCCACATATTACAAATTCTTCTCGCATGTAAAAGACATAATAGGTAGTGAAATTACAATAGGGACAGACAACGAGAAAGCAATGAGAAATGCTCTCAAGAGTAATTTTGCGAATGCCCAGTTTATATTATGTACAAAACATCTTAAGGATAATATCAAACATAATTTGCAGAAACATGGCTGTGAAGAGAAAGACAGGCAAAGGATTTTATCTTTAATTTTCAGTGACAATGATGGTCTTGTACATAGTGACAATGATTGGGATTTTGACCAGAGGGAAGACGACCTGTCTGTTTTCTTTGTAAAATACCCCAAATTTAAAATCTATTATGATAAATATCTAGTAAAAAAAGTAAAAGAATTTGTATATATTCCTTTAAGAGAAAGACACATTACCAAATTGTGGACGAACAATAATGCCGAGTCAATTAATAACAGGCTAAAACAAGTAGCAGAATGGAAACAGCATCCGATCCCTGAGCTTGTGGACCGTCTACATACTGTCTCCAAAGCTCAGATGTTGGATTTGCGACGGGCACTGTATGGTAGTGGCAATTACGAGATTCACAGATCTTTGGCATCTTTTTTAATTGATGAAAACATTTGGGAGGAGAAAACAAAAGACGAAAAACTTAGTCATTTCAAAAAGTTTCTTAAAACAACTGCAGTATCTGATCTTCAAAATTCAAAATTTGTCCACGCTATTGGGGGCACTTTCAAAGTATTTAAGCCAAAAAGCAGTGCAGGTCGAAAACCAGGACAAAGAAAAAGACCTAAAGCAGAAAGGGCATCTGAAATAAAACATCGATGATTTTTTTCTGCTTTTTGTCTTTTCTACATGCCATTTCAAAGCTTACAATCCTTACAGATGATACTTGATTTTTTAAAATAGTTTTTAATTTTATTAAGGTTTCTTGTGTCTTCTTTATTTTTATATAAATATATCCTTTGCCTGTCTTTTTATATATATATATATTTTATCGTTATACATGTACCATTGAACAAATATGACAAAAGTACAAATAAATTATGATTGCACATTCCAAGTATTGTGTTTTTTCCTTTTCTTGCCGTAATTAATTGTCATTTTCAGATGCATCATCAGTCATAAAAGTTCATCAATTCACAAATCGGAGGGTATTTCATTGCAATTTGTTTTCCTCAAATCCCGGTTATATATTACTTTTAATACAAAATACAGTGGATACATCTAAATATTTGTAGCATTCTTCGACCCATTCTTAATTATTCTATTCATGTGAAAATCAATTTTTAACAATACAATACGTACTAAAATATGTATCAACGCGCATTGAGTGATTGTCACTGATGTAAGTATTTCGTATGAAAAACCGTTTATCTGCCGAATAAAGTACGTACCAATAAATAAAAGTCGTTTTACAGGAGATACATCTATATATTTGTAGCCTACTTCATTTTTTAACACCACTCGTATTGAGTGATTATCACTGATAAGTATTTCGTATGAACAACCGTTTATCTGCCGAATCAAATAGGTAACGAATAAAATAAGTTAAAAAAGTCAATAATAATGTATGGTAAATCTTTTATTAAAGACAATCTCTAAAGATAAAGCAACAATTAACTCAAACACACTAAAATCAAGCGTATTTATAGCTAGTTTTCGATAGTATGTGGTAGTATTGGGTAGTATGTGGTGGTATTGGGTAGTATTGGGTAAATCGTGCCAATATGGTTTTGTGACAAGTAGACATATGCAAGTAATATAAAAGACCTGTGACAAACTTATCTCCTAGAACGAAAAGAACATTCTCAATTTTTCCTGTCACTTGTTTCATAAAGGCCATTGAAATCATTTAGCAGCCGCCCACCTGCTTCCTTTAATCATCATGGCATTTGCATACAAATAGTTTGTAAAATGTGGGCCGTGACAGGTTTGCTGACATGTTTGCGCAAGCCACTTTTCGCATGCATGACTTTTCGTAAAATCGCTGTTGCCATCAAATGTTTATGCAGTGCCAAGTTCAGGCAATGAAAAAAGGCAATTTCCGTCACTGGGAACATCCGCGACTGAATACAAAACGGGAGATACAAAACATCTATAATTCTATTATCGGCGGGCGAAATCTGAAAGCGAATCGGTTACTAGATACATTGAAAGCGAATCGGTTACTAGATTTCGCCCGCCGAATCTACACGTTTATCAAGTAAGTGTCAATTATAGCGGTTTTCTTTAATATCGAGTGCATTTTTGCAAACAAACATCACATTTGTTCATTTACAAACATTATACGTGTGAAAGCTCGAGCGAAGCACGCCTATAGGTTACACGTACGAACACATCATACGAGATCAAAACAACGATAATTCAGTACAATCTTACTGTTTTTCACATATCAAATCTCAACCCCATAGCACTTTTTTTCGGCCATTTTGCTTCCGGTCTTACTGGATGGACAAATTATCGTAACCTATTCATTTCGTAACCGGTAAAACCCACAAACACGATATTCGTATGTTTTGACAAATCAAAAAATACTTAGAACTAGAGAGAAAAATTAAATTAAATTCCTTCTACATAAAGGAATGAAAACAAGGAATCTGATATGTGATAATTTGCGTGTAATTGCACTCGTTTTCTATTTTTAAAACAATATTTTCTCAACCGGAAGTAAACACATTCAAATGTGACGTCATTGCAACGAAAGGAACGTCATTGTAAGGCAAGTAATAAATAAATAACAAAAGGAAAACGACAGGAATGGTAGGAAAAGATAGTTTGACTCGTCACAAATGGATTTCATTCACTGGAAGGACTTTATGAAGGCTAAGTCGACTATTCTTTTGTACCTGTCATCATTATTTCATGGATTTTATATCTTGGCAATAAAGAAGCAATAAACACTTGAAAATGATTGTAAATATTTCAACGGAAGTTATCGTTCGTTACACTGGCCTCGGATATTATTTTAACTGAAAAGGACGAACAATTCTGTTTCTGTATCGGCATAGCTTCATTTCAAGGTAAGCTATTTATTATATAAATAATTTGCTTAAAAATATAACTTCATTTCTAAATTATTTGTTAGTATCTGTTGGGAACGTTCCACGATGCTTTCGTCACATCGCGTGACGTCACATGGTGTGTATCGTTTTTGTCTGTATCTGTCATTTGAAGCCGAAGCCGTCTTGTCAAATATGTTGACTCCACTCAAGAAAATAGCTAAACTATCATATCTTCGACTGTCTAGTTGTATTAACTTTAAGACGTTTATCTATTTATTGCAGTAAATGTAGCAAACAAACAAAACTACAGTCAATTTCAAATTATTTGCCTTCAATTTACATTTTTTTTTTACATTGTACAGTTTAACAGTTTATGACCTAGTCTTTGTCAAATCATGAAAGTATGACCAGAATCAGTTCACCCTGGTTTTGGGGTATACATAGTAAATGTCTTAAGCCAGATATCCTCCAATCTGAAAGAGAGGAAAACACTTTCATGCCTTCAAATGAGTCTATTGTTTTAAAGAATTGATGTATATATGTGGACTATCAGTAAAACACATAACTTTTCTTTCAATAGGCTGAATTTCTAGTAGTTTCATCTTTTTTTTATCCAAAATTTATTTATTGATCAAACTCAAATGAGTCATGATTGTTTAAAAGAAATGATGTCATATGGGGGCTATCAGTAAAACACATTACTTTTCTTTCAATAGGCTGAATTTCTAGTAGTTTCATTTTTATTTTTTTTATCCAAAATGTGTTTATTGATCAGATTGGACAAACTTGGTACTAAGAATTTAAACATTATTTTCACTAGGTTATTTTAAATACTCTGCATGTATGTATTCAAACAACATTTACAAAAGATTCAACATCTATTGACAGCACTATTTTCATAATTGGGAGCACAACAACCAATGATGTCATAGAACTCTTCAAATTGAAGAGCAAAATAAAAGCCTTTTACGGTCACCGATTTAGGTCCGTCTATGAAATAGGGCAATGTACACTAACTATATCAAACTCAAATAAGGTAAAAACAAACTGAGCATTGAAATCTGTAGATAAAGAGGATCAATCTCTTTTTAAATTCAACAAACACTCAAAATACTTTTTATTCAAATAAATTTGTATAAACATTTTGGTTAAAAAATAAAGAAAACTTCATCTGTTTTTCAACAGAAAAAGGCTATAAGGGCAGTTCATAATTAATGTCAGTTATATTAGTCACCCAGTGACCTCACATAAGTGTTCTGTCCTCTGATATAACTGAAATACCACAGAAATGTATCTGTTTTCTATGTAATGTATTGTGAAATCCATTTTTATGTGTGAAATTGTATAATCTATACAATAGAAATGGTAAAATTTAACCCTTTCCCTCATATAGACGCGTTCTGACGCCTCTGCAGCAGACTGCTTTTTGAAAACAAAGTGACAAAAGAAGAAATTGCACAAAACGTGCAATTTCTCCTTTTGCCACAATGTTTTCCACTTTTTGTCATAGGTTATCCATTTAATTATGGAGATTTTCTATGTTTTGACAAAATACGTTCAAAGTCGTCTGCTGCAGAATTATCGTTTGAGGGAAAGGTTTAAATTGGTATACATTCATTGTAACAAAAAAAATCTTATACTTTACTGGTAATAAAATTACACATATTTTCAGATGCTCAAAATAAAAACCTATACTGTAGTTTAATGGTAAAACACCTGGTCTAACAAGAGTTCTAAGATCAAATCTCAGCAGGTACACGATTTGAAAGAAGCAACTAAACTTAACAATTTATACATCAAACAATTCTGTTGTGGGGAGTTGTCTTACAATTCTGTTGTGGGGAGTTTTGTCTTACTTAAACACTTATTACATTTTTGTCAAGGCTTCTAGTGAAAATATTTTACTCCCTGTACCCTTTTCAAAAGCTTTTATAATTGCGCAGCATTGATAACTCTGAGAATCTGTACATGTTCACGGTCTGATCAGATCTTTTACTATCCAATTTTTTTTTCAAACAACATATTTCATGTACATGTATACATAATCAGTTGTTGACACTAAGTCTGGTACTTATTAACAAATAACCTGATACTGTTTCATGTTTTACAAATTAAAAACCAGAAAAGGAGATAGGGGTTCAAAGGGAAATGTTGTTGAATAGGAACATATATTGATCATTTTGGATATGTTCATTTAGGATCAATTACACCATTCCGACAATGTATTCAGATTAGTAACAGAAATCATGTAATTTACATCAGGCAAGGGGCTATACTTTACCCGTTCCAACATACATTTAAATGGGACTTTTGAAAATATTTGTCAAAAATTAGTTTTCTCAGTCTGTATGCATAGTGTTCTCATCTTAAATTGTCTCAAGATTATACATTCAGCCAGATCATGCAAAGTTAGCCATGTGCCTTGGAAGATTGTTGTGTGGAGTACTTTAATATTCTAGAAAGCCAGGGGAAAATGTTAGGTGAACTGAAGCACCATTGAAAGTAATGTTAAGCTCAAGTCATTCAATCAACCATGGTAAGAGTCAGTTTCTAATTATATTTATTACTAGTTTACAAATAACTGGCATTTGTGAAAATAAATCAGAACATTCTTCAATGCCTTCTAAGTGTTGTTTTCCATCAACATCCTTGGAAATATTACTGTCTGTTACAATCCTGACCTAATAAAAAATAAAACAGATATGTACAAATTAAACTTAAATGCCTGATAAGTTTGTTTTTTTTTCAAAATGTTTTTCAAATTCTGTTTGGTAACTTTCTACAATTTGCCTATTAATTTGTTTCTTGTTGGTGGACTGACAGAACTTAATTAATTGTTATTGCTTTCACACGACCTAGGCTTTGCCTATTAACATATTAATCTATAAGAATGATAGATGTTTTGTATCTCCCGTTTTGTATTCAGTCGCGGATGTAGGAAACCAGCCAGTGACTGTGTTTGATTATGTATTCTGGACATACTCTTGCATATTTTAATTTGTTGTTATCCCTAAATGTGTAAATATTTTATTATTTTAGATACATATAAGACAAACTAAGGAACACACGAAATAATCTAGGAGTTAATGATGATTTTTCCGCGCTAGATTATCGCGCACCTGTACTGAAGTTCTCTCATAGCAACAAAGGAACATTCTTATTTAAACCGGTCACTTGTTTCATAAAATAAACCTGATTGCACTTGATTCTGTTGTCAAAATTTTGTATTTCAAGTGGAATTACGTTTTATTCAGACACTGGACTATAATTTTAAGCCTTTGTGGCTTTATATTGTTATACAATGACATTCACAACATTTCGAGTTGCACTGAAGACAGTTCCTTGACAACAAAGCCTTCGTCGCTGCGGACTACTTAGATAAACAATAAAAGTTCTTGTTTAATTTATCTACGCCAATCATTTATAAGAAATGTCTTAAAAATATGAGATGATGAATAACCATAACACTTTTACGAATGCATCAACAAAAATATTTCAATTTTCGAATTATATCCAATCAGAGCGTGGGCTGCGAACCTGAAAGTCGCCCATGAAATGACATCCGGAAAAAAGGCCATACTGATTTTAATTTACCATTGAATTCTGATATATATCTTGATCTTGACTAAAGATGTTATCTAATAACTCGCTGTGCTCGTTATAAAAATAAATAAAAAATGCTTTCAAAAGTTTTGAGTACTATCATAGACATTGAACGATGTGTTTACATATATTGAGGACGATCATATATAGCCATTACAAAATGTGTTTATAAGTTTTGTGTACGATCATAGACATTGAACAATGTGTTTATAAGTTTTGAGTAATAATGTGATTAATTTTTATTCAATATGATCCTATTTTTATCAGAAAAGAAATAGTGAGAAGTTTCACGTACAAGTCAAACATTTAGCTCTCAATTCAAATTTAGTATCAAATTGTCATTCAATTATCATCAAATATTGTGATTGTAAAATAAACTGTACACTTTTGGATTTACTTATCATTCAGTACAGAACATGTTATATTCGCTGGCTTAATTATTATAATGACCACCAGACTTACTCAAAACCATGGAACTAAGCGTTTAACTTCAAGGTGCTGAACTCCAGATGGTGATCAAATTTTGAAATGTTGAAAGTTTTATAAATATTGCTAATAGTGACAACAAAGTAAGTAATAAGTAGTTCAAAACTGTTTTGGCAGTACATGTTGAAAAACTGTCAATTGAAAGTCATGAAAATGTACAATATTTGGCTTACTGGGTATGGCTACCCTGTAAAAATGAAGCATAAACGATCAATATTTAGATGTTTATGGTACTCGAAAGTGAAATTATTACTCTAATTTTATTCCAGAATTATAAAAAGTTACTTGTTTGTAATAAACATGTAAATACAAACAAATTACAAAGCTGGAAAAAAACACATTAACACATTAAGCATACATTGAGAGATCACACAAAAGTGTCGATAACTCGAATTGATTTATGCGTCCTTTTCGAGTAAGAGTTATCGCGAGTTCACTGAATAATAAAGTGTTGTCATCGATAGTTATTACGAGAACTGATTGACTGATTGACACGGTCCAATACACTCAACAATAAGTTGTTTTATTTGTTTGAAATGTGTTTTACTTAGTCCTCAACAGTATTTCAGTTATATCACGGCGTTTCATGGGTAAAATACCAGTATTACAAGGTGGTATTTTTATCCTGACACCGATGCAACATTAGTCGTAATGCTATCATGGCAACCCCGAGCGCCAATGAGGCAAGCCATTTCTACCATTTTAAAAGTCTTTGGTATGACCCGACCGATGATCGAACTGATCTCCCGCTCCAAAAGCAGTCGCTCTTACCACTTCGACGAATTTCTAATTGGCCACCATATAAAATATGATATTATGCGACATATTAAATCAATAAATCTAAATGTTGGTTATGTGTGTATTGTACACACCAATCTATCGAGTTACAGAAAGAAAACAAGTATTCATGTACAAAATCATTCATGCGGAACGGTAGTTGCGAAAATAGCCTATGTGCTCGCATTCCGCATGCACGGCATGGTAGTTGTCGTATTTGGTAGGGATACATTCTTCGTGGATTGTTTTTTATGAAAAACATTAAATATGGCGAGAATGAGCATTGCAGAACGCGCTCAAGTCGTCAGAATGAGTCCTGCCGGCACCCCCATCAGACAGATATGTTACGCGTCGTTATAAAAGTTGCAATATATGTTAAATTACTTGTTATTTAGTGCAAATATTGACAGAAACATGTTTTTTTCTATCAAATGGCCTGCAAAAAGTCCGGATTTAAATCCGATCGAGCACATGTGAGACCTATTGAAGCGCAAGGTGCGTGCCCAGCCGCTGCAACCAAACCTCAGGAAGCTCACGCGTGTCATTCATCATATGTGGGCGGCCATTCAACAACAGTATCTTCAAAGATACATTATATCAATGAGGACAATGTGCCTTGCTGTAATTGACGCAGCAGGTGGACATACAAAGTATTGAAACGAATCAACTACTACGTGATTTGATCTTGCAGTTTTTGTTTTAAGGGTGTCCTGTTAAGTTTGTTCCCTTGATCAAATTACAATGAAGTTTTGTTATACATAGTAGGAGTAAATTCTATTAAACTTATTTTTGGTTATTTGTATTTTTCTCCTAATTCTTTTCCTAAAATATGATAAAAACTAGGTGGCCAATTAGAAATTCGTCGAAGTGTAGATAGATCTGCGTTATTTTTTCAATTTTAAGCCATTCCCAAATACAGTAAATTCGCAGTAGACGACTTTGTAAACATCTATGAAAAACTTTAAAAGGACTGAAAATCTTTACAGATAAAAGTATAATTATGAAATATAGTAGAAAAATTGTTCAATGTGAGCACTTTGTTTATTTACAACGGTAGCCTAATATCAAAAACTCGTCTGCTTCATATACGTTTTACTGTTTTTGGGATTTGTTGAAAGACTATGTTGAACATTTCCAACAACAGCTTTACCACACGAAAGACTTTGTAGCAGTCATGTTCCAAGCTGAAATTGTGTATTGGAAAAACAAATTTATTTCCACATTTGAACCAGTCCTGCTCTTCCACGAAAACACCTCTCCATACGACAATTCTGCAGCAGACGACTTTGAACGTATTTTGTCAAAACATAGGAAATCTCCATAATTGAATGGATAACCTATGACATTGTGGCAAAAGGAGAAATTGCACGTCTTGTGCAATTTCTTCTTTTGTCACTATGTTTTCAAAACGCCGTCTGCTGCACATTTAACCCTTTCCCCCATACAACAATTCTGCAGCAGACGACTTTGAACGTATTTTGTCAAAACATAGGAAATCTCCATAATTGAATGGATAATCTATGACACAAAGTGGAAAACATCGTGGCAAAAGGAGAAATTGCACGTTTTGTCACTATGTCACTATGTTTTCAAAAAGCTGTCTGCTGCAGAGGCGTCAGAAAGCGTTTATATGAGGGAAAGGGTTAAAGAAAGTATGGGAAAAGGAGGAATTGCTCATACTCTGCAATGTTTTGTCTCTCAAAGTTAACCTGTCACCCTCAAGCAGTGTAGTGTGCTGTATTTTCTGAATGTTTTTCTGATAGTGTCTGATTGTGAGATTGGTTAAAACGAAAACAAACGTCAAGGAAGCAAACCATTACTACCATTTTTAACGTATTTTGTATGACCCGACCGGTGATCGAACCCTGAACGGATATTGCAAACCAGTTGTTTTTCGGATTTAAAAAAATTACAGCATTTGAATTTATTTTCATTTATTGTATATAATGTGAGTATGGGAGTATGCCTGGCTGCGCCTGCAACAGACAACTTTGAACAGATCTAGACAACATATGTAACAAGAGGGCCATGAGGCCCTGGAATCGCTCACCTGAGAATGGGCTATTTAAGACTTTACTCTTTCAGCGCCAATGGCAATATCATCAAGACAAACTTTCTGACAAAATTTCAAGCTGCTCAAGTCAAAAATGCAATTTCTATAGTGTTAACTAGATTGTTCTACAATTTAGCCTAGTGACCTAGTTGTTGACCTGACCTGACCTGACCCATATTCGAACTGGACCTAGATATCACTAAGACACACATTCTGACAAAGTTTCATCATGCTCAAGACAAAAGTGTGGCTTCCAGAGTGTTAACAAGATTTTCCTTACATTTGGCCTAGTGACCTAGTTTTTGACCGGACATGACCAATATTCAAACATGGCCTAGATATCATCAAGACAAACTTTCTGACAAAGTTTCAACATGCTCAAGTTAAAAATGCGGCTTCAAGAGTGTTAACAAGCTTTTCCTTCAATTTGACCTAGTGACCTAGTTGTTGACCCGACATGACCTATATTCAAACTTGGCCTAGATATCACTAAGACAAACATTCTGACAAAGTTTCAACATGCTCAAGCCAAACATGTGGCTTCCAAAGTGTTAACAAGATTTCCCTTAAATTTGGCCTAGTGACCTTGTTTTTGACAGGACACGACCCATAATCAAATTGGCCTAGATAATGTATCATCAGGACAAACTTTCTGATAAAGTTTCTAGATGCTCAAGTTTAAAATGTGTCTTCCAGAGTGTTGACAAGATTTTCCTTTAATTTGGCCTAGTGACCTAGTTTTTGACCCAAAATGACCTATATTCGAACTGGGCCTAGATATTACTAAGACAAACATTCTGACAAAGTTTCAACATGCTAAAAATGCGGTTTCCAGAGTGTTAACAAGATTTTCATTAAATTTGGCCTAGTGACCTAGTTTTTGACCCGACATGACCCAGTTTCGAACTTGGCCTAGATTTGATGGAGATATATGTTCTGATAAACTTTCATGAAAATTGGATGCAAAATGTTGCCTCTAGAGTGTTAACAAGCAAATGTTGACGACGGACGACTGACGACGGACAAAAGGCGATCACAAAAACTCACCTTGAGCGCTTTGTGCTCTGGTGAGCTAAAAATCATTGAGCATTTTCTCCTTTTGCAACAACTTGTTCAGAAGGCTTCTGCTATAGCTGTATAAAAATGAATCTACTTGTAAGAAAGGGTTAAAAAATGCTGCAAAAAATTAAAATCGACTCAGATTGGAGAAAATTGTGATAGAAGGATGACCCAAAGCCACGAATATATATTAAAATAACAGATCTTTTTATTAACCATTTTTTATTTATAACCTATATCAATTATTTCAGACATTTGTAATAACAATGAAAATAGACACCACTGTTTCATAGTTAAACCCCTTTCTGTAATGTTAAAGCATTTCTGAATCAAAACCCTTTCCCACATGTAGTCACTTTCTGACGCCTCACCAAGGGACAAAATTTTGAAAAGATTCTGGCGAAAGGAGAATTAGCTCATGAGTAATTTCTCATTTTCCCACAATGTTTTCAACAATTATACCTTTTCCACATGCAAACACTTTCTTACTCATTAGTATCCTTATTCCTACTTACTTAAGTTATTTTCATTTGTATGTTTTCTTATTTCCCTTTCCCCCATATGACAATTCTGCAGCAGACGACTTTGAATGTATTTTGTCAAAAAATAGAAAATCTCCATAATTGAATGGATAACCTATGACAAAAAGTGGAAAACATTGTGTCAAAAGGAGAAATTGCATGTTTTGTGCAATTTCTTCTTTTGTCACTATGTTTTCAAAAAGCTGTCTGCTACAGAGGCGTCAGAAAGCGTCTATATGAGGGAAAGGGTTAAGAGTTTCAAAATCAGGCTTTTCTAACTTTTTATCAGATGAATTCACTATGGCAAGGCTTAACCTTTTCCCACATACAACAAATCTGCAGCAGACGACTTTGAGATCCTCTAAAAAAACAATGGAATGTCTCTGTAAATAACTTATATTACTGAAAGAAGTTGAAAACATTGTGGCAAACGAGCAATTTCTTCTTTTGCGACAATGTTTTCAAAAGTCGTCTGATGCAGAGGCATCTACTTGAGGGAAAGGGTTAAGAAAAGCACTTCAGAAAAGGGTTAAACCCTTTCCCACATACAACAAATCTGCAGATGACTTTAAAAAAGCCTATCCGAAAATAATTTAAATCTATAAATGTGAAAGTTTTATTATTGAATTAAGATAAAAAACGTTGTGGCAAAAGGAGAAATAGCTCATTATGGGCAATTTCTTCTTTTGACACAATGTTTTCAAAAGTTGTCTCCTGCACATCTGTCAACGTATGTCCCTGCTAAAGACCTCTTAAAACCTCTCTCAAGCAGATGACCTTAGAAACATTGAAGGAAACAGAGAAATTGCCATAATAAACATATCCTTTTCATGCAATGTTTGTTTCTCCATCAGAAGTGTACTTCAAATTTCCGTATTTTTCTCATATTATCTAATATTATCAAGAGTTCATCAATTTATAATTATTGTCATTAATTAATTCCTTCCCACATACTACAAATCTGCAGTAGACTTCTTTTGAAACATCTAGGCTAAATTATGGAAAAATCTCTGTTAATGAAAGTATTACAATTGAACTGAACACATTGTGACAAAGGAAGAAAATTCTCCTTTTTTCACAATGTTTTCAAAAGTTGCCTATTGTTAAGGCCTCAAAATACGTCTGTATGCGGGAAAGGGTTTACACAACATGGTGGGACTTGTTTAAGATCACTGCATATCAGTTCTTGGGTAAGACAGGTTTTGTATGTAGAAAGATTCATTGTTTGGTGTTTTAAGCCACTTTCACCAATTTTTCAGTTATATCAGGGCAATTCCTGGTTAAAAGACCAGTACTTCTGGTCCATTTATCCTGACACCAGTAAGTCAGTCATAATGCTTACCCCGCAACCCTGAGCGCCAAGAAGACCAGCTATTATAAATTACTACCTTTTTTGAAGTATTATGTATAACCCAGCCGGGGACTAAACCAGCAACCCCCCACTCCTTGCATTACACCACTGAGATGGTCTATGTAGATGGATGGTTATAATGTGTGCATGTGGTTTGAAAACCGAAAAAAAACATTAAATGATTATGAGCGGATATTACAATTTCATTTATTACAACCTATTGAACCCAAAATAATATTATGCTAATCAAAGTTACATTTCAAGCCCTGCCCCGGCTGTGCTAAATAATCAGGGCACTGTTTTAGCAATAAAATAAAAAAGACTTTACACACATGTTGCCCAAATAGCTTTAACCTTTTCTTACATACACACGCTTCAAATTTGTTGTATGTGGGAAAAGGTTAACCCTTTCCCTCATACGACAATTCTGGAGCAGACGACTTTGAACATATTTTGTAAAAAAGTAGAAGATCTCTATAATTGAATGGATAACCTGTTTTGTGCAATTTCTTCTTTTGTCACTATGTTTTCAAATAGCCATCTGCTGCAGAGGTGTCAGAAAGCGTCTATATGAGGGAAAAGGTTAAAAAGTATTTCAAATCTTCCACATTACAGATCACCAGACCTGTAGATATGGTCTTATTTAGAGTCCTGTATTCGATGCCAAACTTTCCACCTAAAAAACCCTATATTGTAGATTCTCATAAGAATCGTCTCAATGATTACCTGCAATAAGGTTTACTAGCTAATGAAGCCTTTCCCACCTGCAGCAAATGACTTTTGAAAAACACTGTTGCAAAAAAAAGAGAAATCTCTCCTTTTGCCACAAAGTTTTTAACTCTATTAAGTATATCACTCAATTATGTAGATTTTTTATGTTTCAGCCAAAATGTTTTCTATGTCATCTGCAGCAGATTTGTTGTATGTGGGAAAGGATTACATAACACATTCTGGGACAGACTAAATCATATGGACCAAATCACATCAACCAGGGGTACTTCAGGACAATCGAAAACCAGAATAATCAAACAAGCATCCTAGAAGATTCCACAAAACATTGTTGCAAAAAGGGAAATTGAATGCAATGCATTCTACTACACTATTCAATAATTATGATTTATTTAATTTAAAGCAATTATTTATATATTTGCCTATATGTTTTCGAAGTGGTCTGCAGCAGATTTGTTGTATGTAGGAAAGGGATAAAACCTGTCTATACTATTATGTAAGCTGATTATAATTGCTACTTTTTTCACAACGAAAAGTCAGGTTTAATGTGGCATGGCTGGCCTTTTTTCTTATTATTATTTCAACCTTTTCCCACATACAACAAGTCTGCCGGAGAGGTCTTTGAAAACAGTTCGTCAAAAATATGGAAACTCTCTGTAGACGAAAGAAAAATCATTGAATATAGTTGAAAACTTTGCGGCAGAAGGAGAAACAATGTTTTCTTAAGTCGCTTCATCAGAAAGTGACTCAAACTGTATGGGAGAAAGGTTTAAAGATTCAACAAAGCATGGTACATGTAATTCAAACAAATGGTGAATGCAGAACAAAGACTTAAAACTTCTATTTGAGCCACACTCTACAAAAGCCAACCATAAGGCTTTTACAACCAGTGTAGATCCAGATCAGACAGGGCATCTGTTCTGTCGGATCTGGCTCTGCACTTTTTGCTACTGAGTCATTGAAGGATAAAAGAAATGTCTGTAAAGCATTTGTATACTTAGCATAAATGCACAGGCAGTTCTTTATCCATAAGGGAAATAATTACAAAACGGTTTGATTTCACAGAGTGTCGGTCAATTACATTTACAAAATTTTAAATCTTAATTATCATGCTGAATTTGTTCAACTAGTATGATCATCATTTTTAACCCTTTCCCTCATACGACAATTCTGCAGCAGACAACTTTGGTCGTATTTTGTCAAAACATAGAAATCTCCATAATTGAATGGATAACCTATGACAAAAAGTGGAAAACATTGTGGCAAAAGGAGAAATTGCACGTTTTGTGCAATTTCTTCTTCTGTCACTATGTTTTCAAAAAGCCGTCTGCTGCAGAGGCGTCAGAAAGCGTCTATATGAGGGAAAGGGTTAAAGTCAAGTTTCTTACATAGATCTACATTTATTTGTTTTGTATATTTTGGGTTTTTGTGCTTCTTTCAACAGACAAGATCATATCTCGGCTGACAGGAAATATTATTTTGGTGCCACACCTTATATTTACATCTAGATAAAAAATATATAAGGTATGAACCAATACCAATAATTCCCACCTGTTGGAGCTTATGAGTTGCATTGACTCCATTATTTCAGACCCATTAACCCTTTCCCACATAAAAGACATCTGCAGCAGACGACTTCGAAACCATACCCGAACATATTTCGAACCTACCTTTAACCTTTTCCCTCATACGACAAATCTGCAGCAGACGACTTTGAACATGTTTTGTCAAAAAATAGAAAAATCTCTATAATTGAATGGATAACCTATGACTAAAATTGGAAAACATTGTGGCAAAAGGAGAAATTGCACGTTTTGTGCAATTTCTTCTTTTGTTATTATGTTTTTAAAAAGCTGTCTGCTGCAGAGGCGTCAGAAAGCGTCTATATGAGGGAAAGGGTTAAATGAAAGTACAATAATTGAATAGAGGTGATAACAAGGTGACAAAAGAAGAAATTGCTTGTTTTGAGCAATTTCTTCTTTTATCATCATGTTTTCAGAAAGCCGTCTGCTGCAGAGGCGTCACAAAGCATCTATATGAGGGAACGGGTTAAACCGGCTCTTACGGTTCGAGCACTTGTGAAATTGTGTTTCCTCAAAATTATGCAAATCAGTCCTTAGTGAATTAATTTAAATCAGGATCAGACTGCATGAGCCTGCAGGCTGATCTTGGTCAATGCTGCTAGCAAATGTTGTATGAAGAAATGTATAGCAGGATAAACAAATTTTATCAAACCCTTTCCCAAATACAACAAATCTGCAGCGAAAGACTTTGAAAACTTCTAGGCAAAAAATATGAAAAATCTCAGTACATTTATTTTTAATATAGATGTAAACATTGCCGCAAAAACTATGAGCAATTTCTTCTTTTGCCATAATTGTTTTAAATGTCGTCTGCTGCAGATGTGTCAATGTGTATCTGCATGTGATAAACAGTTTACCCTTTCCCTTATACAGACGCTTTCTGACGCCTCTGCAGCAGACGTGTTTTTGAAAACATAGTGACAAAAGAAGAAATTGCTCAAAATGAGCAATTTCTCCTTTTGCCACAATGTTTTCCACTTTTAGTCATAATCAGGTTATCCATTCAATTAAAGAGATTTTCCATTTTTTGACAAAATATGTTCAAAGTCGTCTGCTGCAGAATTGGTATATGAGGGAAAGGGTTTAAAGTGGCATATAGCAGAGTTATTCCCTTTACCACATAGAACAAATCTGTAGTAGATGACCTTGAAAAATATCTTTGTCATAATATTGAATATAATATTATATCTAAATGTAAGAATGATTATTGACATGCTTATTTTCCTTTTGCATTTATGTTTCAAAAGTCAGCAGCTGCAAAGGCATCATAATGTGTTGTGTCTGTATGTAAGTCTTTTTTCAGTTCTTTGTAGACATCATTTGAGCCGTCCTGCAAGAAAACCAACATTATGGCCTCTGCGTAATGTATCGATCCAGATCAGATCAGCCTGTGCAGTCTGCGCAGACTGATCCGGGCCAACACATTCCGTCTCAGGGGGATAGAGGTATAGAGTAATGATTCTTGAAAATCCACAGGAGGCGAAAAGTGTCCATCCAGGTTAGCCTGCGCGGCATGCTTAGGCTGATCCGGGTCGATATTTTATGCAGAGTCCATAATGTTGGTTTTCTAGCGGGACGTCTCATTTGTAGTAATATAAAACAGACATCTTTGTTCATCAGTCATATGTCAGTTCATCTTTTCCTCTAGTGGAAGGGAGTTATACATCATGTGTATGAAGCCAGCCTTTCAGAAATCAACTGAAAACAAAATTCAAAGTGTCATTAATTTCATTAAATATGATCTATTACACCGATACAGAGAAGTTTTGACATTACCACAAACAGCCTTTTGCTTTAAACATTGTGAGAAAAGGAGAACTGATTAAAAATGAGCCATTGCATACTTTCAAGCAATGTTTTATCACTTTCAAATTCATTTTTCCCTTTTCCAACTTGCAGTTGAATTTTGACGAAGTCTGCGTCAGAAAACTTTTGAAATTATGTGGAAAAAGGAGAAATTGCTCATCATGAAAGTTTCAAAAGCCTATTAAGTTCAAGAGAAATTGTTCATGTTTGTAAAAATGTGTCAGCATGATGTGTGAAAGGGTTAACCCTTTCCCTCATACGACAATTCTGCAGCAGACGACTTTGAACGTATTTTGTCAAAACATAGAAAATCTCCATAATTGAATGGATAACCTATGACAAAAAGGGGAAAACATTGTGGCAAAAGGAGAAATTGCACGTTCTGTGCAATTTCTTCTTTTGTCACCATGTTTTCAAAAAGCTGTCTGCTGCAGAGGCGTCAGAAAGCGTCTATATGAGGGAAAGGGTTAAGAAATGCAATATCTAAACAAGCTTATTATATGCACATTCCTCCAAAGTAAATCCTTAATTCCCACATACAGACATCTCTGCAGCAGTCAACTGTTGAACATTTGTTACAAAAGGAGAACTTTCTCCTTTTGTCACAATATTTTCAACTCTATCCAGTAAATCATACTTTAGTTAAAGGAGATTTGATGTATGTAGGGGAAGGTTTAAATTGAATTCCAGAACAGAGAGATCTGCACACAAATAAACAACAGCAGGAGACATTGAAAATATCTGGGCAAAACTATGGTACACACTGTTAGTCTAAATATAATTAATGAATAAAGTTGAAAACATTGTGGCAAATGGAGCATTTGCTCATCATGAGTAATTTCACCTTTTGCCACATTTTTATCAAAAGTCGTCTTCTGCAGAGTCGTCACAAAGCGTCCATATGGGGAAAACAAGTAAACCGTCTACACTTAGTACCTTAATTAGCTTTTGTCTATGCTTTGCATTTCTTTCCAGTTAATTTGAATTAGTCTTCAAGCCATCAAATAATTTCTTGAATTTAGATTGGATTCAATCTATATTAAGCTTCTGGTCCATGATACATGTATATGAAAAATAATAAATAAAAGATAACACTTGTATTTATCGTTTATTACCTTCTATGCAAGAATGAATTTCTTCCAATTTAGCTGATTACCCAAATTCATATTCTTTGAGTCGTCTGCATTATCTTAGAATATGCTATTGCAACACCCTAAGAAATCAGATGTTCCAATTTCATACAAAGAGAAGTCATCTGTATCAGTAAAAGGGTTGATAAACAAAATATATTGAATTCTGTATTATATTCGTATAAAGTAAAGCTGTAAATTGATTAGGACAGTCACCCTTTGACTACAGGTACTTATTTTGAGAAGCCTCTACCACCAGTGAAATGCCGGGCTAGCCTGCACATTGTAGGGGTCTGACCACTCCATACTGCTGGCTGCCTAACTCAACATTTTCATATTAAATATTCCTAAAATTGACTATAGGTTCTTCCAAAAGCAAAGCTTAACGAGTCCATTTAAAAAAAATGCAGCATTGAATGTTTCAAAGTGTAATAGCACAAAGGGCAGAAAAGGAAACAATTAGTATCTGTCTGTTTTCCACAATATTACTATGACTAAAGATCTGTTTAAAAAAACAAACAGAATACATCATGGCTACTTTAACTGGGAGCATATAACTCACTATAACTGTTGAAAATATGTTTAAACCTCTATCATTCAATGTACAACACTGAAACTTCTGAGTCATATATATGCTGTAAACAAATTAGTTTAAGACAATATTTCATGAATCTTATGTGGCTGCAATTTCAGCTTTCATTGACTCTCGGTAAAGCAATCAGAATTAATGGGCTACAGTTCTAGTTTTTGCTGTTGCACATACTCATAAGAATCTTAATTGTAGGCAGATTCATTAAGATCTGAAATCCTTAGACATGGTTAAATTCATAAACAGGGTTAAGCGCCTCTAGAACAGTTGGTAACAACAATGGCTATCAACCCTCAGGTGTTGTGAGTTTGAACCCCAGAACCACCTACTTCTTTCCGATGATAAAGAAAATTCCTTGTGAATAGTGTCTTCCACCAATGGGCTTAATAATCTATGTAGGAAGGTTGTCAGTTACAAAGGAAGAATGTTGTGTGGAGTATTGGTGCAAGACAGTCATAAAGCCTACATAATGTGAACCGGTTGCCTTGATATTACTGAAATACTGTTCAAAATTGTGTTAAGCCCATATCAATCAATACACTTTTTAGCAATTACAGAGTCTTATATCCTGTGAACAAAAAGTTTAAGGCAAAATGTAATGAGCGCTATATCTCTTACTTGATACTTCTGCCCTACAATAGGAATCGGACTTCTTCTCTGTGATCCAGGTTCCATTCCACCAAATATGTCCATGTTGAAAATCACCATCTCTCACAATCACAAGTACAACATACCAAGCCAGTTATCCAATATCAATACAAGACCATTCATTCACCAAGCCAAACATTCACCTCTCACACCAATATTCCATATATGTACCATTCCAGTAGCCATTCTACCTTCACTAATCTTGCATCAACGAGGCATGTGAATAAAAACAATACAATACATTAATAAATTTAATACACAAAATTTACACTAATTGCACAAAAATAAATATTCACTAAACCTCTCTTATGTATATGAAGAGGTAATGTCCTAATGTTGATATGGAGTAAGAATGGATACAAACAAAATATTGACAGACATTGAGTGACCAGCTTGCTGTCAAGAGTTATCTTCCACTCATGTCAGCTCATAAAAAGGACTACTGGTACCTCTTGTCTTCATCAGTTCTGTTCTTCATCTTTTAACCTAAAATCTCCTGCTACAATAAAACATTCATGGAAAAACACCAAACAATCATCTTCATCATCAGTCTATTCATCAATTGTTGGATCAACTCAGGAAGGAAATTCTCTGGTGTGTCATTACAAGTGAAATAATGAAGTGACAAGTTTCCTCTACATCAAAGCTTGTGGAAGTTCCTTTAAATAGTACTGCTAATATATCACAAGACAAGGCAAATGAATGTTTTGTTGATTGCTTGTTTTGGGGAGGGATATAGGTTACAAAGAAAACTTACCTGTACAACTTCATCTGTTCTTTGCTTTTATCTGTATCTATTTACCTAAAATCTCTTGCTATAACAAAAACATGCTTGGAAAAACAATAATCAATCCTCTTCAGCAGACTTCTATTCTATGTGGGATCAAATAAGGAGGGAATTTCTTTGTTGTGCCATCATGTGGGAAAGAATGAAGTTACATATTTCCTCTACATCGATTTGGTCATCTAACAGGGAGAAGTTCCTTTAAATAGTACTGTTTACACAAGACCTTGTTCGAAAATGAAACCAGTACATCCAGGAATATTGCCATCAATCATTTTCTGGTGCTTCATGTCAGGAATGTGAGTGCTGTGTTGATTGTTTGTTTTGGAGAAGGGTAGGGGATATCAAAGAAAACTTACCTGTACATCTTCATCTGTTCTTTACCTTGATATGTTCAATTATAACCTACCTTTCATTCTGTGCTGTATGTCTTCTCTGCATGTTCTCCTTTCTTTTTCTGTAAGTGGGAAAGGGTTTAGGATAAATATGTTATGAATGCTAAAACTATTACTTCCCACATACAACAAATCTGCAGCAGACAACATTGAAAAAATGAAAGAACAATTATTTTTTAATATAGTTGAAAACTTTGTGGCAAAATGAGAAATTGCTCATTATGTGCGAATTCTTCTTTTACCAGAATGCTTTTAACTTTTATTTACAAATAGCAGATTTGTTGTATGGTGGAAAGGGTTAAGCATGTGCAAACTATGAAGTCAATATAACAAAAAGTGAAGAAGATATCCAATTCATAGTCCCCTTCCCCACCCCCAAATGAGTGAATCTCAGCATCTATACCATACAATGTAATGAAGGGCATAAGAAGTAAATATGATCCATGTTTGGAAGCCCCGCATTTGTCATTTTCAAGGAAAGGTAAAACATATGAAGAGGCTCAAGAAGGCCAGTATGGCTCTACTGCATTAGGCAAACAATTTTTAAAATCACTATATCCATATAAGGCAAAACAGCCTTGCCCCCCTGGTGGCCATGTTTTTTAACTATTCAACATGGCTGGAATGAATCTGAAAGAGGATTCCTACAAAATCATTGGCCAGATACTTATGGAGAAAAAGATTTTTTAAGTTTTCATTATAGCCATATATGGCAAAACAGCCTCACCCCCTGGCGTCCATGTTTTTCGACCAATCAACATGGCTTGAAGGAATCTGATAGAGGATCACCCAAGGAACATTTCTATAAAACGATTTGAAAATCGGCCAACTGTTATGGGAAAGGAAAAAAATAGTTGTTTTTTTGGGTTTCCATGGAAACCAGAATTATTTATGGATAAAAATAAATGAAGGAATTTAGGAGAAGACATTGGGAAGTTTCATGCCAATTTGCAAGCCATTACAGAGCAGAAGTCATTTGAAGCAAACAGTTGATGCAAGCATTCACGTACGACGCACAATTCGCCATGACATAAGCTCAAGTGGCTTCCAACCAGTGGAGCGAAAAATTAATTTATTTTTTAAAGACTTTTTATAATATTTTTGCCTGGATGTTTTCAAAGTCATCTTCTTTAGATTTATTGTATGTGGTAAAGGGTTCAATTGACAATCGGTCATGCAGCAAGAGAAATACCCAGAAAAGACTAAAATCAGCTAGTACAATGGTGCAAGCGCATAAAAGCCTCTTCAATGTAAGTCAAACAGTTGAAGTGATGTAGCATTTAAACGACTGGGTAAGTCTGTAACCTGATTCAAATGTATTTAACCCTTTCCCACATATAGACGCTTTCTGATGCCTCTGCAGTAGACGGCGTTTTGAAAACATAGTGACAAAAGAAGAAATTGCACAAAACGTGCAATTTCTCATTTTGCCACAATGTTTTCCACTTTTTGTCAAAGGTTATCCATTCAATTATGGATATTTTCTATTTTTTGACAAAATATGTTCAAAGTCATCTGCTGCAGAATTGTCGTATGAGGGAAAGGGTTAACCCTTTCCCACATACAACAAATTGAATATTGAAAAGTTCTATAAATGAAAGTATAATTATTGAATATAAAATTAAAAACATTGTGACAAAAGTAAAAATTGCTTGTGTGTACAAAATTTCATCTGCCACAGAATTGTCAAAATGCATAAATTATATTTATGGGAAAGGGCTGAACAAAATCAATCTTAGCAACACTTTTTGAAAACAACATGGGAAATGGAGACATTCCTAAAAATGTTATTTCTGTTTTCCCCTGGCTGAAATGCTTTCATCTATGATTAATGAATATAGTTCTATTTTTCATTTCTTTCTAAAAATAAGTACGGTAGCGACGCAGGCTGTCAATCCAGGGGTTGTGAGTTCGAATCCCAGCTCGGCCAACATTCTTTCCGACGTTTGACAAAAGTCATTGTGACCTGCGTCATTTGTCTTTCACCAATGGGCTGTTTAACAGTCTATGTGGAAAAGCAACCAGTTGCTTGGAAGGTATGTTGTGTAGTGTAGTGTACTGGTGTGGGAAAACCAGGAAATGTATGAGTAGGTGAACTGGTCGCCGTGATATGACTGATAAATTGTTGAAAACGGCGTTAAACCCTAATCAATCAATCAATTCTAAAATAAGCATATTGGATAAATCTTGGTAAAAGGGAAAGTTCCGAACTGTGTAGTTAAAAATCAGCCTATACCTCTGATCCATCCAATCAGATCATACACACGTTGTAACCTATGAACAATGAAGATCTTCATCAGACTTAACAGATGTGCAGGCTGATCTGGATCTGCACTGACTGTTCACCAAAGCTTTGTTGTATCTTATCACCTCAAAGGGCTCTAATGCCAAGTAGGTCAGTATAGGGAAAATAGACTTAACCCTTTCCCACATACAACAAATCTGCAGCAGACGACTTTGAAAACATTTTATCAAAAATGTAAAAAAATCTCCATTAATGACAGTTTAATTATTAAATAGAGTTGAATACATTGTGGCAAATGGTGAAATTGCTCATCATGAGCAATTTCACCTTTGCCACAATGTTTTCAAAATTCGTCTGCTGCAGAGGCGTCAAAGAGCGTCTATATGTAGGAAAGGATTAAAATCATTGTTGGACAGACACATTTTCAAGTTATTTGTTAATATATCGTACACTGTCCTGTTTCAGTGAGGGACCCAAATCGGTGATCTTTTTTATTTTGCATGTTATCTTCAATTTGAAAAGAGTTCTATGGTATCATTGATTTTTGAGGAATGAAGGTCACCGAAACAGGACAGTTTAGGATAATTGAATACTCATCATCAGTTCAAAAATGTCTGAATTAGTCATTTGACAATTTCCTACATGCAACAAATCTGCAGTGGGTGACTGAATACATCACAATAAAAAGTATTTTTTCCTAGTGTTAAAATGTTTTTACAACATGCATAAAAGCAGATAGGACTAAACCTGGAACCAACCATGCTACATTTGATTCCCCAAATAAGTGAAGGAAAAGTTTCAGTTATAAAACATAGATATTTTCAATCTATTACCTGCTTTATCATCCTAGCTATTTCAAAACTAGTAAAACATAAGATGAAGATATTTTATACGATAAACATAATTACAAGTTTGGAATTTTTTTTTACAAATTTCTTTGGTCTACAATATTTGGAAAACCCCTCGGAGTTGTGCAGAGTTGTCAAAAGTACAGACCACCTCGGTGATGTAGTGGTAGAGCGTGTGCCTCGTGTGTGGGAGGTCGCGGGTTATATCCCCGGTCGGGTCATGCCAAAGACGTTATACATGGTATTTAATTAATGGCTGCCTTCCTTGGCACTCAGGGTTGCGGGGTTTGTATTACGACTGACTGGCTGGTGTCAGAATAAATGGACCAGTAGTACTGGTCACTTACCCAAGAAACGCGGTGACATAACTGAACTATTGTTGAAAGCAGTTTAAAGCACCAAACAATCAATCAATCAATCAATCAATCAATAAATTAATTAATCAAAACTACAGTATTCGGTTTAAGGACAAAGTAATTGGTATTCTTTGACATTTTTTCATACTTGCAGAGGCATTTTAACCCTTTCCCTCATATAGACGCTTTTCGACGCCTCTGCAGCAGACGGCGTTTTGAAAACATAGTGACAAAAGAGGAAATTGCACAAAACGTGCAATTTCTCCTTTTGACACAATGTTTTCCACTTTTTGTCATAGGTTATCCATTCAATTATAAAGATGTTCTATGTATTGACAAAATATGTTCAAAGTCGTCTGCTGCAGAATTCTCGTATGAGGGAAAGGGTTAATGCAGGCAAATACATGTTTTCAAACTCTTCTGTTGCAGGTGTGCTCTGTGTGGGAACGGGTTTAATGAGTAACACTACAAGGGAAGCAATCTTCGGAAATGTGCAATCATGGAGGATTAAAATAAACCGATGCCACTGATCAGACTATTTTCTTTTCGCCATTCAATTATTCAAGCCTTCTAAAAAAACGTCGGATAATATATTTCTTGTAAATAACCACAATCTGTGATAAACAAAACCAAAGAAAAAAGTCTTACCTTTAAATTTGAATTTTTCAAACTCGAACAACTTTTCAGTTTACCGGCTCCCTTCACTGACCAAACGACAATGCCGCGCGCGGAAAGTTCTCAGCGCGCCTTTTCTTAAAATGTGGCAGCCTATGATTGGCTTATTTGGATCAGGTGAGATGTTAGTTAATTTCATTTTTTTTTTAGAACTGTCAACCCAGCGTTCCTGCCACTTGGAGGCTGCACCTAGACCAAATTTACCCTTTATCCTAAAACTTTGTTTCTGTGCTTGGTATCGAAATCAAGGCGATTAAAAATAATATGTATTTACTATTTTTTTTAAACGTGTTTTTTGCAGATACAATTGGCTCACTTCTCCTATTCGTCTGCCCATTTGTCTGCCCCGCATACGCTAAGTAACGTATTAGCAGATTCGTAGCTCATTAGGTTTAACACTCATAACCCCCAAGACACATCCATAACGTAAGTTGCGATACCAGACAGTGTCAACATGCTGTCACGGTTCGGTTATAGCCAACCAACATGCCTCGAAAATGGCCAAGCACCTCATCTCCCTCCATATAAAATCCGTTTGTTGCAAACTCTACGCTTTTAGAGATGTTTGTCATTACGGTAATTTACGCAGCGTTCTACAATTTTAAGTTATATCATCACGGTTCATTATTCTTACACCAGCGAGTAAGCGGAAATGCTAATACACACATGAAAGTAAATAATACCATTTGTCAAATATCAGGTATGACCCGACTATGGATCGAACCTCCCGCACCTGGACGGACGCTCTTACAATACACCACCGAGGTTACACACGTATAGAATGAAGAAGGGGGCTGATTCTTAAAATCACAAAACGAAATTTTAGGGCAGTGTATGCTATTTATGGTCTCACATAATATTCGAATGGTATCTGGCGGAGTACCCTAGAGCAAGGCACATTTCCTAGCCTAGCACTGGTTTGTTTACCCAAGGATCAAGAATAGGTGAATTGTCGCCGTGACATAACGGAAATCATGTTGAAAACAGCATTAAACCATAATTTAACAAAACAAAAATTTCAAACGTCAATTTCATTGATAGAACAATATCTGATCACTCACGTGTACCGATTTGGGGTCTAAACCTTTTCCCACATACAATTAATTGTTTGGTATTTTAAGCCGCTTTCAACATGTTTTCAGTTATATCGCGCGGCGTTTCCTCGAAAGGTGACCTGGACTCCCGGTCCATTTATCCTGACACCACCCAGTCAGTCGTAATGCTAATCGCGCCACAACCCTGAGCGCCAAGAAGGGCAGCCATAATTACCATTTTTAAAAATGACCCAAATGTTGATCGAACTAATATCCGAGGGGGAAGTTCTACAACTACACCATCGAGGCGTTTACACAAACAAAGATTATACAGCAATTCTGAGGTTCAAGGCACAAATGCAGGAAGTTTCTAAAAATGAAAGTACAATTATTCAAGGGAGCGTTATATCGTCATACAATGAGTAAGCTACTACCTGCAGATCGAGGGCTTGGCGTATAAAATTGGTATTTTTTTACCAAGGTTAATTACCTCGCCATAAAGTCTTTATTAGCGTTAAATCATTTTTCTTGGTAAACAATGGAAATTTAGGTGCCATTGCTCGTTCTGTTTTTGTCATTTTTGTTCCGCTAGGACTATATTACCGACACTGGTGCTACTGTGTAGTTACACAGGCTCACTCGAGTCTTTACTAAACACAGATGCATTAAGGCGCGAATACAAATGTTATCATAGGGTGAAATGCCCGTCTTGACCTTTATTTCATTTTCCTCAGATCACTACTACGAATTGTTTGTGTTATTGGAGTTTAACGCCATTTCCAACATTATTTCAGTTATATCACGGCGACAGTTCACTGATGCATGATCCCTGAGAAAACACACCAGTACACACTTATATTGTATTATAATATATGTTTAATCCTAATTGACCATGTTGGTGCTCAATCAAGACTGTTTTATCGATTGGGATTTAACGCTGTTTCCAACAATTTTGCAGTTTACCTTCCCATGTGTTTCCAGGTTTACTCACACCAGTACTCTACACAAGTCTTTCGAAGCAAGTGGCTGCTTTTCACATAGACTATTAGCCTATTGCTGGTAGTGACGCGGTCTGTCAATCAAGCGATTGTGAGTTCGAACCCCTGGTCGGTTAACATTCTGTCCGACGTCTGACAAACATCAAAACGACAAATGTCATTCGTCTTCCACCAACGGACTATTAATCTATGTTGAAAAGCAGCCAGTTGCTTCGAACGACTGTTAAGTGGAGGATTGGTGCTAAAAAGCAAGGCAACTCATGGGTAGGTGGATTAATTGATTGTTTTGAATTTAACTCTGCTTTCAACAATTGTTCAGTTGTATCACGGCGTTTCCTGAATCAGTTACCAGTGTAGGCTCTGGTGAGACTGAAAACATGCATCTAGACACAATGACATGGTGGACTGACAGTGTAGGCTCTGGTGAGACTGAAAACATGCATCTAGACACAAGTACATGGTGGACTGACAGTGTAGGCTCTGATGAGACTGAAAACATGCATCTAGACACAATGACATGGTGGACTGACAGTGTAGGCTCTGGTGAGACTGAAAACATGCATATAGACACAATTACATGGTGGACTGACGGTGTAGGCTCTGGTGAGACTGAAAACATGCATCTAGACACAATGACTTGGTGGACTGACAGTGTAGGCTCTGGTGAGACTGAAAACATGCATCATCTAGACACAATGACATGGTGGACTGACAGTGTAGGCTCTGGTGAGACTGAAAACATGCATCATCTAGACACAATGACATGGTGGACTGACAGTGTAGGCTCTGGTGAGACTGAAAACGTGCATCATCTAGACACAATGACATGGTGGACTGACAGTGTAGGCTCTGGTGAGACGGAAAACATGCATCTAGACACAATTACATGGTGGACTGACAGTGTAGGCTCTGGTGAGACTGAAAACATGCATCTAGACACAATTACATGGTGGACTGACAGTGTAGGCTCTGGTGAGACTGAAAACATGCATCTAGACACAATGACATGGTGGACTGACAGTGTAGGCTCTGGTGAGACTGAAAACATGCATCTATACACAATGACATGGTGGACTGACAGTGTAGGCTCTGGTGAGACTGAAAACATGCATCTAGACACAAGTACATGGTGGACTGACAGTGTAGGCTCTGATGAGACTGAAAACATGCATCTAGACACAATGACATGGTGGACTGACAGTGTAGGCTCTGGTGAGACTGAAAACATGCATATAGACACAATTACATGGTGGACTGACAGTGTAGGCTCTGGTGAGACTGAAAACATGCATCTAGACACAATGACTTGGTGGACTGACAGTGTAGGCTCTGGTGAGACTGAAAACATGCATCTAGACACAAGTACATGGTGGACTGACAGTGTAGGCTCTGGTGAGACGGAAAACATGCATCTAGACACAAGTACATGGTGGACTGACAGTGTAGGCTCTGGTGAGACTGAAAACATGCATCTAGACACAATGACTTGGTGGACTGACAGTGTAGGCTCTGGTGAGACTGAAAACATGCATCTAGACACAAGTACATGGTGGACTGACAGTGTAGGCTCTGGTGAGACTGAAAATATGCATCATCTAGACACAATGACATGGTGGACTGACAGTGTAGGCTCTGGTTAGAATGAAAACATGCATCATCTAGACACAATGACATGGTGGACTGACAGTGTAGGCTCTGGTGAGACTGAAAACATGCATCATCTAGACACAATGACATGGTGGACTGACAGTGTAGGCTCTGGTGAGACTGAAAACATGCATCTAGACACAAGTACATGGTGGACTGACAGTGTAGGCTCTGATGAGACTGAAAACATGCATCTAGACACAATGACATGGTGGACTGACAGTGTAGGCTCTGGTGAGACTGAAAACATGCATATAGACACAATTACATGGTGGACTGACGGTGTAGGCTCTGGTGAGACTGAAAACATGCATCTAGACACAATGACTTGGTGGACTGACAGTGTAGGCTCTGGTGAGACTGAAAACATGCATCATCTAGACACAATGACATGGTGGACTGACAGTGTAGGCTCTGGTGAGACTGAAAACATGCATCATCTAGACACAATGACATGGTGGACTGACAGTGTAGGCTCTGGTGAGACTGAAAACGTGCATCATCTAGACACAATGACATGGTGGACTGACAGTGTAGGCTCTGGTGAGACGGAAAACATGCATCTAGACACAATTACATGGTGGACTGACAGTGTAGGCTCTGGTGAGACTGAAAACATGCATCTAGACACAATTACATGGTGGACTGACAGTGTAGGCTCTGGTGAGACTGAAAACATGCATCTAGACACAATGACATGGTGGACTGACAGTGTAGGCTCTGGTGAGACTGAAAACATGCATCTATACACAATGACATGGTGGACTGACAGTGTAGGCTCTGGTGAGACTGAAAACATGCATCTAGACACAAGTACATGGTGGACTGACAGTGTAGGCTCTGATGAGACTGAAAACATGCATCTAGACACAATGACATGGTGGACTGACAGTGTAGGCTCTGGTGAGACTGAAAACATGCATATAGACACAATTACATGGTGGACTGACAGTGTAGGCTCTGGTGAGACTGAAAACATGCATCTAGACACAATGACTTGGTGGACTGACAGTGTAGGCTCTGGTGAGACTGAAAACATGCATCTAGACACAAGTACATGGTGGACTGACAGTGTAGGCTCTGGTGAGACGGAAAACATGCATCTAGACACAAGTACATGGTGGACTGACAGTGTAGGCTCTGGTGAGACTGAAAACATGCATCTAGACACAATGACTTGGTGGACTGACAGTGTAGGCTCTGGTGAGACTGAAAACATGCATCTAGACACAAGTACATGGTGGACTGACAGTGTAGGCTCTGGTGAGACTGAAAATATGCATCATCTAGACACAATGACATGGTGGACTGACAGTGTAGGCTCTGGTGAGAATGAAAACATGCATCATCTAGACACAATGACATGGTGGACTGACAGTGTAGGCTCTGGTGAGACTGAAAACATGCATCATCTAGACACAATGACATGGTGGACTGACAGTGTAGGCTCTGGTGAGACGGAAAACATGCATCTAGACACAATTACATGGTGGACTGACAGTGTAGGCTCTGGTGAGACTGAAAACATGCATCTAGACACAATTACATGGTGGACTGACAGTGTAGGCTCTGGTGAGACTGAAAACATGCATCTAGACACAATTACATGGTGGACTGACAGTGTAGGCTCTGGTGAGACTGAAAACATGCATATAGACACAATGACATGGTGGACTGACAGTGTCGGCTCTGGTGAGACTGAAAACATGCATCTAGACACAATTACATGGTGGACTGACAGTGTAGGCTCTGATGAGACTGAAAACATGCATCATCTAGACACAATGACATGGTGGACTGACAGTGTAGGCTCTGGTGAGACTGAAAACATGCATCATCTAGACACAATTACATGGTGGACTGACAGTGTAGGCTCTGGTGAGACTGAAAACATGCATCATCTAGACACAATTACATGGTGGACTGACAGTGTAGGCTCTGGTGAGACTGAAAACATGCATCTATACACAATTACATGGTGGACTGACAGTGTAGGCTCTGATGAGACTGAAAACATGCATCATCTAGACACAATGACATGGTGGACTGACAGTGTAGGCTCTGGTGAGACTGAAAACATGCATCTAGACACAATTACATGGTGGACTGACAGTGTAGGCTCTGGTGAGACTGAAAACATGCATCATCTAGACACAATTACATGGTGGACTGACAGTGTAGGCTCTGGTGAGACTGAAAACATGCATCTAGACACAATGACATGGTGGACTGACAGTGTAGGCTCTGGTGAGACTGAAAACATGCATCTAGACACAATTACATGGTGGACTGACAGTGTAGGCTCTGATGAGACTGAAAACATGCATCTAGACACAATGACTTGGTGGACTGACAGTGTAGGCTCTGGTGGGACTGGGCTGATTTCCCGAAGAATCTCGTTAATTAACCCTTTCCCTCATACGACAATTCTGCAGCAGACGACTTTGAACGTATTTTGTAAAAAAGTAGAAAATCTCTATAATTGAATGGATAACCTATGACTAAAAGTGGAAAACATTGTGGCAAAAGGAGAAATTGCACGTTTTGTGCAATTTCTTCTTTTGTCACTATGTTTTCAAAAAGCCGTCTGCTGCAGAGGCGTCAGAAAGCGTCTATATGAGGGAAAGGGTTAACGGCAATTACACGTGATTCTATTATAAAACGAAATATTTTCAACTCGGATAACTATATATTATTTTCTTTTTTTTTTTTTTTTTTTTTTTTAGCATTCAACATAAACATGGGTAGGTTCGTCCTTTCCTTTAGATATCTCGAGCTCGGGAGAGAGTCCAAGTAAAATCATATCATCTAACATAGGTGTTTAACCCTATTTGCAAGTCCATAGCCAATTTTAAAAAAATATTAAGATAAAAAGTGTATGTGTTTTACATCGCTTTCAACATTTTAAGTTATGTGAAGGCGTTTCCTGGGTAAGTTATAAGTACTAATGGTCAATTTATCCTAACAATCGCCATTCAGTAGAAATGCTAACCCCACAGTACTTTCAGCGAAGAGGGAAAGCAATTTTCAATGTATGTAGAATTGCCAAATCGGGAATTGAACGCATGACCTCTCAAAGGCGCGGACACCATGGCTTGTCTGGCTCTATGCTAGCTGTTGGGCGGCTGCAGCAGGTCAACGGGTTGATGTCGTTTGATATTTTCTGGTGCGAAATAAACATGGCATTTTCAGAAATAGATTTATGACACTTCATCTCTGTACAAAACACCGGAAGTATAAGAGGTACAGAAACGGGGAAGTGAATGTATTTATCCCTTATGGCAGAATACCACATTTGATATATGAAGGGAGGTAAAGCTTGGGTGTGCAACTGTGTACCGCTTAGTCTTATTTAACCTTTTCCCAAATACAACCAATTTCGAAACATCCAGGCAAACGTATGCAACATTTCAATTAATGAAAGTAATAATTAACAAAATAAAGTTGAACACATTGTGTAAAAAGGAGACATTGCTCGTTCTTAGCAAATTTTTATTTTGCTGTAATGTTTTCAAAAGTCGTCTGCTGCAGAGGCGTCAGAAAGCGTTTGTATATGCGAAAGGGATGAACTATTCGACGACTTTAAGTCTCCATCCAAAACCATTAGAAAATATGAATATCGTCAAGCAAGGAGGGAAATTGTTGCATGTGCAAACAGTGGAAGCTCGGGTAAGCCTGACGTTCACACAGTACACCACATCCTTCACTGTTCGCCTATACATGTATTTCTAAGAGACAACAACGAAGCTTGTAATAAAAGCTACATTTCTTTTCCATTTGTATGCATGACCCTTAACCCTTTCCTACATGCAGACGCTTTTTGACGCCCCTGCAGCAGACGACTTACATTTTTTTAGCAATCTGTCCTGTTGACACACTGTTTTCATCCCTCTTCAATACTTATACTTAAATGTAGTGATGTTCCACATTTTTGCTTTGACTATTCTAAAGTCGTGTGCTGCGAATTTATTGTAAGTCGGAAAGGGTTTATGACCCTGTGTGCCGCCAAACGGACATATAGCAATACCCATTGTCTCGACCAGTACCATGTAGCGATACAGTTGAAACCGCACCGGTTTCGATCCCCGCATCAGAATAATCCAAACCTCAGGAATCCGTAATTGATGAGCGTTTAACCCTTTCCCTCATATAGACGCTTTATGACGCCTCTGCAGCAGACGGCTTTTTGAAAACATAGTGACACAAGAAGAAATTGCACAAAACGTGCAATTTCTCCTTTTGCCACAATGTTTTCCACTTTCAGTCGTAGGTTATCCATTCAATTATAGAGATTTTCAATTTTTTGACAAAATACGTTCAAAGTCGTCTGCTGCAGAATTGTCGTATGAGGGAAAGGATTAAGCTGTTGGAATTTAAGACTGGGCGTTACGGGTATACCGTTTGGTTACACAGGCTCACTCGAGTCTTTACTGTACGCAGATGCATTAAGGCGGGAATGTTAATTTATCATTATAAAAATTCGACCCGGCCAGGGATCGAACCAGCGACCTCTCTCACCTAAGGTGGACGCTCTACCACTTCACGACGGAGGCGGTCCCATTATGTCTAAAGTACAGAGTGAAGGAAACATTTAATATAAAGCAAAGGCTGTCCATGGATGTGTTAACTTCATGTGACAATGTCCCTGTGAATATACCGTGAATGCCTAGATTACGTCATCCACGCCCCCATTGAAGATATTAACCCTTTCTCTCATACGACAATTCTGCAGGAGACGACTTTGAACGTATTTTGTCAAAACATAGAAAATCTCCATAATTGAATGGATAACCTATGACTAAAAGTGGAAAACATTGTGACAAAAGGAGAAATTGCACGTTTTGTGCAATTTCTTTTTTTGTCACTATGTTTTCAAAAAGCCGTCTGCTGTGCACATAGGCGTAAGAAAGCGTCTTTATGAGGGAAAGGGTTAAACCAATGAATTCAGTGTTCTGGAATGTTATTTCATTCTGTATTGCTAGTAGTAGTCATGATCCAGCCATAGACTGTTCGTCCATTGGTGGACGAATGACGCTTGCAGTCTTCCGCCTCTTATGCGGCGGCTCTAGATATCCACTACAAATACCTTTGATGTCGACAGTATGGAAGCCCTGGAGGGACTTCTTACTTCCATACTTCTAACTTCCATACTTCTAACTTCCATACTTCTAACTTCCATACTTCTAACTTCATTACTTCTAACTTCATTACTTCTAACTTCCAAACTTCTAACTTCATTACTTCTAACTTCATTACTTCTAACTTCCAAACTTCTAACTTCATTACTTCTTACTTCATCACTTCTAACTTCATTACTGCTAACTACATTCACTTCTAACTTCTAACTTCATTACTTCTAACTTCCAACTTCATTACTTCTAACTTCATTACTTCTAACTTCATCACTTCTAACTTCATTACTTCTAACTATATTCACTTCTAACATCATTAATTATAACTTTCAACTTCCTGACTTCTAACTTCAATACTTCTAACTTCATTACTTCTAACTTCGAAACTTCTAACTTCATTACTTCTAACTACATTCACTTCTAACTTCTAACTTCATTAATAGTTAGAAGTAAGTAAGTTGGAAGTTAGAAGTAATGAAGTTAGAAGTGAATGTAGTTAGAAATAATGAAGTTAGAAGTTAGAAGTAATGAAGTTAGAAGTAAGGAAGTTGGAAGTTAGAAGAAATGAAGTTAAAAGTTAGAAGTGAATGTAGTTAGAAGTAAGGAAGTTAGAAGATAGAAGTGATGAAGTTGGAAGTTAGAAGTAATGAAGTTAGAAGTTAAAAGTGATGAAGTTAGAAGTTTGGAAGTTAGAAGTAATGAAGTTAGAAGTATGGAAGTTAGAAGTATGGAAGTTAGAAGTATTGAAGTAAGAAGTCCCTCCAGGGCTTCCATACGACAGGCCTTAAAACACCATTCATGCATTCATTTATTAGTCGCCGGGCAGAAGCCCGCGACTTCTATTTTTAATAGGTTTTCGGAAATGACATGGGAGGGGGGATTATTATTAGAAAGAAACACATTTAGATGTCTTGAACATATTACAATTGTGTTTGTTTAAAAACACTAAGTAATGACACATCTAAAATGAAATAAATATTCCGATGTTTTAGGTATTTTCAGTTTCTTTATTTTGACTCGCATTTATGTTTTTTACACATTTAGATGTCTTGAACATATTACAATTGTGTTTGTTTAAAAACACTAAGTAATGACACATCTAAAATGAAATAAATATTCCGATGTTTTAGGTATTTTCAGTTTCTTTATTTTGACTCGCATTTATGTTTTTTTGTTTTATTTACGAAGACAAAACAGTCCCTATTAGCTAGACTGAAATACTTTATTTTACACTATATACTACATGTAATCAAAAGGCGATAATTACAAACCTTTACGTCGCACAGTCTAATTATTTGTTTACATACCAACTGCGTAGATCAATCTCCTTTGCAGAGAGCCGCTCTTTACACTCACTTACAAATAGTAAATCATAGGTGATTTAAAATGTTTATTTGGTTCGAAACAAATGAAGAAAAGAACAAACCGAGATAAAACTGGTTTTAATAGAAAAATTTCTTTGAACGAACACTCTCTGCCTATAAAGAGAGTTTCAAGAACGACATCTCTGCGAATAAGAAAGAATCGGGTCTTTCGTACAAAATTATTTCGTCCTTGACAATTTTAAATGTGTCATTTAATTCCCTAAAGGCATATTGCTTCCGATCTGCATATTGTTATGCATCATTGACACAAGGGCGCTCATCATACTATAATTCTAAAACATGAGTAGTTTGTTATTTTCATTATAAAAAAGGAAGGAACGAATTAAAATAAATTAACATGTTGTAGGGCTCAGTTTATGTTCGAAATTAAGTTTAAATTATACAACAATTTCAATGAGATTTAACTGTTTAGTTGATATTATATTTCGAAGGTGGTCTAATTTATAAATATTGGACTACATTTCAACATTTGTTAAAGTATGATATAATTAGGATGCCAAGCTAATATCATTTTGAGAAAAAGAGAAAACTCTTCAGCGATTTAACCCTTATCTCATTGTTTTAAAAGTAGATTGCTGCAAAGGTGTCCACTGTTGACTTTAATAGAAGAAAGGTAAAATGACGTGCTATTGCATGCAAATCCTAAATTGTCTGTTTTGTGGTTTTATTGAAAAATAATAAAATTCAAATATTCTGACAAACATCTTGAAAAGTGTATGTGTAATTCACAAATCTTATAATTATTTCTTAATGGAAGTACTGTATACATACTAAGACTAATGATTGGCAAGATTACTCATTTCTATTACTGTTTATGATCAATAATTAGTTGGTTGTGTGTATGGTCAACCTACTTTGGAATGGAGATTGATCATAAACAAAGAAAGGCTTCAATTATTATTCACTTTGTTGACAAAACAATGCAAGTTATGAAACATTTTCACTTGACCCCACCCCTGATGTTCCAATATGCCCCTCAGTTGATAACTGTTTATTCAACTACTATAATGTTAGTGTTATGCATAACTGCAGTATGGATTTCCGGCGACATTGATGCGTTGCATCAACTTTCTCTTGTTCGTATATATATACGTCCGATGCGCTCGTTCTACAAACCAACGTAGTGATGGGAACTCTCTTTTCCAAATTTAAGTAAGATCCGGCCGGGGTTCAAAGCCATGATAAACAGCTTTCATTCCGAGTATGTACACAAAGAAGCCATAATTTAGCTCGCTCTCTCTCTCTCTCTCTCTCTCTCTGTCTGTCTGTCTGTCTGTCTGTCTGTCTGTCTGTCTGTCTCTCTCTGTCTCTCTGTGTCTCTCTCTCTCTCTCTCTCTCTCTCTCTCTCTCTCTCTCTCTCTCTCTCTCTCTCTCTCTCTCTCTCTCTCTCTCTCTCTCTCTCTCTCTCTCTCTATATGTCTGTCTGTCTCTGTCTGTATGTCTGTCTCTCTCTCTCTCTCTCTTGAAACAGAAAATCCACAGGAGGCGAAAAGTGTCTGCCCGGGTTAGCCTGCGCGGTATGCTAAGGCTGATGCGGGTCGATACTTTACGAAGAGTCCACAATGTTAGTTTTCTCGCGGGACGGCTCATATGTAACAACTACATAATCATAAACTCTTGTTTACACATTCCTTTCCGCTGAAAAATGTCCTTGCCGGGAAATAATCAAATTGGTATCAAATAAACAAAACGGAAGTAACCGGAAGTTGCAGACATCATGATCAGCTGTCACAAATGAAAACACGAACACCACATCTCTGTAAGTACAGTTTTGAAGTTTTTTAGCCGGCACTCTTTATATCTTACCATTACTTTGCGAGTTCAACACTACATATTCGTTCCACAAAGTAGGGTTCATTCAATATTCAGATATTACTGTTTCAATGTGTAATGTCAAATCGCAACTATTCTTAGCACTTGAAGTTTGTAAATAATACAGTCAATAAGGTAAACAGAATAATAGGGCTTATCAGACGCAAATGTACTTACATGGACAAAAGTGTATTTTTAACATTGTATAAATCATTAGTGAGATCGCATCTAGATTATGGCAACTTAATATTCTATCCATCCACACAAATGAATTAACAAGTATCCTACTTGAAATTGCACAGAGGAGAGCTACAAGACTAGTGCCTGAATTACAAGGCTTATCGTACAGCGAACGTCTCATTGAATTGAACCTGCCATCATTAGATTACCGTAGAAAAATATTTGACATTATTCAAGTGTTCAAAATAACTCGGACTTGTAATCTAAGATACTATGCCCCTTAATGAAATATGATTGATTGATTTGAATTTGATATTATTTGTGTTATATCAAGGCAGTCACTCCAGTTAGTTTACCTTCTATGTGTTGTTTCCTGGCTTTCTCATACCAGTACTCCACACAACATTCTTTCCTGGTAACTGGCTACCTTCACACATTGACTATATATCCCATTGATGGAAGGAGTATTGACATGTGTTAATCATTGGCAGGTTTTTTTTTCTTAAAAAGGGGAAGGGTCTTGGAGCCTTTGAGAAGGAGAAAATTTTGCGGTGTTTTAGTAAAAAAGGGGGAAAAAATTATTAACTAGTATAATGTACATGTATCTAGAGTATCATTCTTGATTCCTGCTAGGATCGGATGTTTTGAAAAAATGTTGACATATAAATCGTACACTGCCCTGTTTCACTGACTGCCCTTAATCGGTGATCTTGTTATTTTGCATATGCTCTTTAATTTGAAGAGTTCTATGGTATCAATGTTTTTTGTGGTCTCGAGTGTAAACATATAAACACAGAAATTATTTTTTGGATAGGTCACAGGCCTTTCTATCATGTAGAGGGTGTGCTTTAAGAGCAAAATATCCATTTCTTCTATCTCTGTAGTCAATACAACTTGGGAAACTCAAAATATACACTTGACCATTTCAGTGAATCGTATTAATTTTGCGATATGTAAATAAAAACTAATTTTAGACTTCCGAAATCCCAAATGTATGCGGTAAACGTCATCAATATTGGGGCGGTTGAATAGGCATGCTCACGAAATGTATCGATTGTAAACTTCCGCTTATATTGCACAATTGAAAGTATACTCCCAGCCACTCTGTAAAGCAAGAAAATTCACTGCAATTACCGCAATTTGTCAAAGAAATAACCCTGTAAAAGATCGGCCCAGAAATTTCACTCGCAAAAATAATTTTCGCATTTCGTCAGTGAAATAATAAATTTAATCGGAGGGGAATTTATATTTTTAGGAGAAAAACTATGCTTATTTTCCGAGGGAATGGTTAAACGGCCCCTTTTATATAAGGTAAAAAAAATCCTGATAAATAGCATGCAAAACCATATTTCTGTCATAACTTTCGATTGGAATTCAACTTGTTATTTTTAGCTCTACTTTTGAAAAAACGAGAGCTATTGTCATGACCCTGGCGTTGTCCGGTGGCGGCGGCAGCGGCTTGGTCGTCCGGTTAACGTTTTTTTGTTCAGCTCAGCTTTTTTTCTGTTTTCTACGGTGCTCTCGTTGTATATGCTTTGGGATGGGATCGGGTTTTTTATAGCCGGTTATGGGTCATGTTTCCAATGGGAAAAAATATGTTTTTTCCCCAATTTTTCAACAAAAATTCCAAATCTGAAGTTCAAAAATAATTCGAGAGAAAAAAAGGAAACAAAGAAGAAATATAAACAAAACTGTTATTTCCCTAACATGTAAGCATCTATTCACAGAGACATACAATCAAGGTTTGATATAGAGGTACCATAGAAGCATAATAATTTTTATGGAAAAGTTCCCAATTTTACCAATAAAAGACGCAAAAGAGACGCAAAAAAATCCCAATCACAATGGGTATAGGAAAATTACCAAAATAAACCTGGATGGGATACAGTTACTTTGATCTTGTGGTTGAGTAGAATGATACCCATTTCAGATCATCAGTCATAAGTAAAGAATTTGCTAAATGACTTTCCTCCTTGACACTCAGGGGTTCGGGGTAGACAAATGTGCTGGTGTCAGGATAAGCTTAACCCTTTCCCACATATAGACGCTTTCTGACGCAACTGCAGCAGACGGCTTTTTGAAAACATAGTGGCAAAAGAAGAAATTGCACAAAACATGCAATTTCTCCTTTTGCCACAATGTTTTCCACTTTTTGTCATAGGTTATTCATTCAATTATATAGATATTCTATGTTTTGACAAAATATGTTCAAAGTCGTCTGCTGCAGAATTGTCGTATGAGGGAAAGGGTTAACAGCAGTATTGGGAGTTTAACCAGGAAACCCTGTGACATGACAAATACTTTTAACCCTTTCCCTCATACGACAATTCTGCAGCAGACGACTTTGACAAATAATGGAAAATCTCTATAATTGAATGGATAACCTATGACTAAAAGTGGAAAAACACTGTGACAAAAGGAGAAATTGCACGTTTTGTGCAATTTCTTCTTTTGTTACTATGTTTTCAAAAAGCCGTCTGCTGCAGAGGCGTCAGAAAGCGTCTATATGAGGGACAGGGTTAAAAGCAGTGTGGAATGCGATGAGTATCCTTCATTGATTGATTGGTGTTTTACGCTGCTTTCAAAAATTGTTCAGTTAAATCATGGCATAAACTTTCCCGGGTAAGTTATCTGTACTACTAAGTCTTGTTCATTTATTCTAACACCAGCAAGTCA
This sequence comes from Serripes groenlandicus, assembly GCA_031761405.1. Lineage (NCBI taxonomy): Eukaryota > Metazoa > Mollusca > Bivalvia > Cardiida > Cardiidae > Serripes > Serripes groenlandicus. Next base: position 136,876 of record JASEVX010000025.1, read on the forward strand.
GTCCTAATGCTATCCCAACAATCCTGAGTGCCATGGAGGGCAGCCATTTCTACAAAAAAAATTAAACCCTTTCCCTCATACGACAATTCTGCAGCAGACGACTTTAAACATATTTTGTCAAAACATAGAAAATCTCCATAATTGAATGGATAATCTATGACAAAAAGTGGAAAACATTGTGGCAAAAGGAGAAATTGTACGTTTTGTGCAATTTCTTCTTTTGTCACTGTGTTTTCAAAAAGCCGTCTGCAGCAGAGGCGGCAGAAGGCTTTGGTCTTTGGTATGAACCGGCTGGGGATTGAACCCACGACCTTCCACACCAAGGCGGACTCTCTACCACTACTCCACCTTGGCGTCCTTAAGTAAGATAGTGTAGATTTAAACTTCATATATTAATTTTTAGATAAGGATGCAATATTATCAGGTTTTGAACGGTTATGGGCCACTTGACCTTTAATATGACAATAATAAATTATGTACAGGTTAGAACAAAAGGTCTGTCTAAAACAGACTTTATAGCAAACTTTTCAATAATACTTATTATTATTCCTAAACCTTTCAAACGCCTCCATGGTGAAGTGATTGAGCAGGTTGCGGGTTCGACTTTATAAATGATAGTAATGGCTACCCTCCTTGATGCTCAGGGTTGTACGGTTATCATTATGACTGACTGACTGGTGTCAGGATAAATGGACAAGAAATTAATACTGATAACTTATCCAGGAAATGTTGTGATATAACTGGAAAGTAATCAAGCAAATTATGTCAATAGTTATATATTATTATAACCCCATTATCATCAAAGTGTACTCTCGACCCATTCCGACAAACAACAAAGCTATCCTGTATGATAATTGTACACAAATATTTTCATTTAACACCCCTTTCCCACATACAGCAAGACAACTTTGAATTCAGTATTATGCAAAAATATAGTAAATGTCTATTTATGAAAATATAATTGATGAAAAGAATTGAAAGCGTTGTGGCAAATGGAGAAATTGCTCCTCATAAGTAAATCATCGTTTTTCCACAACGATTTTAAAAGTTAGATGCTTCATAGCCATCAGAATGTGTCTGTGTTCGGGATAGGGTTAATATTTGGAAGGTTTAAAACTTTTCCTAATACAAATAAATTCGGAAAAAGAACAAATTGCTCAAAATGACTTGATTCTCCAGATAAACATGTATTACTCTTTTATTGCCTCATATCTGCAGCAGATGGCTTTTTGAAAACATAGTGACAAAAGGAGAAATTGCTCAAAACGAGCCGACGGACCGACCGACAAGCGTGACTCCTATATAGCCCCCCATATACTACATATCTGGGGGTATAAAAAGTTACAGAATCACACTCATGATTCAGACAACAACAAAAACTTGAATAATTCTTCCCTATCAAACTTTTCCACTAAATAAAGACCACTCCGAAATACAGTAGGGTTCATTAGTCACATCTAGTCATTTAACCCTTACCAATTAACTCTTTCCCTCATATATAATAGACGCTTTCTGACGCCTCTGCAGCAGACAGCTTTTTGAAAACGTAGTGACAAAAGAAGAAATTGCACAAAACGTGCAATTTCTCCTTTTGCCACAATGTTTTCCACTTTTTGTCATAGGTTATCCATTCAATTATGGAGATTTTCTATGTTTTGACAAAATACGTTCAAAGTCGTCTGCTGCAGAATTGTCGTATAAGGGAAAGGGTTAAACACTTACAAAAATCTTTTTACCATCATAACCTCCACCAACAGCCAAGAGTGCATAATTCAGTACGAGTTTTTGTAAGAATTATGACCTTTTATTGGCAAGCACAAAAAAGTCGAGCGCGCTGTCCTCCGACAGCTCTTGTTCCGAAATGTTTTCAACAGTCATCTGCTGAGGAGGCGTCAGAAAGCGTCTGTATGTAGGTAAGCGTTAACCCTTTCCCTCATACGACAATTCTGCAGCAGACGACTTTGGAAATCTCCATAATTGAATGGATAACCTATGACAAAAAGTGGAAAACATTGTGGCAAAAGGAGAAATTGCACGTTTTGTGCAATTTCTTCTTTTGTCACTATGTTTTCAAAAAGCCGTCTGCTGCAGAGGCGTCAGAAAGCGTCTATATGAGGGAAAGGGTTAAAGCTTGGTTAGGGTTATGTTGCACTGTTTGTTTTTGTAGTAAATGACTCTTAAAGGTATGTAATCAAATAAATTAATGTCAATAGTTATAAATTATGACCTCATTATCACCAAAGTTTACTCTTCTTAACCCTTTACCTCATACAACAATTCTGCTGCAGAGGCGTCAGAAAGCGTCTATATGAGGGAAAGGGTTAACTCTTTTCAACATACAACAAATCTATCCTGTATGATAATTGTACACATTTAGATCGCTAGCTAGTTCATCCGTACCAGTTGGCTTTTATTTAACCCCACTTTCCCACATACAACACATCTTCAGCAGAGGACTTTGAAAGAATTTCGGAAAAAATATTGAAAATCTTTATAAATTTAAGTATGATAATTAAATAGAGTCGAAAACATTGTGGTAAAAGGAGATATAGTTCATCATGAGCAATCCCCCCCATTTGCCATTATGCTTTCTAAAATCGTCTGCTGCAAATGCATCACAATGCGTCGGTAATTCAGAAAGGGTTAATAAAGATAGCCATGCCACTAAACGGTAATTCGGAGAGGGTTTATAAAGATAGCCATGCCACTAAATGCTCATGAATTTTCCATCGCCTCTCACCTCTGATCTATGTGAGAAAGTAGTGAGAAAGTAGTCAGTGGCTTCGAAAGAATGTTGTGTAAGTACTGGTGTAGGAAAGCCAGGAAAACATGGGTAGGTGCACTGACCGCCGTGATATGACCAAAGCTGTTGAAAGCGGCGTTAAACTCCAAACAAACAAACAAACAAATGCTCATGAAACATAAACAAATAAATGGATATCACTCTTTTTAACCGTTTTCCACATACTACAAAAGTGCAGCAGACGACTTAACATTTATCGAACTAAAAATATCGAAAATATCTACTAATGAAATTGTAATTTTTGTAAAGATATGAAAACATTGTGGCAAAAGCAGAAATTGCTTATTTGAGCAAATTTTTCTTTTGTCACGATGTTTTCAAAAGTCATCTTCTGCAGAGTCGTCAGAAACCGTTTGTATGTGGGAAAGGGTTAATATCCCTTTCCAACTCTAAGTTGTCTTTTAAAACAATAAGGTAAAAACATGGAAAAGTCCGTATAAAGTCAGACTTGTGCTTAAGACCACCTTTGTTTAGCAATTCCCTGTCTATAGCAACCACACTTTCAATATCCCAATTACTCATTTTCTGCACAAATGACTCTGTAATTAAAGACCTCCTGTGAAAAGAGACCAGATTGCTCTCTTCCCATGGGTGGTCTTTAAGTACACAGATTGGACTGTAAATGAAAGTGAAATAATCCAATCGAGTTAAAATCATTGTGGCATGAGAAGAAATTGCTCATTGTTGAAAAGCATCTGCATGTGGGACAGTTTTAAAAAGTACAATTAAATTTTTTTCTTTTATTTCAGGAACGCAAAGTAAGAGTGAGTCACCAAGTGAGATGGATGGACCAAGAAAAAGATCAAGGACCGGGCCTTCAACAGAACTGGTATGTTGACCTATTTCCGCATACAACAAATCTGCAGTAGACAACTTTGGTTTTCTTTTCTGCACAAATATGCATAAAGGAGAGTTTAATTATTAAATAGAGCTGAAAACGTTATGGCAAAAGAAGAAACTGCTCATTTTCCCACTATGTGGGATCCACCTGAGCCAGGTAAAAGGGTAGGCAAACATGCTGATGTCATATGATTGAAAAATGTTGGAAATAACATTAAACCCCAACCAATCAATGGAAATCTAGAGTATGACTCAAATTGACATATTTCACTTAAGTTTAAACTTATTTATTTTACATCGATTTCAAGCTTATTATATATAAATCACGCTCGATGTCTGCCTCCTGGAAACTTAACCAGTACTCTAGCCATTTGTGTTGTAAAATCCCAAAGTTATCACAGGACTCGAACCCGGGACCTTTGGTACAATAGGCAGACGCTCTACTTCTGCGCCATTGTCTTCCACCACTGTTGCCCTTTATACACTTAATGTACAGAAAAATTGATTTTATAAACCTTTTTTTTTCCACATTCAACAAATCTGCAGTAGACAACTTTGAAAACATGTAGGCAAAAATATTGAAACTTTAATACTTAATAATCATTGGAAAGAATTGAAAACATTTGGCAAAGGGAGAAATTACTTTTTATGAGCATTGCTTTCTTTTGCCACAATTTTGATAAAAAGTTGTCTGCTACAGAGGGGTAGGAACCCGTCTATATATGGGAAAGGGTTAATAAAGAGAATAATTGGTTGTATTATCATGTGATTAATACATTTACCCTTAACCTACTTCAAGTTATGTTTAACCCTTCCCCTCATATAGACGCTTTCTAACGCCTCTGCAGCAGTCGGCTTTTTGAAAACATAGTAACAAAACAAGAAATTGCACAAAACGTGCAATTTCTCCTTTTGCCACAATGTTTTCCAATTTTTGTCATAGGTTATCCATTCAATTATGGAGGTTTTTTTATTTTTTGACAAAATATGTTCAAAGCCGTCAGCTGCATAATTTCCATATGAGGGAAAGGGTCAACTCATTTGAATTAAATTTTGATCATTTTTAAAACATTTTTGAAAAATGATGGTGCACATGATGAGAAATTTCCATGTTTTCAAACAATTTTCTTTTTTTAAAACCTTCTTTTCCTTTTTCTGATAATTTATCAACTGAGAAGAGTTAGAAAATGGCATATAGGGTAACAGGTACAAAGATTGAACATTGTTCACTGCTGTCATAATATTTGGTCTTTGATCTAGTTTAACCCTTTGACACATGCAGTCACATATTGATGTATACGTGGCATACACATTTTGAAAAACATTGAAAAATCATGATGAGCAATAACTCCTTTTACTTTAATGTTTTAAACTTCATATCATAATTATTCTTTAATTTTTAAAGATTTTTAACATATTTGTTCCTGGGTGTTTTATAAAGTGTTGTCTACAGATTTTTTTATATGTGAGAAAGTGTTAAAAAGTGATCACTGTCAAAGAATTCGGTCAATTATCTAGCCTTTTGGACTAAGGACTGTTACCTCACTGGCTATCAAACACTCCCAGATATAGTCATAAGTGACAATAAAAAAAAAAAGGAAAACATTTAGGTGACATCTGAAAAGTATTTTTTTTTAATATGGAGTTAAAGACATTGAGGGAAAAGGTTAAACTTTTTATCTGTGCCATTTTTAGCTCAACTTTTCGAAGAAAAGGCTAGCTATACTATTCGCCTCGGCGTCTTAGCCGGTGTTGGTGTCACACATTGATTAAGTTTTTTGTACCAATTCACTTTTTTGTCAAAACCATTACAGATGTTGCTTTGAAACTTACAACACTTATTCACCATTATTTCCTTCATCAACAGACAAGAGTATATAACTTTGTCAAGGTTTTTGTAAGAATTATGGCCCTTTTTCGACTTAGAATTTTGGTTAATTTTGTTGTACCAATTCCATTTATTGTCAAACCCATTACAGATATTGCTTTGAAACTTACAACACTTATTCACCATCATTACCTCCATCAACAGACAACAGTACATAACTCTGTCAATTTTTTTTAAAGAATTATGGCCCTTTTTAGATCACCTTAGCCGAAGGCTGAAGGTGAGCTATTCTGATCACTTTTTGTCCGTCGTCCGTCGTCTGTCGTCCGTCGTCCGTCGTCCGTCCGGTGTTAACTTTTAGCTTTAAACATCAACTCCTCCCAAACTCCAAGGACAATTTTCGTGAAACATCACAGGACTGTTCCTCTGGTTGGCCTCTTTCAAAGTTGTTCAAAGATTTAAATTCCATTGAGAACTTTGGTTGCTGCGGCATCAGAAAGGGGACAAAATGTCCAAACTTTGAAAATCTTCTCCTCCGAATCTGCCTGTCAGATTCAAATATAATTTGGTAGAAATGTTCCTTGGGTGATCCTCTATAAAAATTGTTCAAGCCATACTGATTGGTCGAAAAACATGGCAGTCAGGTGGCATCAAAAAAGGGGCAAAATGACAATACTTTAATAAAGTATCCTTATAAAAGTGCTTGTCTGATTTAAAGATAGTTTTGTAGAAATGTTCTTTCATTGATCATCTACATACTTTGTCAAGCCATATTGATTTGTTGAAAGGCATAGCAACCAAGCAGCATCAGAAAAGGAGTAAAATTAACTTTTTGCTTCAAATGACATATGGTTATTAGATTGATGGTCTAAGGGAGGTAACACTTGGCAGAGTATTATGCAAGGGCAATCTCCTTCGCAGAGTTGTCGTTCCTTACACTCACCATACACTATCAATCAGGTGATCGATTTAATGTCCAAACTTTAAAAATCTTCTCCTCCGAATCTGCCTGTCAGATTCAAATATAATTTGGTAGAAATGTTCCTTGGGTGACCCTCTATAAAATGTGTTCAAGCCATACTGATTGGTCGAAAAACATGGCAGTCAGGCGGCATCAGAAAAGGGGCAAAATGACAAAATTTGAAAATTCCATTTTTTATGAAAGTGTTTGTCTGATTTTAAGAAAATATAATACGAATCTTACTGTAATGATCCTCTATTTAATTTGTTTAAGCCGTTTTGATTGGTTACACAATCATATCAACCAGGCGTCGTCACAAAAAGGGTAAATTGAACTTTTAGCTACAAATGACAACCAACTCCTACCATTCCAATAGAGCAATTTCCACAAAACATCACAAGAATGTTCCTTTGGTGGTCCTCTTTCAAAATTGTTCAAAGATTTAAATTCCATTGATAACTTTGGTTGCTGCGGCATCAGAAAGTGAGAAAAATACCCAAATTTTAAAATCCTTTTCCTCCATAATCTACTTGTGCGATTGCAAGATAATTTGGTAGAAATGTTCCTTAAGTGACCCTCTAAATAAACTGTTGAAGCCATATTGATTTCGTTGAAAAACAGGGCAGTAAGGCGGCATCAGGAAAGGTGCAAAATGACAAAAACTTTATAATTCCATTCTTATTAAAGTTCTTGTTAGATTTCAAGATATAAATGGCCTTTACTGATAAACTGTTTCTTGAGAAGTGTCCACTCCTTTGCAGTTTCATTTGCATTCCCTGATAAAATTTTCCAAGATATTTGCAGTTAAATATTTGCTACTAATTTACTATCAATTAGGTGATCGATTTAGGGCCATCTTGGCCCTCTTGTTTAGGTCACCTGAGCTTAGCTCAAGGTGAGTTATTGTGATCGCCTTTTGTCTGTCGTGCGTCAACTTCTTCTCCTCAGTAACCAGTGGGTCAATTGGGGTGAAACTTCACAGAAAGCATCCTCTCAATGACCACTCCGGATTTCCTTCAAATTTTTGGGATCCATGCAGAATTCTGGTTTCCATGGCAACGAAATGAAAAAAACTTCAAAATTCTTCTTCTCCCAAACTGGTTGGCAGATTTTTAAATAATTTTGTAGAATTGTTCCTTGGATGACCCTCTATCAGATTCCTTCAAGCCATGTTGATTGGTCGAAAAACATGGCCGCCAGGGGGGGGGGGGGGGGGGGGGGCGGGGCTATTTTGCCTTATATGGATATAGTGAAAACTTAAAAAATCTTCTCCGAAAGTGTCTGGCCTATTTTCAAATAATTTTGTAGAAATGTTCCTTGGATGACCCTCTATCAGATTTCTTCAAGCCATGTTGATTGGTCGAAAAACATGGCTGCCAGGGGGGTGCGGGGGGGGGGGGCTATTTTGCCTTATATGGCTATATTGAAAACTTAAAAAATCTTCTCCTGAAAGTGTCAGGCCTATTTTCAAATAATTTTGTAGAAATGTTCCTTGGATGACCCTCTATCAGATTCCTTCAAGCCATGTTGATTGGTCGAAAAACATGGTCGCCAGGGGGCGGTGCTATTTTGCCTTATATGGCTTAATATAATAGTGAAAACTTAAAAAAGCTTCTCCTCCGAAAGTGTCTGGCCGATTTTCAAATAACTTTGTAGAAATGTTCCTTAAGTGACCCACTATCAGATTCCTTCAAGCCATGTTGATTGGTCGAAAAGCATGGCCTCCAGTGGGCAGGGCTATTTTGCCTTATATGGCTATAGTGAAAACTTAAAAAATCTTCTTCTCCCAAACTGGTTGGCAGATTTTCAAATAATTTTGTAGAAATGTTCCTTGGATGACCCTCTATCAGATTCCTTCAAGCCATGTTGATTGGTCGAAAAACATGGTCGCCAGGGGGCAGGGCTATTTTGCCTTATATGGCTATAGTGAAAACTTAAAAAATCTTCTTCTCCCAAACTGGTTGGCAGATTTTCAAATAATTGTGTAGAAATGTTCCTTGGATGACCCTCTATCAGATTCCTTCAAGCCATGTTGATTGGTCAAAAAACATGGCCGCCAGTGGGCAGGGCTATTTTGCATTATATGGCTATAGTGAGAACTTAAAAAATCTTCTCCTCCAAAAGTGTCTGGGCCGATTTTCAAATTATTTTGTAGAAATGTTCCTAGGGTGACCCTCTATCAGATTTCTTTAAGCCAAGTTGATTGGTCGGAAACTATGGCCGCCAGGGGGGCGGGGCTTATATAGCTAAAGTGAAGAAAAACAAAAATCAGGTGAGCGATTCCAGGGCCATCATGGCCCTCTTGTTTATGTAGAATTTTGGTAAAGTTATTCATACCAAATCAATTTTTTTTCAAGAATTAAAGATATATAGCTTAAACAGTTACAAAAATCTTTTTACCATCAATACCTCCACCAGCAGCCAAGAGTGCATAATTGAGTAAAGGTTTTTGTAAGAATTATGACCCTTTTTTTGACTTATAAAGTACTTTGCTTATAAATAATATGATAAGTTTTCTGTACCACCCAAACAAGTTTTGTTTTATTGGCAAGCACAAAAAAGTAGAGCGCGCTGTCCTCCGACAGCTCTTGTTTCTTTTTCCAATAATGTCAACTAAAGTTTTCTGTTGACAGAGGTGTAAAAATTAAACTGATTCACAATTGAAAATATGGTGGTCAAAACAAAACAAGTAATTTTTATGTCCATCGTTTGGAAAGCCAGTTGATCTTATGTCATGGCGAATTGTCCATCATGCATGTGTGTGCCCGTCAAACAACTTCACCTCTATAACCACAAGGTCAATTAGGATGAAACTTCACAGATAGCATCCTCTTAATGTTTTCAATGTCCCTTCCTTAATTTCTTCAAGTTGTTATCCCTGCAAAATTTATCCCTTTCTATGGCAACCGAAAAATCTCCTTCTCCCAAACTGGTTGTCTAATTTTCAAATAATTTGGTTGAAATGTTCCTTGGATGACCCTTTATCAGATTCCTTCAAGCCATGTTAATTGGTCTAAAAACAATGCCACCAGGGGGCAGAGTTGTTTTGCATAATATGGCTGTAGTGATTGAATTTTTGACTTATTTAAATAGAGCCACATTGTCCCTCTTGGGAATCCTAAGCCAACCAAGCTTATATGTCATTGCGAATTTTTATTTTTGTTGTCCGTGCTTGTGTTACCTTTTGGATTTACACAACTTTTTTTCAATATCGACTTGGTCATTGAAACTTCGTACCTAGCATTCTCTAGTGTTTCTTGGCTTTCTTACACCATGAAATTTACCATGGCAGCCATTTACCATTTAAATTTTTAAGTTTAATTTATTTGGTTCTACGGTGTTTTGGCATTGTTTCAGTTATATAACAGTTCACTAATTCATGATTCTTGGGTAGACATGCCAGTACTAGTCAAGGAAAATGAGCCTTTCCCAAGGGCTCTCAACCATGCCCGCGGCGACTGGGGATTGAACCCTGGACCCCTTTCAAAGTTCCTACACTTACTACAGGCTCACTGACGATTCTCCCAATTTTAAAGACCAATGGGGAACAATGTTGTAAAGAGTACTGGTAAGAGAAAGCCAGGAATCACTTGGTTGGGTGAACTGGTCAACATGATGAAACTGTAACACTTTTAAATATTGATCAAGTTGTGGAAACATGGTTGGGAAAGGAGGGACTCCTCTTGTTGAGTAGTATATCTTTTTATCCCCCGCTTTTTCGAAGAAAAAAAGGGGGGTTATTAATTTCGGTTTGTCCATCTGTCTGTCCGTCTGTCTGTCTGTCTGTCTGTCTGTCTGTCTGTCTGTCTGTCTGTCTGTCTGTCACACTTCGTTTCCGTGCAATAACTGCCACAAATGTGAACCATTTGGTAACAAGGTTAAATGCCTTAAGGGCTAGGCCAAGTTCGATCGTCACTTTCGGCGGACTTTATTTAGTTGAGTAATGGCCCCTTATTTAACACAAAATGTCGTTTCTTGCTGTTTCCGTGCAATAACTGCCACAAATGTGAACCGTTTTCTTTCAAACTTAGTAACAAGGTTAAATGCCTTAAGGGCTAGGCCAAGTTTGATCGTCACTTTCGGCGGACTTTATTTGGTGGAGTTATGGCCCTTTATTTAACAAAAAAAGTCGTTTCTTGCTGTTTCCGTGCAATAACTGCCACAAATGTGAACCGGTTTTTTTCAAACTTGGTAACAAGGTTAAATGCCTTAAGGGCTAGGCCAAGTTTGATCATCACTTTCGGGGGACTTTATTCGGTGGAGTTATGGACCCTTATTCAACAAAAAATGTTGTTTCTTGCTGTTTCCGTGCAATAACTGCCACAAATGTGATTTTTTTTTTTTTTTTCAAACTTGGTAACAAGGTTAAATGCCTTAAGGGCTATGCCAAGTTCGATCGTCACTTTCGGCGGACTTTATTCGGTGGAGTTATGGCCCCTTATTTAACAAAACATGTTGTTTCTTGCTGTTTCCGTGCAATAACTGCCACAAATGTGAACCGTTTTTTTTCAAAATTGGTTACAAGGTTAAATGCCTTAAAGGCTAGGCCAAGTTCGATCGTCACTTTCGGTGGACTTTATTTAGTGGAGTTATGGCCCCTTATTTAACAAAAAATGTCGTTTCCGTGCAATAACTGCCACAAATGTGAACCGTTTTTTTTAGCTCGCCTGAGCTTTGCTCAAGGTGAGTTATTGTGATCGCCTTTTGTCCGTCGTCCGTCGTGCGTCGTGCGTCAACTTCTTCTCCTCAGTAACCAGTGGGTCAATTTGGACGAAACTTCACAGAAAGCATCCTCTCAATGACCTCACCAGAATTCCTTCAAATTTTTGGGATCCATGCAAAATTCTGGTTTCCATGGCAACGAAACCGAAAAAACTTCAAAATTCTTCTTCTCCCAAACTGGTTGGCAGATTTTCAAATAATTTTGTAGAAATGTTCCTTAGATGACCCTCTATCAGATTCCTTCAAGCCATGTTCATTGGTCGAAAAACATGGCCGCCAGGGGGGGCGGGGCTATTTTGCCTTATATGGCTATAGTGAAAACTTAAAAAATCTTCTCCTCCGAAAGTGTCAGGCCGATTTTCAAATAATTTTGTAGAAATGTTCTTTGGGTGACCCTCTATCAGATTCCTTCAAGCCATGTTGATTGGTCGAAAAACATGGCCGCCAGGGGGCGGGGCTATTTTGACTTATAAGGCTATAGTAGCCTATAGTGAAAACTTAAAAAATCTTCAACATCTTCTCCTCAGTAACCAGTGGGTCAATTGGGATGAAACTTCACAGAAAGCATCCTCTTAATGACCTCACCAGAATTTCTTCAAATTTTTTGGGATCCATGCAGAATTCTTGTTTCCATGGCAACGAAACGAAAAAAACTTCAAAATTCTTCTCCTCCGAAAGTGTCAGGCTGATTTTCAAATGATTTTGTAGAAATGTTCCTTGGGTGACCCTCTATCAGATTCCTTGAAGCCATGTTGATTGGTCGATAAACATGGCCGCCAGGGGGGGGGGGGCTATTTTGCCTTATATGGCTATAGTGCAAACTTAAAAAATCTTCTTCTCCAAAAGTGTCGGCCCGATTTTCAAATAATTTTGTAGAAATGTTCCTTGGATGACCCACTTTCAGATTCCTTCAAGCCATGTTGATTGGTCAAATAACATGGCCGCCAGTAGGCAGGGCTATTTTGCATTATATGGCTATAGTGAAAACTTAAAAAATCTTCTCCTCCAAAAGTATTTGGCCGATTTTCAAATAATTTTGTAGAAATGTTCTCTCTATCAGATTCCTTCAAGCCAAGTTGATTGGTCGGAAACTATGGCTGCCAGGGGGCGAGGCTTATATAGCTAAAGTGAAAAAAAAAAAAATCAGGTGAGCGATTCAAGGGCCATCATGGCCCTCTTGTTTTTCAAACTTGGTAACAAGGTTAAATGCCTTAAAGGCTAGGCCTAGTTCGATCGTCACTTTCGGCGGACTTTATTCGGTGGAGTTATGGCCCTTTATTTAACAAAAAAAGTTGTTTCTTGCTGTTTCCGTGCAATAACTGCCACAAACTTGGTAACAACCTAGGCCAAGTTCGTTTAATTTACCCTGTAATACATGTTCAATAAAAAGTCTACTGACATGTTTAAACCTAACCTCAACATTTTCCTACAATATTTTCTGCAAGCGGGGGATATAAATTTCATGAATTTGCTTGTTTTCCTACAGTGTTGTTTGGTGCAGAGGCATCAACTATTGTCTCTGTGAAGTAAAGGGTTAAATATTAAAATATTTTCTGAAGGGTGATTTTCTGGAGCAGTGATCATCTGTTACCAATGTGAATATAATTTTCGCTTCATGTAAAAACAGCTTGTATAGCTTATTTGATATGGTAGTGATTACGATAAAACTCAAAATATTTCAAATGCTGCCTTTCATTCAAATTGGGCATAGTGCTTTCCCACATACAACACATATGTTGCAGATGACTTTGACAACATCTAGACAGAAGTATGTAAAAACATAATAAATAATATCAGGATTATTGCTTACAGCTGAAAACATTGTGGGGAAAAAAGTCTGCTGCTGATGCTTCAAAATGTGTGTGCATTTGGCATATTGGAAGGGTTAACCCTTTCCCTGATACGGCAATTCTGCAGCAGACGACTTTGAACCTATTTTGTCAAAAAATAGAAAATCTCCTTAATTGAATGGATAACCTATGACAAAAAGTGGAAAACATTGTGGCAAAAGGAGAAATTGCACGTTTTGTGCAATTTATTCTTTTGTCACTATGTTTTCAAAAAGCCGTCTGCTGCAGAGGCGTCAGAAAGCGTCTACATGAGGGAAAGGGTTAACCCTTTCCCACATACAGCAACTCTGCAGCAGACAACTTTATAAACATCTAGGCAAAAACACCGAAAACCTTTATAAATGAAGGTGTAATTACTGTAAAAAGTTGAAAACCTTGTGGCAAAAGGAGAAATTGCTCATTATGAGCAATTTCTCCTTATGCCACAAGGTTTTCAAAAGACGTCTGCTGTAGAAGCGTCATAAAGCGTCTACATGTGGGAAAGGGTTAAACCTTCCGAACCAACTTGGAATTTTGAATTTCAGTATAATCAACAAGAGAAAGTTGATGCAACGCATCAATGTCGCCGGAAATCCATACTGCAGTTATACATAACACTAACATTATAGTAGTTGAATAAACAGTTATCAACTGAGGGGCATATTGGAACATCAGGGGTGGGGTCAAGTGAAAATGTTTCATAACTCGCATTGTTTTGTCAACCAAGTGAATGATACTTGAAGCCTTTCATTGTTTATGATCAATCTCCATTCCAAAGTAGGTTGACCATACACACAACCAACTAATTATTGATCATAAAAAGTAATAGAAATGAGTAATATTGCCAATCATTAGTCTTAGTATGTATACAGTGCTTTCATTAAGGAATAATTATAAGATTTGTGAATTCCACATACACTTTTCAAGATGTTTGTCAGAATACTTGAATTTTAATATTTGTCAATAAAACCACAAAACAGACAATTTAGGATTTTCATGCAATAATACGTCATTTTACCATTCCTCTATTAAAGTCAACAGTGGACACCTTTGCAGCAATCTACTTTTAAAACAATGAGATAAGGGTTAAATCGCTGAAGAGTTTTCTCTTTTTCTCAAAATGATATTAGCTTGGCATCCTAATTATATCATACTTTAACAAATGTTGAAATGTAGTCCAATATTTATAAATTAGACCACCTTCGAAATATAATATCAACTAAACAGTTAAATCTCATTGAAATTGTTGTATAATTTAAACTTAATTTCGAACATAAACTGAGCCCTACAACATGTTAATTTATTTTAATTCTTTCCTTCCTTTTTTATAATGAAAATAACAAACTACTCATGTTTTAAAATTATATTATGATGAGCGCACTTGTGTCAATGATACATAACAATATGCAGATCGGAAGCAATATGCCTTTAGGGAATTAAATGACACATTTAAAATTGTCAAGGACGAAATAATTTTGTACGAAAGACCCGATTCTTTCTTATTCGCAGAGGTGTTGTTCTTGTTCGTTCAAAGTATTTTTTCTATTAAAACCAGTTTTATCTCGGTTTGTTCTTTTCTTCATTTGTTTCGTTTTCTATTAAAACCAGTTTTATCTCGGTTTGTTCTTTTCTTCATTTGTTTCGAACCAAATAAACATTTTAAATCACCTATAATTTACTATTTGTAAGTGAGTGTAAAGAGCAGCTCTCTGCAAAAGAGATTGATCTACGCAGTTGGTATGTAAATAAATTAGACTGTGCGACGTAAAGGTTAGTAGTTATCGCCTTTTGATTATATGTAGTATATAGCGTAAAATAAAGTATTTCAGTCTAGCTAATAGGGACTGTTTTGTCTTCGTAAATAAAACAAAAAAACATAAATGCGAGTCAAAATAAAGAAACTGAAAATACCTAAAACATCGGAATATTTATTTCATTTTAGATGTGTCATTACTTAGTGTTTTTAAACAAACACAATTGTAATATGTTCAAGACATCTAAATGTGTTTCTTTCTAATAATAATCCCCCCTCCCATGTCATTTCCGAAAACCTATTAAAAATAGAAGTCGCGGGCTTCTGCCCGGCGACTAATAAGAATAGGGTACTCAATGATCAGAACCACTAACAACAGTAATTAGTTACAGATTATTTACTATCAAGGTACTAAGGGATCTGTTGTGGCCTGGTGGTCATCCTCCCAGACACAATGCCTGCTTGCAGTGGTTGTAGAGTACCCTTGGCTTGGGCAAGGTACAATACTTAGGCAAGGGGGTTATATAAACACCGTACCCCACATACAACACATCTGCAACAGACAACATTGAAGACATCTATAGTCAAAAATATTCAAACTCCCCATTATTAAATGAAGATGAAAACATTACGACAAAGGGAGAACTTTAGTACTCATCAGGAGCAATTTTCTCCTCTTGACTGAATGTTTTCAAAAGTTGTCAAAAGTTTCAAAAGTTGTCTGCTGCCGAAGCGTCAGAAAGCATCGGTATGTGGAAAAGGGTTAAAGACACTTTTGCTCCTCATAGATGGCCATTGTATGGGGGAAAGAGATAAATATAGAAGTGTTATGTAGCCATAATATATTATTGAAAAGGTGTTTTGATTGATTGGTGTTTAACACATTTTTCAACAATTGTTCAGTTATATCACGGCATTTATAGCCAGTACTACTGGTCCATTTATCCTGACACCAGCCAGTCAGTGGTAAGGCTAACCCCACAACCATGAGCTTAAAAGAGAGCAGTTTTGGTATGACCTGGCCGAGGATCAAACCCATGACCTCCCAGACCCGAGGCGGGATAACGGTGTAAAACCCAATAAAATAAATAGAAGGGAAGTGCTTTGACAATAACAAAAATGGATATTGGTCTGACATATGCATGATATAAACTTAGTTTCCCAATCACTCCCATAAATCCATACTAACAACCTACAACCTCTGATTTTGTCATCTTAACCCTTTCCCTCATACGACAATTCTGCAGCAGACGACTTTGAACATATTTTGTTAAACAATAGAAAATCTCCATAGTTGAATGGATAACCTATGACAAAAAGGGGAAAACATTGTGGCAAAAGGAGAAATTGCACGTTTTGTGCAATTTCTTCTTTTGTCACTATGTTTTGAAATAGCCGTCTGCTGCAGAGGCGTCAGAAAGCGTCTATATGAGGGAAAGGGTTAATACATTTCATTAACTAATTTTAACTATTTTATTTGATTATTATCTCACCTGATCACAGCTTGATCACCCTTTGGCAGTTGTTCTTCATCAGCAATTGCCTTGTTAACCCTTTCCCTCATATAGACGCTTTCTGACGCCTCTGCAGCAGACAGCGTGCAATTTCTCCTTTTGCCACAATGTTTTCCACTTTTTGTCCATTCAATTGTGGAGATTTTCTATGCTTTGACAAAATACGTTCAAAGTCGTCTGCTGCAGAATGTCATATGAGGAAAAGGGTTAACAGTCTACTGGCAACATTTTGTATCAAACTTCTTTAAAGTATACCAGAAAATACATCTCCATTATGACTCTTGCTTCAATATTTTCAAGATGCATTTAAATGGGAGTCCCTAACCCATCAAATAAACTATAAGTATGACTTGTTTCATGAGACATAACTATACAGGTGCAAAACTACATTTATTGATTTATAACACCTTATCCGAATGGACTTGCCTGAATTCTGTTTTGATTAGCAATATTGTGTTATAAGTAGACTGTTTTCTAAAAACGGACTTGAGATATTACTTACAGTGACATCAGCTATCATTAACTTTAGTATGTTAATGACGTAAATCATGAATTGTTTATATATTGATAACAGATATCAACCTTTTCACACATGCATTTTGACACATTTTACATCAGATAACTTTTGCAAATACTGTGGTAAATGGGGAAATTTAGAAATTTCTCCTTTTACCATAATATTTTTATACTTTATTCAATAATTATACTTTCATATTTAGTGATTTTCAAATTGTTTGCGAAAATATTTTCAAAGGTCTTCAGCAGCAGATTTTTGTATGCAGAAAAGCGTAAATTTTGCAAATACATACATATGTCATGCATCAATTGATTGCATGTCAGTAACTGTTGTAAAATTAGTATATATATATACATACACATATTGATAAAGTTCAGGATATAATTTTATATTTAAGTGTTGATATTTGTGATGGACCTATTGTAACATAAACAGAGGCAGACTTTCATTTTGCTATCTTATCTCAAATAATGATTTTGTCCACAAAGGATACAGAGGTATTTATTCACAATCTTGCTAATTCTAACTGTGATTTCATTCTCTATAAAAAATATGCATCAGGGGTATAGTGGTCTTAACCCTTTCCCACATATAGACACTTTCTGAAGCCACTGCAGCATATTTCTTTTCAAAATATTATGGCAAAAGGAGAAATTGCTCATCACAAGCAATTTCTCCTTATTGCCACAAAGTTTTCAACTCTATTCAATAATTAAACTTACAGTTATAGAAATATTCCCTATTTTTATATTTAGATGATTTCAATGTTGTATGTCAGAAAGGGTTAATCCTTTCCCACTTGCAGGCATATTTTGACGCATCTACAGCAGATGACTTGAAAACATTGTGGCAAAAGTTGTCAGTTTCAGATTCGTTGTATGTGGGAAGGGGGTTATTACAAATGTGAAGACCCATGGGGGTTTATAGCTTCATGCAGTCTCACCACAGCCCCCACCAACTACAATAATGTATACAGCTTGCTTGAACATGTTAAAACTCTGTCAAAATGTTTGCCTTGGTGATATAAATTTCTCCTTTTGTCACAATATTTTTCAATCTTCTTCAATCAACAGATTTCAAAATAATTTCACAGAAATGTTTGTCAGGTGGCCCTCATCTAAAATTGAGCAACCCATGACGCTCCTCTGCACAAGATGGTCACCATATTTAAGACTAGAAAAATCTTTAAAATGACATCTCCTGCTCAACCACTGATACAATTTTCAAAATATTTGCAAAATATTGTTCCTAACATAAATCTCTATTTAAATTGTTCAAACCGTTCTGCTTGGCTGCTGAAGATGGAAACCAGAGCTTTTTGTATTTTAGTTCCTGTTTAACCCTTGCCCACCTATGGGCACATTTTGATGCATCTGCAGCAGATGACTTTTGAAAACATTGTGACAAAAGGAGAAATTGCTCCAAATGAAAAAATTCTCCTTTTACCACAAAGTATAAACTTTTTACAGTAATTATACCTAGAATTATATAGATTTTCCATATTTTTGAGTAGATATTTTTAAAGTTGTCTGCTGCAGATTTGTTGTATGTGGGAAAGGGTTAATATTCTTGTGTGTGAGGTAAGCGATATAGGACCATTATGGTTTGTCTTGTTATCAGATCACTTCACTTTATCATACAGTTCTATTGTCACCATGACCCTCTTGTGAATCGATCCCCAGTCAAGGCGTGGTTGTCATGTTGAGGTGCCCTTGGGCAAGGCACATAAGTGAACTGTCGCTGGTATATAAATTAAATAATGTTGAAAATGGCATCAAACACCAGTAGATAAAAAAAATTCTTGTTTATTGGTACTTAGGAAATTCAAGTTTTGTATGCCAAACTCATATTTCTGTAATTTATTGCATTTCAAGGGGTTGGCGTGAAACGGTTGTAACTAAAAACCTATTGTGAAAACCCTGGTTTAGGGGCAATTTTGACCCCTTTGTAAACAATGCAAATTTTGGTGCCATTGCTCAGAACGAGCAATGGCACCTAAATTTCCATTGTTTACCAAGAAAAATGATTTGCCGATTATAAAGACCTTATGTCGAGGTGATTAACCTTGGTAAAAAAATGTTAATTTTAGTTACAACCGTTTCACGCCAAGCCCTCGATTTGTATCAAACTATGAAAGACTACATTAACCTTTTCCCACATGCAGACGCTTTCTGATGCCTCTGCAATGGATGACATTTTCTCTTTTAGCTACAATGTTTTCAATTCTATTCAATAATCATACTTTTATATTTTTGCTGAGATGCTTTCAAAATAATTTTTTACTTTCAGCCTCTTGGTTCAAGTTGTGGCCCAACACCCTTTTCAGAAGACACAGAAGCTATTTTAGAAAATGAAAATTGTGATTACAATTTGAAAATTACACTGGAGGATGCCAAAACAGGCAATGGTGAGTTCTCTTGAATGATTTGTACAGCACGTTTGGACTGTAGATTTACAGCACTTATTCTGTAAATGGTAAATCTCTATAAATGACCATCTCGGTAAAGCGTCTGCCTCTGGGGCGGGAGGCTGTGGGTTTAATCCCCATCAAGGTCGGAATCCGCTGTGGTTAGTGTCGGGGATTTCGAAACCGGGTGTCCCGGGTTCGATCCCCAGTCGCGGCAATTCGGTCATGGTGGAGTGCTCTTGGGCAAGGCACATTTTCTAGCCTAGTACTGGTTTGTTCACCCAGGGATCATGAATAATTAAATTTAAATGCGCGCTAAATGACCTTAGCTGTCGATGCGCCGTAAAACAATATACATTCATTCATTCCCATCAAGGTCATACCAAAGACTTTAAAAATGGTAGTAGTGGCTTCCCTCTACAGGGTTGAGAGGTTAGCATTACGACTGACTGGTGTCAGGATAACTTACCCAGGAAATGCAGTGATATAACTGAATAATTTTTTTAAGTGGCGTAATACACCAAACAATCAATCAATCTCATAAATGAAAGCATAATCATCGATAAAGTTGAAAACATTTTTGGCAAACCATCACTGCTGCATATGTCAATGTATGTGTGAGGGTTTAATTTTTAATTAAGAGTTTTAGAATGTGGAATACACACCTTATTTAAGACCGGGCGTCCCGTGTCTGTCCCAAGTGGCAGCGCTGTGGTCATGTATAGTGCTCTGGGGCAAAACACATTTCCTAGCCTAGTATTGTTTTGTTTACCCAGGGATCATGAATAAGTGATTTTAAGAGGTTAAGAAGTTACACTGTATATGTTATGTAAGTGTAGATGTTTAACCCTTTCCCTCATATAGACGCTTTCTGACGCCTCTGAAGCAGACAGCTTTTTGAAAACATAGTGACAAAAGAAGAAATTGCTCAAAACGAGCAATTTATCCTTTTGCCACAATGTTTTCCACTTTTAGTCATAGGTTATCCATTCAATTATAGAGATTTTCTATTTTTTGACAAAAATGTTCAAAGTCGTCTGCTACAGAATTGTTGTATGAGGGAAAGGGTTAAGTATAGATGTTTAAACAGAGCTCTAGATAAGGTGAGTAAGTTCAAATTTCAAAACCTTCATTTGACACTGAAACCCTATGTTGTAGGTACTCAAATGACTCGTCTCACAGCATAGGAGTTGATTAACCCTATCCCCCATACGACAATTCTGCAGCAGACGACTTTGAACGTATTTTGTCAAAACATAGAAAATCTCCATAATTGAATGGATGTAATTTGTGCAATTTCTTCTTTTGTCGCTATGTTTTCAAAACGCTGTCTGCTGCAGAGGCGTCAGAAAGGGTTAAGTCATAAGAGAGATATTTTTTGGGGGGAAAACCAGACCACTGTATCGAAGTTAACCCTTTCCCACCTGTAGAAGCATTCTGACGCATCTGCGGCAGACAACTTTTGAAAACATTGTGACAAAAGAAGATTGTGACAAATTGAAGGAAAACAAGCAATTTTACCTTTTTCCGCAATGTTTTCAACTTTATTTCAGTAATTATACCTTCATTTTTAGATATTTTCCATTGTTTTGCATGATCGTTTTTAAAGTCATCTGCTGCAGATTTGTTGTATGTTGGAAAGGGTTAATCAAAGTTCATGCAAGTTTCTCTGTTTTTGTTGTAGTTCCAAGAAGGGTGCGAGTGTACGCAGATGGTATATACGACATGTTTCATTCTGGACACGCCCGACAACTGATGCAGGCCAAAATGGTCATTCCTAACTCGTATCTCATTGTCGGAGGTAATGTTCTCTTTTTCTTGCCATTTTGTTAACCCATAACTTCACACAGACGGTATTTGACACCTGCCATTGAACATAACTTTTGAAAACATTGCAATAAAAGGTGAAATTGCCTCAAAACAAGCAATTTTGCCTTTTATATCAATATAAATCTTTCAGTTTTCTAGATTGTTGAAATTGTTCGTCTGATGATTGTAAAGCAGACGTCCTTTGATGAGTCATGTGAAGTAATGGGTTAACCCTTTCCCTCATATAGACGCTTTCTGACGCCTCAGTTTACTATTGAACTTTTGATACTGGAATTTTATCCTAAGTGATGATTACACTTTTTGTACTTAACCTTTTCCCTCATACGACAATTCTGCAGCAGACGACTTTGAGCATGTTTTTCAAAAAATAGAAAATCTCTATAATTAATTGGATAACCTATGACTTAGAGTGGAAAACGTTGTGGCAAATGAAGAAATTGCACATTTTGTGCAATTTCTTCTTTTGTCACTATGTTTTCAAAAAGCCGTCTGCTGCAGAGACGTCAGAAAGCGTCTATATGAGGGAAAGGGTTAACAAGTGCTTGACCCTTTGTTTATTATTAGTGGGTAAAACCGCCTCGGTTGTGTAGTGGTAGAGCATCCGCCTCAAGTGTGTGAGGTCGTGGATTCGAACCCTGGCTGGGTCATACAATATATTCCAAAAAATGGTAGTAATGGCTGCCCTCCTTGGCTCAGGGTTGAGCATTACGCCTGACTGTGAAAAACACCAATCAATCAATCAATCAATCAATCATTAGGGATAAATATTTGGTTATGTATAATATATTTATTGATTGATGATACATGTCATTGCACATAACTGACATTATATTTAGATAAAAGAAGCTGTGTTATGGCATTTCATGACCTGAATATATATTGTATCATAATTAATGGGTAACTGCTATTCTCCCTTAAGAATTTTTTCCTACAAGGAAATTCTGATTATTCTCAGCTCCATGTATTTCTTCAACCCTTCTCAACATGTAGACGCTTTTTGATGCCTCTGCAGCAGATGACTTTTGAAAACATTGTTGCAAAAGGAGAAATTGCTCATAAGGAGCAATTTCTCTTTTTGCCACAATTTTTTCAAGTTTATTCAACATTTCTTTTTTCATTCATATAGAGTTACCATATTACCATATTTGACTGAATTATTTCCAAGTCGTCTGCTGCAGATCTTTTATATGGAATATATGTATTGTAATATAACATTATTGCATAAAACTATGTTTTACGCCCGCTTAAGGGATACAGAAACATTGCAAAAAACGGGCGTAAACGGCGAGAAAACGTGTATAAACAAAGCGATTCTCGCGCGTACGTGCCGTTTCAGACCGGTTACCCGGGCACCGTTAGTAAACAAAACATAGACGCTGCATCTCCCGGCTACTGGCCGAAAGTCTGCGATTTATGTCAGGTATTGTATAAACATGATGGTATTATTCACAGTGTGATAGAAATAGTGAAAGATTGACCAGTTCCGAAGTATCTCTTACGCTCGATAAAGTGGGTTTAATACTAGGAATTTTATAAACACTGGGACCGAATACTAAGAAAATGACGTCACGTCAGCGGTTTGACGTCATAACGCTGGTCATTTGGCGCCAAAACCCATACATTTCATCTAGACATATTGTAAACGATAAATGTAAATCGAACATCTGAACGTTACAGCGGACTATATATTGGATGTTTGCTCTTTTTTTATGCAATAATAGCGAAAATACACATTTTCTCGGGCGTGAACATCTGCGGACGCCCTTCAAATGTGTTTATTCCCTCGTGCTCCGAGGATGTTCACGCCCTCGAAAATGTGTATTATCCCTATATTATTAAACCTTTTGTCGGCAAAAAGTAACAACTTAACCCTCTCCCACAAACAGCAAATCTGCAGCAGACGACTTTGAAAATGTATACTAAAAAATATGGAATACTTACTGAAAGAAGTTGAAAACATTGTGGCAAAAGAAGAAATTGCTTGTTTTGAGCAATTTCTACTTTCGTCACAATGTTTTCAAAAGTTGTCTGCTGCAGATGTGTATAAATGTGTCTATAGATGGGAAAGGGTTAAAACTGGATGTATTAACCATTTACCACATATTGACGCCTCTACAGCAGACGACTTTTGAAAACATTGTGACAAAAGGAGAAATTGCTCAAAACAAGCAATTTCTCCTTTGCCACAATGTTTTCAACTCTTTTCTGTAATTATACCTTCATTTTTAGAGATTTACTATAATTATACCCCCCCCCCCCCCCCGCAAACAAAGTTTGGGTGGTATATAGGAATCACCCTGTATGTCCGTCCGTCTGCACTCACGAATGGACACTTGTTGGGTACTGTCCATATCCTAAAGCACACCCACCACCCTTATAAAACACTTTGATAAGTATTTTTTTTTATAATTTTCTAATGGGTATTTATTCCGTAAAAAGGTGATAATTACGGAATAAACCGTACCCTTGTTGGGTACTACCCAACAAGGACACATCAAAGGAAAATACCCAACAAGTGTCCATTCGTAGGCATGTCTGTCTGTCTGTCCGTATGTCCACATTTCTTGTAAGCACTACTCCTCCTAAGCGGCTCAATGGATTTGGTTCAAACTTTACATGAAGGTTACACATCATATGTAGATATGCATGAAGGAAGATCATACGCCTTGGATTCTTCCAAGGGGAGATAATTTAACTTAGAGGTTACCTGCGAGGGACTCCTATGCACATACCTCCACATTTCTTGTAAGCACTACTCCTCCTAAACGGCTCAATGGATTTGGTTCAAACTTTACATGAAGGTTACACATTATATGTAGATACCATTGTGACATGATATTTTTCTATTTGAGTGTCTGGATTTGAATTTTAAACACAAATGGTAAACAAACATGTCTAACCAAGAACACAATTAAAAATTTAATCAATATTATGTAACATTCAATATTTATTTGATCAGAAAGACATTTGGAATTTCAACAGCAAAGTAGAAACTTTACCATTGTATCCGATGCTTTCGGAGGGGAGCGGGGGGTATTCTTCAGTGAGCTTTGCTCACAGTATTTCTAGTTTTTAGCTCACCTGAACACAAAGTGCCCAAGGTGAGTTATTGTGATCGCCTTTTGTCTGGAGTGCGTCATCCGTCAACTTCTTCTCCTCAGTAACCAGAGGGTCAATAGGGATGAAACTTAACAGAAAGGCATCCTCTCATTGACCTCACCAGAATTCTTTCAAATTTTTGGGATCCATGCAGAATTCTGGTTTCCATGGCAACAAAATGAAAACAACTTTAAAATTCTTCTTCTCCCAAACTGGTGGGCAGATTTTCAAATAATTTTTGTAGAAATGTTCCTTTGATGACCCTCTATCAAGCCATGTTGATTGGTCGAAAAATAAGGCCGGCAGGGGGTGGGGCTATTTTGCCTTATATGGCTATAGTGAAAACTTAAAAAATCTTCTCCTCCGAAAGTGTCAGACCGATTTTCAAAAGGTTTTGTAGAAATGTTCCTTAAGTGACCCACTATCAGATTCCTCCAAGCTGTGTTGATTGGTCGGAAAACATGGCCATCAGGGGGCAGGGCTATTTTGCCATATATGGCTATAATGAAATCTTCCCTTCTGAAAGTGTCAGGCCGATTTTCAAAAATCTTTGTTGAAATGTTCCTAAGGTGACCTGCTATCAGACTCCTTAAAGCCATGTTGATTGGTCCAAAAACATGGCAGCCACAGGGCAGAACCATTTTGCCTTTTACGGCTTAATTGAAAAAAATCTTCTCCTCCAAAAATGTTTGGCCGATTTTCTAACATGTTTGTAGAAATATTCCTAGGGTGACCCTCTATCAGATTCCTTCAAGCCATTCTGATTGGTTGAATACTATGGCCGCCAGGGGTAGGGGCTCCTATGCCTAAAGTGAAAACAAATTAAATCATGTGAGCGATCCAGGGCCATCATGGCCCTCTTGTTTCTAGATGTTTTCAATGTCGTCTGCTGCAAATATGTTGTATGTCGGGAAAGGGTTAAGTTATTCTTCAACCCTTCATTATACTTTATGAATTAAATGAGTAATAAGAGATATAAATGCAAGAACATATGAGTTTACTCCGTCTAACTTAACCCTTTTGATTACTTTCTAGTATGTAACGGTGCTTTAACACACAAGATGAAGGGCAGAACTGTGATGGATGAAGAGGAGAGGTACGAGGCCTTGAGACATTGTCGATATGCAGACGAAATTGTAAAAGATGCACCATGGACGCTAACAGATGAATTCCTAGATTTACACAAGGTGAAATAAAGAATTTGTGAATTAATATGCTACCCTTTTGAAACTTGTATTAAAAATGAAGAGAATTTGTAAAGTAAAAGGATTTAATTGAGTGTAAAACATATTTGCAAAAGGGGAAAAATGCTTATCATGAGTAATTTTTAGCTCATCAGTTTTTCGAAAAAAAAGTAAGGCTATTGTGATAGTCTGTGCCGTAGTCACAAAACTTTAAACTTTCCTCATAACTCAAGAGTCGTTCAAGATTTTCAAATGAAACTTGATACTCATGTTCCTAGGAACAATACACATGCCCTTACCAAGTCGCATACCTCTGGCTTTAAAATAGTATTAAGAAATGCCCCTTTTTTTACATAGAAAAAACGTACAAGAGTTGGCGTTTGCCCAGTGGCGCTCTTGTTCGTTGTGCCACAATCTTTACAGAAGTCGTCTGCTGCAGATATATGAAAATGTGTTGATATGTTGTAAAGGGATGTTAACTTTGCTCTTTCCCCTTAGTGGATGTTTTATACTGTTGAGCACTTATTTTCATAACCACAATGATTATGTCCAACATCTTACCACAGATATTTACCATTTGGAAGATCCTGAAATATTTGTGTCAGTCAGTTTGCAATTTCCTTCCACATGCGGGCACATTTTGACACATCTGTGTCAGATGACTTTTGAAATTGCTCATAATTTTTAGCTACACTGGCTCAAAGCCAGTCGAGCTTATGTCATGGCAAATTGTTTGTTGTGTGTGCGTGCGTCAACCTTTTTGCTTCAAACGACTTCTTCTCCTTAACCACTTTAAAAACTCTCCTTCGACGAAAGTATCTGGCCAATTTTCAAATAATTTTGTAGACATGTTCCTTAGGTGACTCTCTATCAGATTCCACCAAGCCATGTTGATTGGTCTTAAAATACAACTGCCAGTCGGCGGGGCTTTTAGCCTTATATTGGCTTTAGTGAAAACTTTAAAATTCTTCTCCTCCCAAACTATTTGGCCGATTTTTAGCTCACCTGTGCACGAAGTGCTCAAGGTGAGTTATTGTGATGGCCTTTTGTCCGGCGTCCGGCGGCAGATTTTCAAATGATTTTATAGAAATGTTCCTTGGATGACCCTCTATAAGATTCCTTCAAGCCATATTGATTGGTCGAAAAACATGGCCGCCAGGGGGCGGGGCTATTTTGCCTTATATGGCTATAAAGAAAACTTAAAAAATCTTCTCCTGAAAGCGTCGGGCCGAATTTCAAATAATTTTGTAGAAATGTTCCTTAGGTGACCCTCTATCAGATTCCTTAAAGCCATGTTGATTAGTTTATAAACCAATTTTATTTCAGCTTCACTCACACACAAATGATGTATTGCTGTCGTCTGTTGAACTTTGAGTGATGATTACTTCATTTCTTATGCTATGTCACTATCACCGGTTTTCTCATGGAGTGGCCCATATTTAAAAAAAAACACTCCTTTATAATGTTTCAGATAGATTTTGTCGCGCACGACGACATACCATACACTGCCGGCAGTACAGGCGATGTTTATAGTATGATAAAAGCAAGAGGCATGTAAGTAATTTTTAGCTCACCTAAGCACGAAGTGCAAGGTGAGCTTTTGTGATCACTCACCGTCCGGCGTCCGGCGTCGTCTGCGTCGTCGTCGTCGTCAGCGTCTGTTAACAATTTCCTACAAATGACTTCTCCTACTAAACAAATGGACAGATTTCAAAATAACTTCACAGGAATGGTCCTTAGGTAGTCCTCTTTCAAAGTTGTTGAAAGAAATTAATTCCAAGTAGAACTTTGGTTGCTGCGGCATCAGAAAAGGGGAAAATTGCCAAATCTTAAAAAATCTTCTTGTCCAAAAGTACTGGCCCGATTTGAAAATTATTTTGCACAAATGTTCCTTGGGGTACCCTCTACCAAGATTGTTCAAATATTTCCGATCCGTTAAAAAACATGGCCGCCAGGGGGCGGAGCTTATTTTTCTTATATGTGCATTGTTAAAAGTTTAAAAATCTTCTTGTCCAAAAGTACTGGCCCGATTTGAAAATTATTTTGCACAAATGTTCCTTGGGACACTCTTTACCAAGATTGTTCAAATATTTCCAATCCGTTGAAAAACATGGCCGCCAGGGGGCGGAGCCTGTTTTCCTTATATGTGCATTGTTTAAACTTTGAAAAATCTTCTTGTCCAAAAGTACTGGGCCGATTTGAAAATAATATTGCACAAATGTTCCATGGTGCACCCTTTACCAAGATTGTTCAAATATTTTTGATCCGTTGAAAAACATGGCCACCAGGAGGCGGAGCTTGTTTTCCTTATATGTGCATTGTTAAAACTTTAAAAATCTTCTTGTCCAAAAGTACTGGCCTGATTTAAAAATTATTTTGCACAAATGTTCCTTGGGGCACCCTTTACGAAGATTGTTCAAATATTTTTGATCCGTTGAAAAACATGGCCGCCAGGGGGCGGAGCTTGTTTTCCTTATATGTGCATTGTTAAAACTTTAAAAATCTTCTTGTCCAAAAGTATTGGCCTAAAAAGTGTAAAAACTTTGAAAACTATTGAAGTTCTATTAAATCAGGTGAGCGATATAGGGCCATCATGGCCCTCTTGTTATTAAATTACACTTGCAGTTGCATTTTTAGCTTTGACTTCAAAACTTGGACTACTTGTTCACTATCAAACGTACAATAATAGAATGAAGGAAGGGTTTTACAAGTTACCTAACCCAGTCATGTTTTTTGGATTACTTAGAAAATTTGAAAATCCCTTATGATACACCATATTTTTGTAACAGTGAACATAATGCAACCAAACTTAGTGTATAGGAAGTATTAATGTAGATCTTTAATTGAGTTGTGTTTTGGGGTCAAGATCAAAGTCACTATTACTTAAAATCCAAAAATGGTAATATATTCAATATCTTTCGTCACAGTTGACATAATGTAACCAAATTTTTGTTGTAGTATGTTTGTGAGAAGATCTTAAATGGCATTATGTTTTGGGGCTCCCTGGTTCAAGGTCAAGGTTAATGTTACTTAAAATAGAAAAACGGTAATGCATTCAATATCTTAACCCTTTCTCTCATATAAACGCTTTCTGACGCCTCTGCAGCAGACAGCTTTTTGAAAACAGTGACAAAAGAAGAAATTGCACAAAACGAGCAATTTCTCCTTTTGCCACAATGTTTTCCACTTTTTGTCATAGGTTATCCATTTAATTATGGAGATTTTTTATGTTTTGACAAAATACGTTCAAAGTCGTCTGCTTCAGAATTGTCGTATGAGGTAAAGGGTTAAGTAATATATGACATAATGTAACCATATTTGGTTTTAAGTAAATATTCAAGACCTTTAATGGGATTGTGTTTTAGGGGTTATATAGAGTTAAACAGTTGATGTGAATTGACTTCTTCCAGTGATGTTTTCAAAAGACAACTGCTACAGATACATCTAGATGTGCGTATATTTGAGAAATGCTTAACATACAACAAATCTGCAACAGACGATTTTAAAATAATCTCGGGGAAAAATATGTCAGATGTCTTGAAATGGAAATGATTTAGTTTTGAATAAAGTTTAAAACATTGTGTCAAAAGGAGAAAATGCTTGTTTTGAGTAATTTTTAGCTCGACTTTTGAAAAAATGAGAGCTATTGTCATGACCTTTGCGTCGTCGGTGGCGGCGGCGTGATCTTCCGGTTAAGGTTTTTTGTTCAGCTCAGCTTTTTTAGATCACCTAGAGCCCACGGCTCAAGGTGAGCTATTCTGATCACTCTGTGTCCGTCGTCCGTCGTTAACTTTTAGCTTTAAACATCATCTCCTCCTGAACGGCAAGAACAATTTCCACCAAACATCACAGGAATGTTTCTTTGGTGGTCCTCTTTCAAAATTGTTCAAAGATTTAAATTCCATTGAGAACTTTGGTTGCTGCGGCATCAGAAAGGGGACAAAATGTCCCAACTTTAAAAATCTTCTCCTCCGAATCTGCCTGTCAGATTCAAATATAATTTGGTAGAAATGTTCCTTGGGTGACCCTCTATAAAAATTGTTCAAGCCATACGGATTGGTCGAAAAACATAGCAGTCAGGCGGCATCAGAAAAGGGGCAAAATGACAAAATTTGAAAATTCCATTTTTATGAAAGTGCTTGTCTGATTTTAAGAAAATATAATACGATCTTACTTTAATGCTCCTCTATTTAATTTGTTTAAGCCGTTTTGATGGGTTGGTTACACAATCATAGCAACCAGGCGTCATCACAAAAGGGGTAAATTGAACTTTTAGCTACAAATGACAACCAACTCCTACCATTCCAATAGACCAATTTCCACAAAACATCACAGGAATGTTCCTTTGGTGATCCTCTTTCAAATTTGTTCAAAGAATAAAATTCCATTTAGAACTTTGGTTGCTGCGGCATCAGAAAGGGGACAAAATGTCCAAACTTTAAAAATCTTCTCCTCCGAATCTGCCTGTCAGATTCAAATATAATTTGGTAGAAATGTTCCTTGGGTGACCCTCTATAAAAATTGTACAAGCCATACTGATTGGTCGAAAAACATGGCAGTCAGGCGGCATCAGAAAAGGGGCAAAATGACAAAATTTGAAAATTCCATTTTTATGAAAGTGTTTGTCTGATTTTAAGAAAATATAATACAAATCTTACTTTAATGATCCTCTATTTAATTTGTCTAAGCCGTTTTGATTGGTTACACAATCATAGCAACCAGGCGTCATCACAAAAGGGGTAAATTGAACTTTCAGCTACAAATGACAACCAACTCCTACCATTCCAATAGACCAATTTCCACAAAACATCACAGGAATGTTCCTTTGGTGGTCCTCTTTCAAAATTGTTCAAAGATTTAAATTCCATTGAGAACTTTGGTTGCTGCGGCATCAGAAAGGGGACAAAATGTCCAAACTTTAAAGATCTTCTCCTCCGAATCTGCCTGTCAGATTAAAAAATAAATTGGTAGAAATGTTCCTTGGGTGACCCTCTATAAAAATTATTCAAGCCATACTGATTGGTCGAAAAACATGGCAGTCAGGCGGCATCAGAAAAGGGGCAAAATGACAAAATTTGAAAATTCCATTTTTATGAAAGTGTTTGTCTGATTTTAAGAAAATATAATACGAATCTTACTGTAATGATCCTCTATTTAATTTGTTTAAGCCGTTTTGATTGGTTACACAATCATATCAACCAGGCGTCATCACAAAAGGGGTAAATTGAACTTTTAGCTACAAATGACAACCAACTCCTACCATTCCAATAGACCAATTTCCACAAAACATCACAGGAATGTTCCTTTGGTGGTCCTCTTTCAAAATTGTTCAATGATTTAAATTCCATTGTGAACTTTGGTTGCTGCGGCATCAGAAAGTGAGAAAAATACCAAAATTTTAAAATCCTTTTCCTCCATAATCTGCTTGTGCGATTGCAAGATAATTTGGTAGAAATGTTCCTTAAGTGACCCTCGAAATAAACTGTTGAAGCCATATTGATTTCGTTAAAAAACAGGGCAGCAAGGCGGCATCAGGAAAGGTGCAAAATGACAAAAACTTTATAATTCCATTCTTATAAAAGTTCTTGTTAGATTTCAAGATATAAATGGCCTTTACTGATAAGCTGTTTCTTGAGAAGTGTCCACTCCTTGCAGTTTCATTTGCACTCCTTGATCAAATTTTCCCAGATATTTGCAGTTAAATATTTGCTACTAATTTACTATCAATTAGGTGATCGATTTAGGGCCATCTTGGCCCTCTTGTTTCTGTTTTCTATCAGTTGAGCGTCTGTGCCGTACGCGGTGCTCTTGTTGTATTTGTCTCAATGTTTTCAAAAGTTGTCAGCTGCAGAGGCGTCAGAAAGCATCGGTATGTGTAAAAGGGTTAAAAGGTACTTTTGCTACTCAAAGATGGCCATTTTTGGGGGTAATTCTGTGAATGAAGCAACAATTTGAACTTTTCTGTACTTTTGTTTTAGGTTTTTAGCGACAGAGCGAACTGAGGGCATATCCACAACGGACGTCATCGCACGAATAATTAAAGATTATGACATGTATGTTAGGAGAAATCTACAACGAGGCTATACAGCCAAGGAACTCAATGTCAGTTATATGAAGGTTTGTAGAGATTGATGATTTCTCAATGGTTGCAAAGACTCACTCAGCTGGATGCTCTCTTTAACCCTTTCCAACATGCAGCGCTTTTTGACACATCTGCAGCAGAGGACTTTTAAAACAATTTGGCAAAAGGAGAAGTTTTCCAACTTTAAGATGCATTCTGACTCGACTGCAGCAGACGACTTTTGAAATTATTGTGGTAAAAGAAGAAATTGCTCATAAAGAGCAAATTATCCTTTTGACATGATGTTGTATAGACTATTTATGAGAAAAAAATGGTCAAGATCATTTCAAAATTGTCTGCCGCAGAGTTATTGTATGTGAGAGAGGGTTAATCAATTTCTACCTTTATTACAATGTTATCAATGTTATCAACGTATTCAATAATTGGAGTTTTAAGTTTTAGAGATTTTAGATATTTTTGCCTTTAAGGTTTCAGAGACATCTGCTGAAGATTTGTCGTTTGTAGGAAGGGGTTTAACGCTCCCACCTGCAGACGCATTTTGACGCAATAGCAGCAGACGACTTTTGAAAACATTGTGGCCAAAGGTGAATTGCTCATGATGATGTTTTCAACTTTATTTAACAATTGTTCAGGTTTCTGTCACCATAATAAGACGTATGCTGCAGGTTTACTGTATGTTGGAAAGGGTTAAACTTGTATATCTGAAGGTTGTTTATGCCATTTCCAACTGTATTTCATTTATATCCCATGCGATACCAGCCTAATTTACCGTAGGGAAGCCATTAGTAGAATTTGTTAAAATTGCTGTGTTTGAGTCATGTAATTTCATGTAATTTCTTGAATTAACCTAGAATATAGTAAATACTGCCAAAAATATAGCTTTATCCCAGATATGCTTACCGTATATGTTCGGTTATAAGTCGCACTTTTTTACCTTCAAAATCGAAAGTGAAGTGGGGGGAGCGACTTATAAGGGGGTCAAGCAAAATTTCAGAAAAAAATACCCTCCAATTCACCGATCGTCAAAAGCTGTGCAGTTCCGTCATTGATAAAAATGGCGACTTGGTGATTGAACAGAATTCCTTTTAAATAAGTTGGATTTAAAGAAAATTATCTTATTGAATTGATTTGTTTATAAATCAAAATATTTATTTTAAGAATTTACACTGCTTTGTCTTTATTGTTTTGGTTTTAGAATTATCGGAAGCCATTTTGAATTTTGTCAATATATAAATTACAGCGCCAAATTACAGATGCGTAACAATACAAACTATGATCATATATTACTAGGTCATATATATGCCTACTTAAATTTGTGATGAGCAATTTCTCCTTTATCCACGATGTTTTCAAATTTAAACAAAATGATTGTCTAGATGTTTTTAACGTCGCCTGCTTCATAATTGTTGCATGAATACATAGTTAACAGGCTTCTTTAACCAGAGACATGTCTCTGCTTTAACTGGTGTGTAAATCGCTAATCTCTCCTAGTCCTAAGGCTATATTTATTTTTTTGTACACGTGATAAACAGTTTGAGGGCTTCGTGCAAGTCGGTTGTAACTACAGCCTATTCCAGACAAAGTTACAACTGTTTGCACATAACCATCGAGTTGAAATATATTGTGTACACAGTCCAGTTCAGTCGCCGTTACATATTGCATTGTGGGATGCGAACAGTCAACATATAAAATCACATTCCTAGTACAGAAACCTGGACTATTAAACAGAACAGTCAATAGTTATTGTCTAGTTTCAAAGCTGTTAAACAAAAATTAGGAAAACTAAATTGCATACCCTTTAAAATCCTTTTCAATTCAAAATTAATTTATCCAATTTAAAGAAAATGTAATAATTTCTTCTTTTG
The DNA here is from genome assembly GCA_031761405.1 of Serripes groenlandicus. Taxonomy (NCBI): domain Eukaryota; kingdom Metazoa; phylum Mollusca; class Bivalvia; order Cardiida; family Cardiidae; genus Serripes; species Serripes groenlandicus. The sequence goes on from JASEVX010000025.1 coordinate 170,110, forward strand.
TCACAATGCTATGAAAAGAACTCTGCTGCAGATGCGTCAACATGCGTGGATGATTTCAATTAAGTGACCTTTATTTTACTGTAAATCATTGACCCGTAAAGTATGTGTGTTATTCATTTGTCCAGTTAATAGAACAAAGACACGTGATTTTCCAATGTGTAAAAACCACCACAAATGAGCTGCGTCATTAAAAAAGAGTATGTGCAGTTATTTAATTCACACCATTAGCTTAGTATGCGAATAGGATCGTAAAATTGACATTTGTTTAAATGGGTGTTTTTCAATTGTCGCGGCTCAATCTTTCAGCTGGGAGAAAATGCTGACGTCATTTTCTTTGAAGTTTACCGACTCTTGCGACTTCTCAGTGTTGAAGTGTGCCCTGGAGAATTGTGTAATCTTTTCACAAGTAAAATGGATTGTTCCAAGCACCTTTATTAGGAAAGGTCCAAACTATAAATGGGTGACTTATTTTCCAAATAACTTGGAAACTATTGTAACTCGAAACATAAATTCCCCTCTGTAAATTACAAACACTTTTAATAGACTTCGCTATTTTTCATAGGTTTTAAAAAAATCAGAATATTTTTTTTTCTTTAAACAATATTTGTTATTCTGTCCTACTTAGCTTCACAACATTCTCAATATGAACAGGGTCAAATCACAGGGGCCTATTGTTACCGGACAAACCCGGTTTATTTATAACTCAGTAAATCTCTTTAGAAATAACAAATTAAAACTAGTTGGACATCATTGTATGTTCAAAAAATGTAAACAACAAATCATCTTGAGGACTTATGGTTATATTTCGCTGCTTATCATAGTAAAACCAGTGTTCACATAAAACTAATTGGACATTATATGAATGTTTTAAACAAATAATCTGATGCGCAATCGTGATGACTTGGGTTTTATCTCACTGCTTGTCATAGGTTTTTGACGTGAAAAAAATAAAAAATCTGACTGCGACTTACAAGAGAGTCAATCATCAAATCCTAGATTTTAGGCCTTGAAGTAGGGGGAGCGACTTATAGTCGAGGGCGACTTATAAGCGATGATATACGGTATGTCTTAATATTTTTTATTTTTTGCTCGAGATTTTTAGACTGGTAATGTTGTCCATATCCTGATAGAACCAATGATCAGTACTCTGAATGTTGTCCAATGTCCATATCCTGATAGTACCAATGATCAGTACTCTGAACAAAACAATTAACATAATTAAATAATACAAATGTAGAAAAATACTGAAAAAAGTTGAAAACGTTGTGGCAAAAGGAGACATTGCTTGTTTAGAGCAATTTCTCCTTTTGTCACAATGTTTCCAAAAGTTGTCGGCTGCAGAAACGTTAAAAGCATCTATAGGTAGGAAAGGGTTAAAAAAATCAAAAAAGATTCTGGTTAAGAAAAGTGTATTGAAATCTTGCATGACTTAGTGTTGAACAGTGCAGTGCCAGATCAGACTGCATAGGTGTAAATGTCTAGTGGTTGGTTTTTGTGTCACCCTGCGTAGCATGGTAGGCACTTAGGGATTCCTATTTTTTTTGTCCGGCGTCTGTCTGTCACACTTTTTCGTCACACGCATCTGTTTGTCTGTCTGTCTGTCCGTCACACTTTTTCGTCACACCGTGCTCCGCGGAGCAATCCATTCTAGTCTTGAAAGCCGCTGCTCAAATGTTCCTGGATTGATCAAGTAGCATAATGCGTCTTTTTAAAATCTTGTTGAGAATAAAAAAATCTGTGATATATTATCATTTAGGTCATCTGAGCACAATGCGCATATCCCTTTCCCATTTGCACCAAATCTTCAGCAAACAAATTTTAGGAAATATTTTTAACCCTTTCCCTCATATGACAATTCTGCAGCAGACGACTTTGAACATATTTTGTCGAAAATTGGAAAATCTCTTTAATTGAATGGAAAACCTATGACTAAAAGTGGAAAATATTGTGGCAAAAGTAGAAATTGCTTGTTTTGAGCAATTTCTTCTTTTGTCACTATGTTTTCAAATAGCCGTCTGCTGAAGAGGCATCAGAAAGCGTCTATATGAGGGAAAGGTTTGAAAACATTGTGGCTATAAGAGAAATTGCTCATTATGGAAAAAATTGTCTTTTCTCCTTTTGTTGTAATGTTTTAATTCTATTCCATTCTTTTGCCTAGATATATTACAATGGTTGTCCTCTATTTATTTGTTGTATGGGGGAATGGGTTAATTAACCCTTTCGGCGCCGAAGGCGCATATATGCGACAGCTTGGCTCAGCGCCGAAGTCAGGTTTATGCGACTTTTGTAACGCCCCTCGTATAGTTACTGCTGAGCCAAGCTGTCGCATATATGCAACTTCGGCGCCGAAAGGGTTAATTAACCCATTCCCCCATACAAACTCCCCCTAAGAAACGCCTGATTTTATTTGGCGCTGAGAACAACTTTCTGCTATTTATTTGGTGCCGAAAGGGTTAATGATATATACAATGTGAAAAACAATAGGAAAATACTTGAATAATTTATTTTGACTTTTATTTGAGTCTGTTTATTTTACAGGAGAAAAAGATCCAGTTTTCAGAAAAAGTGACAAAAATAAAAGACAAAGGGCGTGAATGGTTAGATAACTGGAGCGATCGATCTAACGAATATATTGGAAACTTTTTAGATATGTTTGGTGGAAGGGATTCAAGGCTGGTTAGTCACTTAACTTACTTGTAATGACTGCTTAACCCTTTCCCTCATATAGACGCTTTCTGACGCCTCTACAGCAGACAGCTTTTTGAAAACATAGTGACAAAAGGAGAAATTGCTCAAAACGAGCAATTACTCCTTTTGCCACAATGTTTTCCACTTTGAGTCATAGGTTATCCACTCAATTATAGAGATTTTCTTTTTTTTGGCAAAATATGTTCAAAGTAGCAGAAAACCACTACAATAAAACATTGTAGCCAATGGATAAATGGCAATAATGTTTTAAAAAATCGTCTGCTGCAGAGGCGTCAGTAAGCATCTGCATGTTGGAAAGGGTTAAAAGCTATCCTCCTCCTCACTGGTGTAGGGGATTACCAGTATATATTTGCATTTTGTCCATCCTTCCATGTACATTTTATCCAGGCTATACAAAAAAAAAAGTGACAATAAGGATCTGTCTCGGCATCCATCCTAGCCGATCTTAATGATTTATATCACAAATTTCTTGGAAACATTTTGTGACTTATGGGTGAAAAGTGTATAGTCAATTCCATCTACACTAGATAAATAATCTTAGTGAGAAGGTAGCTAGTTGCCTGAAGAGACTGAAGAGAATGTTATGTGAGAAAGCAATGAAACACGGATTTGGTGGACTTGGGAGTCGTGATATAACTCAAATGCGTTTGAAACGGTGTTCTAATTAACCCTTTCCCTCATACGACAATTCTGCAGCAGACGTCTTTGAACATATTTTGTCAAAAAATAGAAAATCTTTGTAATGGACTAAAAGTGGAAAACATTGTGACAAAAGGAGAAAATTTTGAGCAATTTCTTCTTCTGTCACTATGTTTTCAAAAAGCTGTCTGCTGCAGAGGCGTCAGAAAGCGTCTATATGAGGGAAAGGGTTAACGCTCTCCCACATTCAGACGCTTTCTGACGCCTCAGCAGCAGACGACTTTTAAAAACATTGTGACAATATGAGAAAATACTCATAATGAGCAATTTCCCTTTTTTGTCACAATGTTTTTGATTCTATTCTAAAGTTGTTCTTTCATTTATAGAGTTTCCAAATGTTTGTCTCCTAGTTTTCAAAGTTGTCTTTTGCAGATTTGTTGCATGTGGGAAAGGATTAATCAACTCTGAATACAATTGCCCTATTATTGGTTTGCATAGACAATGCAGATGTCGCGAATTCATGAATATGCAACTTTAAAAAAAAAAGTTTTGACCTTGAGAATTCAAAGCGTTTTACAATATTATTTGAAGTATGGTGTGAGAAAGCCAGAAAACATTGGTTTCCAGAATTTGCATTCAAGATATAACTGAAATGTCAATTAAAACAGTTTTAACCCTTTCCCACAAACAACAAATCTGCAGCAGACGACTTTGGAAACATGGGGACAAAAATACAGAAAATCCCTATAAATGAGGGTTTACTGAAATAAGTTAAAAAAAACATTGTGGCAAAAGGAGACATTGATCATTTTGAGCAATTTCTTCTATTGTCACAATATTTTCAAAAGTCGTCTGCTGCAGAGGTGTCGGAAAGTGTCTATATGAGGGAAAGGGTTAAACTCAAATCTTACAATTACCCTATTATACATGTTTATTACATTTCTAACCATCAAAGATAAGGTTATCTCGGTGAAAGAAAATTCATAATCTTTGATTTACATTTAATTAACACCTATGAATTAAACTACCTATAATCTCGTACACAATTGCACATGCGTGCCCCTCCCTTTTTCCACAGACTATTTTAAGACTGACATCATGCAGGTAGACTCCTCCCACTTTTCTCCTAACAAAACAACAACAATGTCGGACTTCCTACTTAAATTGGAATGGGATGAAATTTCCAACTTACTGGATGACGAAGACAAAATGGAAAACTCATTTGTAGAAATGCCGATAATTATTGCTAGAAAGTTTGCATCTGTTTGACATAAATAAATACAAACAATAAACCACATTTGTAAATGGTCTCCGTAGTGCAGTTGGTAGCTACACGGCGTTGCATGCGAGAGTACTCCGGTTCGATACCCCTCACAGGCAATTTTTTTTTTTAATGTTTTCTTTGTTTGTATCCATAATTAACATATTTAATCCAGTGTCATTAGAATTAATCAGAGACTCCCTTCAAAGAGTTGCTGTACACAACACGCGTCACACAAACTCATAACACTCAACATTAACCGCCATTTTGAATTCCACAGATAAGTAAATTAGGCCACGCCTCATCCGAAAATAATGTGCAAAGTAGGTAAAAAGACAAAAAATAATCATAAAATATGGTGGAAGACGCGTAAAATTTAAAGTATTACAACAAATAACAATGAAATGTAATAAACAGATTATTCAACTTATTTTTTCAAAGATTACAAAATAATTCACTCGCCATCTTATGAATGGGAGGAGTCACTTTGAAAAAATAAGTTGAATAATCTCTATATATTTAATTACTTTTCCAAAGAGCATTGTTTATTTTAGTTTTAATTTTTCTTACAAGGGTACTTGGGTGACCAGCATTCAAAGAGCAATATCGCCAATTCCCGACAATCAGGACGGATCCTCCTCATCCCCGGGCTCGACATCATCTTCCCCTGCACCAGGAAGTCCCCCGTTAGAGAAAAGGGCCGAAGAAGGTGCCACTGGACAGACTTTAAATTTTGAAGATATGTCTGATGAAGATTAAGTTTGTTTAATTTTAGTTCTTTCCCACATGCACTGAATCTGCAGCAGACGATTTAAACACTTTCCCTCATACGACAATTCTGCAGCAGACGACTTTCAACATATTTTGTCAAAAAATAGAATATCTCTATAATTGAATGGATAAACTTTGACGAAAAGTGGAAACATTGTGTCAAAAGGAGAAATTGCTTGTTTTAGGCAATTTCTTCTTTCGTCACTACGTTTTCAAAAAGTTGTCTGCTGCAGAGGCGTCAGAAAGCGCATATATATGAGGGAAAGGGTTAAAAAACGTTAAGGCGAAAGTATGGCAAACTCCTATAAATGAAAATACAATGATTGGAAAGAGTTTGAAACATCCTGGCAAAAGGTGAAATTTCTCATTCTGAGCAATTTCTCCTTTTGCCCAATATGTTCAATTGTCTGTTGCAGATGCGTTAAAATGCGTCTGCATTCGGGGAGGTGTTAGTTTTCAACTTCTGTTTTCTGTTCTTCCCAGAAGGAGTGAGTCTTAAATCGTTCACTGATGCAGCCAACTTTTCATTCCTCTGCAGCAGCCAACTTCAATAAACATTTAGAGAAAAGGAGAAGCTGCTCTTTATCAAGGATACACATTGTTCCCTCAAACAGTCTTTGTTAAAATTTCAATTATTACTTTTTTCTCAAATCTAAATATTTTTTTATATAATTCTGTCCCGACTTTTTCAACTATTTCTTCAGTGTCTAAATTAAGGCATAAGGGGTTAACCCTTTCCCACATACAGACGCTTTCTGACACCCCTGCAGCAGACGAATTTCGAAAACATTGTGTCATAAGGAGAAATTGCTCATTATGAGCAATTTCTCACTTTACCACAATGTTTTCACCTCTATTCAATGATTAAACTTTCATTTATAGTTCAATCAGATGTTTTCGAAGTCGTCTGATTTCTTGTATGAGGGAAAGGGTTAACCCTCTCCCTTATACAACACTTCTGCAGCAGACGACTTTGAACATATTTTGTTAAAAAACCGAAAATCTCTATAATTGAATGGATAACCTATGACTAAAAGTGGAAAACATTGTGGCAAAAGGAGAAATTGCGCGTTTTGTGCAATTTCTTCTATTGTCACTATGTTTTCAAATAGCCGTCAGCTGCAGAGGCGTCAGAAAGTGTCTATATGAGGGAAAGGGTTAATGACATTTAGACAGTGTCAGGTAAGCTTCCTGCAGTGATCTAATCAGAGTCCATACTGTTTGAAATATATCTGAATAGACCCTTCCCCACATGCAATAAACTTGCAGCAGACTCCTTTGGAAACATCAATGCAGAAATATGGAAAAAAGCTGTAAATGAATGTATAACTATTGGATAAGAGTTGAAAACATTGTGGCAAAAGGAGAAATGCACATTATGAGCATAAAAATTGGTTTCTTGCCTATATAATCATGTTTTATAGTACCCAGTGATACAGTATATTCTATACAAATTTCCTGTTTTTATGTATTTATCAAAAGATGGTAATGTTTTCAAATTTATTTGATAATACATGTACTACTTTTTATTTATCAAGATTTTTCCAATTATTGCCTGGATATTTTCAAAGTCGTCTGCTTCTGATTTGATGTATGTGGGGGGGAAAGGTTTTGTTTTTATTTATGGTGATGCTTCTGAAAACATTTCGAGGGCTTGGCGTGAAACGGTTGTAACTCAAAACCTATTATGAAAACCCTGGATTAGGGGCAATTTTGACCCTTTTGTAAATATTGCAAATTTAGGTGCCATTGCTCAGAATGAGCAGTGGCACCTTAATTTCCATTGTTTACCAAGAAAAATGATTTAACACTTATAAAGACTTTATGGCCATATAAGGTAAATGAGAAATTGTTCAAAAAGAGTAATATCTCCCTATCCTGCAATATTTACTGCTCCATACCAAAATTACTTTTCCAATTTTCAACATTTTACATTTAATTCTTCATTAGTTGAAATGATAGTTTTACCTGCCAACATTTTACTATCTTTTGTCTTCCAACATTTTCGATTTGGAAGTGCTTAAATATAACAGCATTTTCATGTTAGTTTAACCATTTCTCTCATGAAGATGCTCTTTGATACTGCAGCAGACAACTTTTTGAAAACATGGCGGCAAAAGAAGCAATTGCTCAAAAACTCTATTCAATTATTGTATTTTCATTTAAAGGGAGTTTCCAAAAAAAATAACTCAAAATTGTCTGCTGCAGAGTTGTTGCATGTGGGACCTTTTCCCTCCTCAAATCTTTTGGCAAGAATATGAAAAGTCTCTCTAAATGAACATATAGGTACTGAAAATAATTGAAAACAGTGGCAAAAAGAGAAGTACTGAGTAATTTCTCCTTTTGCGACAATATTTTAAAAAGTTGTCTGCTGTAGATACCTCATAAGTGCATGTATGTGGGAAAAGATTAATCAATTTAGCCCTTTCCCGCATACAGATGCTTTTTGAAGCCTCTGCAGCAGACAGACAACAATTATCAATTTATCATGATAAGCAATGTCTCCTTTTGCCATGATGTGTTCAACCCTGTTCAATAATTATACTCTCATACATAGAGATTCTCCATATTTTTGCTAATATGTGTTCAAAGTCATCTGCCGCAGAATTGTTGTAAACAATGTGGGAAAGGGCTAGCTATTGATAACGGTAAGAGGTTATTCAATATTGTGATATTTGTTTTTAGCTCACCTAAGCACGAAGTGCAAGGTGAGCTTTTGTGATCACTCACCGTCCGGCGTCGTCGGCGTCTGTTAACAATTTCCTACAAATGACTTCTCCTACTAAATCAATGAACAGATTTCAAAATAACTTCACAGGAATGGTCCTTAGATAGTCTTCTTTCAAAGTTGTTCAAAGAAATTAATTCCAAGTAGAACTTTGGTTGCTGCGGCATCAGAAAAGGGAAAAATTGCCAAATCTTAAAAAATCTTCTTGTCCAAAAGTACTGGCCCGATTTGAAAATTATTTTGCACAAATGTTCCTTGAGGTACCCTCTACCAAGATTGTTCAAATATTTCCAATCCGTTGAAAAACATGGCCGCCAGGGTGCGGAGCTTATTTTCCTTACATGTGCATTGTTAAAACTTTAAAAATCTTCTTGTCCAAAAGTACTGGCCCGATTTGAAAATTATTTTGCACAAATGTTCCTTGGGACACTCTTTACCAAGATTGTTCAAATATTTCCAATCCGTTGAAAAACATGGCCGCCAGGGGGCGGAGCCTGTTTTCCTTATATGTGCATTGTTAAAACTTTGTAAAATCTTCTTGTCCAAAAGTACTGGGCCGATTTGAAAATAATTTTGCACAAATGTTCCTTGGTGCACCCTTTACCAAGATTGTTCAAATATTTTTGATCCGTTGAAAAACATGGCCGCCAGGGGGTGCGGAGCTTGTTTTCCTTATATGTGCATTGTTAAAACTTTAAAAATCTTCTTGTCCAAAAGTACTGGCCCAATTTGAAAATTATTTTTCACAAATGTTCCTTAGGGCACCCTTTACCAAGATTGTTCAAATATTTCTGATCCGTTGAAAAGCATGGCTGCCAGGGGGCGGAGCTAGTTTTCCTTATATGTGCATTGTTAAAACTTTAACAATCTTCTTGTCCAAAAGAACTGGCCCGATTTAAAAATTATTTTGCACAAATGTTCCTTGGGGCACCCTTTACCAAGATTGTACAAATATTTCCAATCCGTTGAAAAACATGGCGGCCAGGGGGCGGAGCTTGTTTTCCTTATATGTGCATTGTTAAAACTTTAAAAATCTTCTTGTCCAAAAGTACTGGCCCGATTTAAAAATTATTTTGCACAAATGTTCCTTGGGGCACCCTTTACCAAGATTGTTTAAATATTTTTGATCCGTTGAAAAACATGGCCGCCAGGGGGCGGAGCTTGTTTTCCTTATATGTGCATTGTTAAAACTTTAAAAATCTTCTTGTCCAAAAGTATTGGCCTAAAAACAGTAAAAACTTTGAAAACTATTGAAGTTCTATTAAATCAGGTGAGCGATATAAGGCCATCATGGCCCTCTTGTTTAATTTCTTTTTACATGAAACAAAACAAAAGTGTTCAGTTGTGAGGTGGTCCAGGAAATCCAATCTTATTCCATTTGTAGATCCATATCAACACATCAACACAATTTGATCGGCCTGTGCACTGTTTGCCAATAAGTCACAGATGGTCATAACATTAATTGTCAATCCTTTCCTACACATATCAAATCTGCAGCAGACAACTTAAAACATGTTGGCAAAAATGGGGAATATTCAATAAATGAGACTATTAGATAGAATTGAAAACATTGTGGTCAATTGAAATAATTGCTCATCATGAGCAATTTCTCCTTTTTCCACAATGTTGTCAAACTTTGTTTGCTAAAGAGAAGTCAGAAAGTGTCTGTATGTAGGAAAGGGTTAATTTAGACAGACAGTTCTTTGTTTATACGCACACTAGTCATTAATATATTAACGGTGGTTTTCCTGAATCTTGGTTTCAACTTCTTATTGAAGTTTCGACCCATTTCACATGTAAATAAAATCTGACGCTTTCTGACGCCTCTGCAGCAGACGGCTTTTTGAAAACATAGTGACAAAAGAAGAAATTGCACAAAACGTGCAATTTCTGCTTTTGCCACAATGTTTTCCACTTTTTGTCATAGGTTATCCATTCAATTATGGAGATTTTCTATGTTTTGACAAAATACGTTCAAAGTTGTCTGCTGCAGAATTATCGTATGAGGGAAAGGGTTAAGAACTTTTAGTCAAAATTTCGAAATTCTATAAATTAAATGAAAGAACAAATGTTGAGCAAATGTTGATCAAATTGTGGCAAAAGCGGAAAATAGTTCTTTTGTATACGTCAGTAAGCGTCTATTTGTGGAAAAGAGTTAATTAACCCTTTCCCTCATACAACAATTCTGCAGCAGACGACTTTGAACATATTTTGTCAAAACATGGAAAATCTCTATAATTGAATTGATAACCTATGACTAAAAGGGGAAAACATTGTGGCAAAAGGAGAAATTGCACGTTTTGTGCAATTTCTTCTTTTGTCACTATGTTTTCAAAAAGCTGTCTGCTGCAGAGGCGTCAGAAAGCGTCTATATGAGGGAAAGGGTTAACTACAACATATTGCATGAAATTTATCTTAACCACATGCAGACGCATCTCCCTCTGACAAAATTTGAAAACATTGTGGTGAAAGAAGAAATTGCTCATAATGCGCAATTTGTCATTTTGCCACAATGATTTCCACGTCCTCTGCTTTATACATGTTGTATTTGGGATAGGGTTCGAAACAATTACCAGACATAGTATCATTTTATGCATGTTAGTATTTATAAAATTGAAAAAATATATTGTTGGTAGAGATGAAATCACTGATCATCAATAAATCCTATTTTTATACCCCTGGAATGATTGCATGGGTTGGTTGATCCTACAGTATGAAACATGCTACACATTATAATTATGAATTGTAGACTATGCCTCTTTCTATACTAGCAAAGAGGTTTGTTATTTAGTCACACTTAGTGTCACTGTTTCCACAATATTCATGAAAGACTTTCCCTACAGATATATACTCTATCAGGGATAGTGTTTATGTATAGAATTAAACCCTTTCCCAAATGCAACAAATTTTCAGCAGATAACTTTGAAATCATCTTGGCAAAACATATGGAAAATCTCTATGAATGAAAATATAGTGAATTAATAGCTGTAAGCATTAGGAGCAATTTCTCCTTTCACCACAATGTTTTCAAAATTAGTCTGCTTGGGAAGAGGTTCATTAAAGTGTTTTTATGTTCATTTTATCCAGAGTGTACTTTTTTGCTATATATTTTGTAAAATATCATTATATTTATAGTCCATGCAAGGTAAACATGAGGAAAATCTACCTGTGGGGATTTTAAACCTAGAACAGATCCTATCAGATTACAAACTGAATTATCTCTCTTACTACTCACTAAAACCATTAGTTTTTGGGTACATAATAGAAATTATAGAATCATTTAATTGAGAAAGAGTTATAAGCCCAACAATATTATTACTATAATTCAATAAAACCTTTAGTTTTCGATACACAAAAGAATTATGTCATTAACTCTTTTGAATACCCACAACATGTGGTTTGGAACAGAACTGAACAGAATATCTCAGGAACAGATACTGTACAGCATGAGGAATAACATAAATACATACATTGTCAATATATAATTTCAGTAGGTCAATTTGGAGGTCAAATATACCATGAAATGCATTCGCTATCTAGATAGTGATTTGTTCATTGGTCGCAAATTCTTGTATGTAGGTTTTTCTTGTGTTACTTATATTTCTTTTAGGGTAAATACTAAGTGTGCTTTAAGTTGTGTCGGAATTACACAGAAAGTCTCGTATCAGGCTATCAGTTTGACCAGTGTAGTTATCTATCTGGTCTAAATATCTTGATTAACCCTTTCCCACATACAACACATCTGCAGCAGATGACTTTGAAAATGTCTAGGCAAAAACATGAAAATTCTCTATAAATGAAAGTAAAACTAGTGAAAATAGTTGAAAACAGTATTACAAAAGGAGAAATGAGTCATCTATTGCATAAGCTTCTATAAGTGGGAAAGGTTAACCCTTTCCCACTTTAAGGTGCGAACTGTCGCATCTACAGCAGACAACTTTTGAAACCTTCCGGCAAAAGAAGAAATTGCTAATAATGAGTAATTTCTCCTTTTGCCACAATGTTTTCAACTTTATTGAATAATTCACACATCTGCTGCAGATGACTTTAAAATCATCTTGGTTAAAAAAATAGATTTATTTTTTAAAATGAAAGTATTATTAAAGCTAGAGTTGATAACATTTTGGCTAAAGCGAAAATATGAAAAGTTCAAAAGTTGTCTACTGCAGAGGTGCCAAAATGCCGCTGTATGTGGGGAAGGTTCAAAACATTTTGACACATGACAAATAAATTGACAATGAGGACAAAATTTGTAAATATCTATAATTTAATCTAAGAATAAACAGAGAAATATACATGTAAATACATATTTATTTATATGTCTCTGGAATAAACCAGAAACTACATTGGCAAAAGGAGAAAACTCCAAGTAGGAACAATTTCCCCTTTTGCCACAATAATTCCAAAAGCCATCTACTGCTACTAAGGAATAACCAGTAGGGGACTTCTGTATTGATTTGGAAAAAAAACTTCATTGTTATCTTGTGTCATGTGTTTTTTTATACGTTTAATATAAGGCAGGAAAAGTGATGCTACATGTGACATAATGTTGTGTGAGAATATGATGGATAAAACTACATTGTTTTTTATACTTCCAAGATACTTTGTATAACACATCTTAAAAAAACTTATTTATATTCCTGATTTCCCCTGTGGCTTGGGGACACTCAATAAAAATGGGAAATACAATCTTACCCTTACTTGAACGGTAAGAGCCAAATAGTTCTAAGCAATTGGAGTCAATGCAACTCTTAAGCTTGAGCAGGTGGGGTGGAATTGGTTTCATACCTTTAATATTTTTATCTCAATGTAAATATAAGGTGTGGGACCAAAATCATCTTTCCTGTTCGCTGAGATATGACCTTAGCTGTTAAAAGGCGCATTAAACCAAGAACAAATTATATTCCTGATTGATTACTTTGTGCCAATTTGTCCGTATTTGTTGTTTACTCCTTTCCACTCTATAGTGGACATTTAACACCTTAGTAGCAGTCATCTTTTACCACAATGTTTTCAATTCTGTCATTCAATTTTATTTACAATATCCAGAGGTGTATATCTTTTTACTCAGAAGGATTCAAAGCAAATGACTCTCAAAGCTTCATGTTAACATCTGCATTATCATATTATCTGAAGATAAGATTGAACATTTATAGGAACAGCTTTTTCCCACATAGAGACACATTTGCAGCTGACGTCTCTTGAAAACATAGTGCCAAAAGAAGAAATTGCTCATAATGAGCAATTTTTGCTTTTGCCACAATGTTTTCAACTCTTCAATAAATACACTGTCTTTTCCGAGATTGTTTTTATATTTCTGCATAGACAATTGTCTGCTGCAGATTTGCTGCATATGGGAAAGGGTTTTAAGTTAAGTCAAAATAAGTATATAAATAGGGCCCAATTACATCAACCTTACATAGAGCTAAGTAATGCATATTTCATCACTTCTGTGTCCCTAATGAAAATGTCAAAATATTTTATAGTATTGTTGGTCAGCAAGGTAAATATTTATGTCAAATTAGCCATTCACTTAAATACATTCCACCATTCATGTTTAACAAAATATTAGGAAAACAAAAATGATGAAATATGCTTTTAACCCGTTCTTTCATATAGACACTATCTGCCGACCTTTGAAAACATTGTGTCGGAAGAAGAAATTGCTCAAACGCTATTCCATGAAAAATGTATCATTTATAGAGACTAACTATAATTTTGAATAGATGTTATAAAGTCGTCTGCTGCAGATGTGTAGTATGTGAAGTATGTGGGAAAGGGTTAAGTATTTTAATATTACTCGTTGCTTAGCAAGGTTGGTGGAATTGGACTCTGTTCAAGACATTTTGATTTGGTTCTTCATGGAGTTTTTAAGTCATGACAGTAGTACTGAGTATGAAAATGCAATATTTACATGCCAAAAAAACCCAGTAATATTCTTATTAATGACAACATGTGAAATTTGTTCATATATATGAAAATGTATTGTGATAAGTTACATAAAACATTGAATGAAATTCATAAAAGCAGAAATGTTAAACTTTTGTTTATTCCACTGAATTTGTTTGTTACTCTGTGCAGATACCTACAAGATGTTGAGTACACGTTTTTTAGCTCACCTGAGTACAAAGTGCTCAAGATGTGCTATTGCGATCACATTTTTGTGTGTCATTCCATGCATCAATAACAATTGCTCAGTGAACGCTCTAGAGGCAACATTTTGAATCCAATCTTCATGAAAGTTAATCAGAACATTTATCTCCATCAGCTCTTGGCCAAGTTCAAAACTAGATCATATGAGGTCAAAAACTAGGTATCAAGGTCAAATTGAAGGAAAATCTTGTGAACACTGGAGGCAACCTTTTTTAATTTGAGAATGTTGAAACTAGTCAGAATAATTATCTTGATGAAATTTAGGCTAAGTTTGAATAAAGGTTAAACTTATGTCTGGTCCAAAAATAGGTAACTAGGTCAAATGGATGAAAAATCTTGTTAAAACTCTAGATTTGTCTTGATGATATATAGCCCAAGTTGGAATATCGGTCATGTCCAGTCAAAAAACTAGATTACAAGGCCAAATTTAGAGACAACATTTTTAAGTTGAGCATATCGAAACTTTGTCAGAATAGCCGAGCCCCTGTAGCGACGCAAGCTGTCAATCCCGGGGTTGTGAGTTTGAACCCCAGCTTGGCCAATATTCTTTCTGATGTTTGACAAAAGTCACTGTGACAAGCGTCAATCTTTGAAAAATGTTGTGAGAAAGTCAGTAAACACATGAGTAGGTGAACTTGCCGCTATGATATGACTGAAAAATTGTTGAAAAGGCGTTGAACCCCAATCAATTGTCAGTATATTGATATCTAAGTTATCATAGTTATGTTCGAATATATGTCATGACTCACAAGCTATGTCACAAGTCCATTTTTAGGAAATATCTAACGGCCACATTTCTTACTCAAGAATGGTGAAACTTTGTCAGAATGTTTGTATTGCTGATATCTAGGTCAAGAACGAGTATAGGGTATATCCAGTTTTAAAATCTAGGTCACTTGGCTATATTAATGAAAAATCTTGTGGACAGTCTATTGGCCTCATTGTCAGTGCCTGTGTGCATCAACTTTTTGCTTCAAATGACTTCTCCTACCTAACCACTTGGCCAATTAGGACGAAACTTCATACGAAACGTCCTCTCCTAAATTTTTTGAATCCATGCATAGTTCTGGTTTCCATGGCAACAGAAAGAAAAAAACTATTGAAAACTTAAAAAATCTTCTCCTCCAAAAGTGTTGGGCCGATTTTCAAATTATTTTGTAGAAATGTTTCTTGGGTGACCCTCTATCAGATTCTTCAAGCCATGTTGATTGGTTGAAAAACATGGCCGCCAGGGGGCAGGGTTATATTGCCTTATATGGCTATAGTGAAAACTTAAAAAATCTTTTCCTCCGAAAGTGTTGGGCCAATTTTCAAATTGTCAAAATTGCTATAATAGAGCTTGCGAACGCAATATAAAGTCTACAGTTTTGATTGCTATAATAGAGCTTGTGAACGCGATAAAGTCTTCAGTTGTTATTGTATCTTAATCAAACTTATACAGTAGTTAGATATCCATGAGAGCTCGGTTCCTTTCGCAAACCAGCCAGATCCGCCCATGCAAGACTGGATAATGGTCCTTGGAATTGTCGGAATTCTTATAATGGACCCTGCGAACACAATAGAGGCTCCATTTAGTATCTGATAAGTATTCCTCTTTCCTTTGTTGTCCCCATCCCAGTAGAGCATAGGCCCTCATGGTCCTCTTGTTGTTAAATCTTAATAGCAATGGCGTTTCTACAAAACATCTATAATTCTTCATTTATTAAGCAAGCTTTTGTGATACAGACCCTAAATTGCAAGAAAAATAACTGGTTCTGTGAAATATCCTTATTTGCAATAAATTAAAAAACTTTTCTTCACCGATGGCCAGATAATTAACAGAATATTTGAAGTATATTGATGGCTAAGTCACTAGAGGTCACGGATTAGTTATTCCTACTGAATGGAGAAAATTCATCATAAGATATACTTCACGAAAGTCTATTTGGCGTAAAATGTTTACATTGAACACGTACTTTGTTGTTGGCTTTGGCTAACTTCACATAACACTGAGAAAGTTTTTAAAATAATTTCGCTGTTGAGAGTCGAATGGCCGTTAGTTTTAAATAACCCAAGCTTGGCCAATATTCTTTCCGGTATTTGACAAAAGAAAATGCGATAAAAGTCATTCTTCTTCCACCAACGAACTATCGGCCTATGTTAAACAAGAAGCAAGCATGGTAACGTGAACCAGGGTCTTTCAAATAGTACTATTTGAAAGACCCTGCGTGAACTGACCGCCGTGATATGACTGAAATATTGTTGAAAACGGCTTTAAACTTTAATCAATCAATCGGTGTTTCGCGAAGGAATAATGATCATTAATCGAAATTATCGAATTCGTTAAAAAAAAAGTAATTTAAGAAAATGAATTACGAAGCTGACGACACATTTAACCCTTTCAGCGCCGAAATGTTTAAAGTAGACTCGTCCATGTTCAAACCTGGACGACTGTATTTTCAAGTTATAAGTTTTTTTGAATATTTTCATAACTAACAGCCAAACAATGCAGATTTCAGGTGAGACAGCTCGTTACGAGCTGACTCACCTGAATCTGTATTGTTTGCAAAAAGCTCAATATTGCCTTTGGCGCTGAAAGAGTTAAGCATAACTCGACTGATTACTCGATTACTCAAAGTAATTTATGGATCCCCCGAACACGTCGATTACTCGAGAGTAATTTATGTTTTCCTTTCCAGTTCGAGTAAGCGCGCGTCCACGGTAAACATAATCGTATAACTACCGCGTTAACCAAAGGGACCTGACACGCTTTTTAAAAAAAAAAAAAATCTCTACTCTATATGTAATATATTTTCATTTCTTTAGTGTGCCAAGCCCCTATGGCGTTTACCACATATAGTATCTCGTGTCATGTTGTTACAAATACAAATCGGGATCACTCCATTTAATCACAACCGAAATACCTGGTTTATGAACATGTATTACGCGTTCTGAACGATTTGTTTGCATTGTGTTTTACGCCGCTTTCAACAGTATTTCATTTATATCACGGAATGTCCTGGTTAAATTAACAGTACTGCTTGTAAGCTTATCCTGACATAGCGCATCAGTCGTAATGCTATTTCAATCATCGGCTACAAGCAGGGGGGTCACTACTACCATATTAAACTCTTGGTATGACCCGACCGGGGATTGAACCCTGGACTGCTGCTTTAAAGTCGGACGTTCAAACCGCTAGACCACCAATGCCTTCAGAATGAAACGCGTGTCATTCATTAAAAGTAAATTCAAAAGGTTTTTGTCGTCGCACAACTTTTTCAACCAAATCGATGCCATACTAGAGTTGCATCAAATATTAAAACCAGCCTCGGCAATATTTATGACTTGTCTTTGTTCACAACTCGATATCTGATCAAGATCTACTGTGTTTGGAAATGACTTCATAGGAATATTTGTTATTTTGATAAATGTCAGATAATGTTGGTCTTATTTAGAAGCTTTTTATACTGCAGTTTAATTTTGGTTTTGTAGATTTTTAATATTTCCCGTTATAGAGGTGACAGTTACCGCCTACCACAAAATGCCCCGAAATATGTAAAACGTCCATGTTCAACCAATTAATTGACATACCTAACGACCCACAAACACGCCCATATATGGCCTTATCATTCATTTTTTACGTTACTCGCCTAATTAATGATGCCCCGGTTACTCCCTTACATATATACAACACGGCTTACTATTGGTAACGCAAGACTAAAACCGGTGTTATAACGCGTTTTGATTGGATAATGTCCCTATGACCTCAAGCGATGTTCAGCAGCCGTCATGTATTTAGTTGTACCATTGTCACGAAAACATGTAGGTGGATGAAAATGAAAAATAAAATTTCTTGCACCTTTCATAATTTAGAAAGTATATATTTGAAACTATATGTTCCGCTGTACGGCTTTGTACGAGTAACGTTAGTACAAGGTCCGTCTGTTTCAAGACGTTTTACACACAACAAATCTGCAGCAGACGACTTTGAACACAGTTATGCAAACTTTTGAAAATATCTTTAAATGAAGGTGATATTATTTAGTATTATTGAAAAACATCTTTTGCCACAATGTTTTGAGATGTCGTCTGCTGAATATGTGTCCAAATGCCATCAATAAACCGTGAACTAATTGTATAATGCGGAAACAAGTTCAACAACAGAACGTTGCCCGATACTCCTTTTCAAAGGAACACCCCTTGCATGATTTGAACGTGTTCCACCAAACAACCTATGACTGGAACACATGCTGACGGCAACTATTTCAACAAAAGAACGTTACCCGATACTCCTTTTCAAAGGAACGCCCCTTGCATGATTTGAACGTGTTCCACCTTCCAACCCGTGACTGGAACACATGCTGACGGGAACTATTTCAACAATAGCAAGTTGCCCGATACTCTTTGTTCAAAGAAACGCCCCTTGCACGATATGATCGTGTTCCACCTTCCAACCCGTGACTGGAACACATGCTGACGGCAACTATTTCAACAAAAGAACGTTACCCTATACTCCTTTTCAAAGTAACACCCCTTGCATGATGTGAACGTGTTCCACCTGCCAACCCATGACTGGAACACATGCTATGCTGACGGAAACAAGTTCAACAGCAGATCTTTGCCTGCTACTCCTGCTCAAAAGAACACCCCTTGCATGATTTGAACGTGTTCCATCTTCCAACCCATGACTGGAACACATGCCGCAGGCTATCACGCTATACATCGCCCTTAACTTTCTGTGGCAGACCATAACAAACTAAATTATTCTTTGTGAAGTTGCTATGAAATAATGGCAAATACATGTACGCAACTACATCATGACCCCCAATACAAATTTATGTACGCAAATGCACGAAGAAATTTAGTTTATATTGTTTTCGTTTGAACTTGGGAATACTGCACTTACTGCTTGATATCAATCACGATATAGATCGTGACAAACACGAGTGTGCACTTAATGCCATGTGATAAAACAATCTCCGAAATCTGTTCAGATAATTGTTCGATTTGCATAATATACGACTACAAAAGAAAATACACTCAGGATAACTTTTGCTAACGTACGTCTATTTACGCATCTTATTGCTTCACTACAATATCACTCTTACACCGTCGTGCAGTATGTTTGATCAGAAGTTGGATTGATTGATTGATTGAGTTAAACGCCATTTTTAACATTATTACAGTTATTTCACGGCAGCGAGTTCACTAAACCGAATGTGCCCTCTTACACCAGGCAACAGGCTACCATCCCAGATAGCCTATGTAGCCCCTTTGTGGAAGACGAATGATGCGTGTCACAATTGTCTTTTGTAAATCATCGGCATTGAAGAATTTGAACTTACGATTCCTGGTTTGAATGCCCTCATCGTTTCCGAAAAATTACTGATATTACCATGACCGTCACAGACCAATCAAATATATACGTGTATGTACAGTAGTCCCTGAACAATTGGAGCACATTCAAGGTCAAATAACGTCAGAACCTCCCGTCTTAACTCTTCAAAAGCACTGCAATTTAGTGACATGCTTATATAATGTTGGTGTAAGTGTAATGAATACATGCACTATACATCTATATACATGCTGGCAAACATATGTGAAATAATATCCAACAATTGAATGTCTAATTATTGAATTCAATTGAAAAGATTGTGGAAAAAAAAAGAAAAAATGTTCTATATGAGCAATATCTCCTATTGCGAAAATGTTTTCCAAGGTCGTCTGCTGCAGCTGTGTCAAAGTGCGTTTGTGCGTTTGCGTGTGAGAACGGTTTACTCAGTCTTGATGGATGTAAATCGGTGTAACCTCAACAGTGATGCATGTTCTTCTCATTGTGTTGTCCCACGTTTATCTCTTATTTGCGTTTTGCACTAATCTGCGTGTAAACATCTTGTTTGTGACCACGGTTCAACAAGTAGTCCACACAAAACTGTCAGGCGTTACAACGCACGCCTCTTTACTCAGATTGTATTTACAGATATTGGTCTATATTGCTCGCTAAAGGGCTCGTCACACTTATTCGCAATCAGCAGGAATTAGACAGAACCAGCCGGAGAGAAGAAAAAATCGCGGCACATTCGGGAGGGTAAGTCAAATTGGCCTAAATTCTTACAGCTTTGTAAAAATGCCGTACGAATACTTAGAATGCACTTCGAACCCACCTCGAATGTAGTCAGAATGCAGTTAGAATACACTTCAAATGCTGTTCAATATTTCTCCACTACGAATGCACCTCAAACTGAGTTTTGATCATGAGCAAAACATTCGGACTGGTCACAAGAATGGACCAGATTATTTGGAATGCACTCAGAATGCAGGCAGAATCTTTAGAATACACTTCGAATATCAAGGAATATACCACGAATTTTCATTCCGACGACATTCCGGCTCATCCTGTCTCTAGTGTGACTATGCCTTTAGTCACGGTTTCATTATATTTCTTTCTTTTAGTCCACAGGAACTTGCTCCTGTGTGATTTAAAAACATATATATGTATGATTCTATACTATAAATATCAGTTGATAATTATGGGTAGGATCATACTTCCTTTTACATTATACAGGAGCAAGTCCCTGTTTACAGTCTTTTACAGAGAATGTGTTCGGAATCATTGTGTGTAACCTCGGATCAACACATTACTATCTAATCATATAAAGGTGTTATAAATTATGAATTACATTAGAGCTGTAGATAAGGAGCGTTTTGCTTGTTCTAAAATCCTTATTTTTATCCGCTAACCCTATGTTGTTGGTTATCAAAAGAATCGTCTCATATATAGCGGATAAAAATAAGGATTTTAGAACAAGCAAAACGCTCCTTATCTAGAGCTCTGATGACATTCTGAAAACAGTTTGACATGTGTTCAACTTTATTCAATATTAATACTTTCACTTTGATATTTTTCAAGTGTTTTTAAAATTCCACAGAAAGCATCCAGATGAAGCAGCAAGAGTACAAATTGAACCACAGTGTGTCACCTATATATTGTGATGATTGAGTGTGGAGTTTTATTTGTATTTGTCTATATTTAGCAGCTCTTTGCCAGTCACCTAATTATCATTTTAGCTTACAAAAAGGATAAATTACGAGTATGAATACTGCGCTCTTTCCCCTGTGGAGCTGTATTCCAGTTATAAGTTGGGGCTTTTTTACCCACTGTTTTGATATTTTCAGGACGCCGGAAAATTACTTTCAATAACGTCGTACCCGTATATTGCTGAATACCAGCATCAGGTATTATAATAGTCTGGTACCCGGCGCACTGTAGTTATTTAACCACAGCAAAACTGCAGCAGACGACTTTGAAAGCAAAACCTGGAACATTTTTATAAATGAAGGTATAATTACTCGTTTTTAGCAATTTCTCCTTTTGTCACAATGATTTCAAAAGTCGTCCGCTGCAGATGCGTCAAAATGCGTCTACAGGTGGGAAAGGGATAATGCGTCTGGCATGAAACACTAAATGTGTCACCTCCTCTTATGTATGCATATCCCATAGATAGTAAACTAGTAAATATACAAGTGGGTTTTGTCATCTCTACAGCGGACCAATACAACTTGATGTTTGGAATCAATGCATGAGCCGTCCCGCGAGAAAACCAACGTTGTGGACTCTGCGTAAAGTATCGATCCGGGTCAGCCTAAGCATGCCGCGCAGGCTAACCCGGACAGACAATTTTCGCCTCCTGTAGATTTTCTGTTTCAGGAACCATTACTTTATACCTCTATCCCCCTGATACGGAATTTGTCGGCCCGGAGAAGACTGCACATGCTGATCTGGGTCGATGCATTACTAAGAGGCCATAATGTTGGTTTTCTCGTGGGACGGCTCATATATTGAAGCAAACTACATTCTTAGTTTGAAAGGTTATATCGGTTGTTCCACAAACAAAAGGTTGTCTCTATAGCCTTTTGCTTGAAAGGGCACCGAAAATATGGTGAATGTTGGACCCTGTATTGTAAAACATTATATGTAGTAGGGGCCGGTTACCTCAAGATTAATATTATCAGCATTGCTTTATGCTTAGATGTCTCAGGAGTTCGAGGTTTGAATGTATAGTGAAATATTTAGCAGGCCGGTTTTTTTCTATAGTACCCACTTAGTATGCCTCTATAAAATATATATTTTTTTAAATAATGCAGAATAAAATTCCAAACAATCTAAACAAATATTATTCTGCACGTACAATCTTGGTTTATACTGTTCGTTACTCAATACTCAATTGAATATTAAGTAAGTCTAGTGACAGACGTCTGTGTTTTTATATGAGAAAATTTGGAGAGAAAGAAACAAGACCTACAAATAGTCACTCTATAATAATGATATATTATGTAATACCATACAGAGAGGCTATTTATAGTAACACGGTCCTGTGTGGGATTTTCCACTTCTCATACGAAAACATTACGGTCATTATAATTATAGCATATAGATCACACATATAGGCTATTTATAGGTCTTGTGTATGTGATGGGTTTTTTCTCAAATGTTCTCAAATGTTCTCAAATGAAAACTCGGACGCCTGTGGACTAGTACTTAAACTCGCATTCTATGATACATTTTAGGAATAGCCTGGGTACCGAGGATTTTAAACATGTAACAACTTGTCACATATCAGTAGTAATGATTTGCAGTAATATAAAGCGAAAGAGCGGGATGAGTTAAAGAAACGGTAACAATAGCTTCCATCCTTGGTGCCTACTGTTGTGTGGAGTAAGGATCAAATCCCATGTCGCTTGTCCAAAACTAAACATTACATGTACGTAGACAAATTTGTATAATCTTGTTCTATGACAATGTTTACTAGTCCTTGTTTTTAAACTTGTCCAAAACAAAACATTACGTAGACAACCATCTTGTTCTATGACAATGTTTACTAGTCCTTGTTTTTAAACTTGTCCAAAACAAAACATTACGTAGACAACCATCTTGTTCTATGACAATGTTTTCTAGTCCTTGTTTTTAAACTTGTCCAAAACAAAACATTACGTAGACAACCATCTTGTTCTATGACAATGTTTACTAGTCCTTGTTTTTAAACTTGTCCAAAACAAAACATTACGTAGACAACGTTGTACCATCTTGTTCTATGACAATGTTTACTAAATCCTTGTTTATACATTGTTCAAAACAAAACATTACGTAGACAACTGTGTACCATCTTGTTCTATGACAATGTTTACTAAATCCTTGTTTTTAAACTTGTCCAAAACAAAACATTACGTAGACAACTGTGTACCATCTTGTTCTATGACAATGTTTACTAAATCCTTGTTTTTACATTGTTCAAGACTAAACATTACGTAGACATGTTTGTATATGATTATTCTATGACAATATTTACTAGTCCTTGTTTTTACCTTGTTCAAAACTCGAATTTACGAAAACAACTTTGTACCATTTTATTCTATGACAATATTTACTAGTCCTTGTTTTTACCTTGTCGAAGACTAAACATTACGTAGACAACTTTGTATCATCTTTTTCTATGAGAATGTTTTTACCTTGTTCAAAACTATGTACATTACGTAAGTAACGTTGCTTCCCTTTAACTAATTGTCACGACGTTCGCATGTCAATCCTGTTACTAATTGGACAATGTCATAGGAAAACAGTTCAATTTAGACATGAACGAACACTGTTAATACAGATTAGCTTATTTAATAGGGCTGTCCCATGTCCCCCGTCGTTAGTTTGTTTCCATTACAAACCTTTCGTATAGGAAGAGGATGTGGAATAACGAAAATACATATCTGACTTATCACTTACATAGATTTACTCGAATTATTCGTAACTATCCCCCTCGTGATACATTGTTCTACGTTGCGGCCCAATAAATTTAGGGAAGGAGGTGACATGTCATTTGATGTGTTTACGTGGTCTACATTCTTTGCACAAAGCACGACGTTTTCTTGTAGTATTTATAACAGGTGTACGCCTAATGTTTGGTCATACGAATGTTTTCGATTAAACAGTGTGGATATTAAACAATAATTTAGGAATAAGTTATATTTAATTCAGGTAAACTATTTTATTATTTTCGTCTTTATTTTAAGAATTCAATTCATTTGTAGGTTAATATGCGTGCTATTTAATAGCTATAATTAGGAAGGGATTCGGCTATTTTTAAACGACCTTGGTGAACATGTCCGGCATGTAAATGGTAAACTTCGCTATCAAACAGAGCTGAGCACGCCAATTTAAATACGCTATATATGATTTAGTATTAATACCGCAAATATGCTATTAATATGTTTTTGAGCTATGGTTCAGTATAATCGTATATGGACCATTAGCGACTCATGCAGATCCTGATACACCTGTTCCCGATCTCACAGTTGCGCCCGTTCGCCTGGCAAATCACAGGAGCTTTCAAGAAGAGGCCGCTAGTGTAAAATATCAAATAATATGTGAACTAGTAGATCTTACAAACACTTGTTGTTAATTATTCTATGTAGTACGTATTTGTCATAAAAAAACAAAATGCTCAATGAACGATTCTACGCGGACACAGAGTACGGCTGATCAATGCGAATACAGAGACATGTTATATAGACCCAACATCTTTCAACCTGTTTTATTATACACTGCCTACATATTAATCCTAGACGAAAATCCCATTTATTGCGTGGATCATTTCGATGACAGTTTACATGTTTACAATGTTATTGATTGATGATGACGTTGTTTAGAACTTTAACCCTCGCTTGCTGCCATATCTAAAACAAAATACTTTTAAAAACACTGGCAAAAGGAATAATTACTCATTATAACCAAATTATCCTTTTGCCACAAATGTTTAACCTTATCCGATAATCATTCTTTCTTTTTTGAGAGATTGTTCACAACTTTTTCCAGATGTTTTTAAAGTCGTCTGTTGCAGATTTAATGTATGTGGGAGAGGGGGGTTAACAAAGAACCTCCGACGAGGGCAAATTCCCATGAATATAGTTCCGGAACTCTTCTGCGAAAAACAACCGTTAGGCATTTACGATCAGCGTAGATTCAGATAAACCAGCCCATCGGCGAAGCCTGATCTGGCTCTGCATTGTTTACTAATTAATCACAGAAGCTTTTAAGAAAGCATTTGCAAATGCATTTATTTTTCGACACGTGTACTTATAACCGCTAAGATTGGTTTTCAAAGAGCACAGCTCATATTAAAATACAGCCTCAGTGGTGTAGTGGTAGAGCGTTTGCTTCGGGTGCGGAGGGTCGCGGTTTCGATCCCCGACCGGATCATTCAAAATACTTTAAAATTGTAGTAATGGCTGCTTAGCGCTAAGGGATGCGGGGTACGCATAACGACTGACTGACTTACTGGTGTCAGGATAAACGGACCTGTAATGCTCGTATCTTACCCGGGAAACGCCGTGATATAACTGAACAATTGTTGAAAGCGTCGTAGTACACCAAACAATCGATCAATCGATCATAGTTAAATCAAAAATCGAATTCACATTATCTTAATATAATTCAAAACTATTATTCAGAGTCCTGACAGTTTGTGATATTGTGAAATAAAAACAAATGTTATATATTTCAGGGTCACCAAGATGAAAGGTGTGGTAATCTTCGTTATGTTAGCTTTGGCGGTGCATTCAGCACGTGCAAGTGAGTACTTGTTCTTCATTCAAACTTTGTGCTCTAACCTCGCCTTTCAAAAGGCACTGGAATCAAAAACTGACGTGTGTTACGTCGTCTTCGACCACAGAAACCATTGTCACCAGAGTAACAAACTCATGTAACAGTAAAATGTGGTAACAAACTCATGTAACAGTAAAATGTGAGAACAAACCAATCCATTTTCTTTTTAAGCTCTTACAGTTATATTAAAATGAAGAAGAACAGATAGGTTGCCTTACAATATGTTACAGTAAGAACCAAAGGTAGCCTACAAGTATCGTAAGGGCTAAACAATTTGTTTTTCTTTTAAATGTAACCGAAACAGCTGAAAACAAAATTGTTACAAAAAAAATCACATTTTGATAATAACATTAGTTTTCTATTCTTGCTCCAGTGGCCGAAATGCACATGTTATATATATATATAAGAGGCGAAACAGCTAAACAAATTTTATTTATTTAATCATGTCCGACCAGCAATTAAGTAGTCACAACGGGAATGAACGAAGTGGTATAAGTTCAAATGGATTTTTGGCTCAATATAATTTGTTCACTCTAAAAGCAACTAAATAATCAAATAAAAAGTTTCTCTTTTCCAATAACGTTTTTAAAACACTGAACATGGAACAGTCATGTTAAGTTTGTTGAAATAGAGCCAAAAGTGTTTGATGAGATCTTTCATACAATTATGAACAATTGTAAAACGCATCTTTCAAAAAACCAAAAAAACATGAATTTAAAAAAACAAGAATACAAAATACAGTGAATGGCTTAAATGTTATGCAATTAGCTATAGTGCCATTTGGCCCGCATTGAGATTTGAACCCAGAACTCCTAGTTAGGTATTTTACCAGTTAAAACTATAAGGACCCAAAGTGTAGCTAATGAAAAGAAACCGGAATCACATACAAAGTAATTCGCATGAAACAAATTGGGCTCCAGCTCTAGTTTTTTGTCAGAAATATAAATATAGGACTGAATAACATGAAGTCGTACAGTGAAGTTTCGTTGACGTGATATATATAACATGAACAATTACTTACTGTGTTTTATTTTCATGTTTTTTATAGGGACCTCGGCATTTAACTTACGTGCAGCCCTCAATCGTAACCCAATGTTGTCACACAGGAGAGACGTTATGATACCCCAGAACGTCAATGTGGTGCAAGCGGTCGAGGCAAAACCTACTGTTTTAAGGCAAGAGTCTGCCAGCACCCAATTTGGACAGGAAAGCTTTTCGCAGGCAACTAGTACTTTACCTAGAGCCGCCCTAAAACATCAGCAAGATGTAGGCCAATCACAACCAAACATTCCAAGGCCGGGAAACCAGCCATCACAAATCAGACAGTCTCAACTCACAAGACAAATCAATCGTAACCCAATGGTGGCACACAGGAGAGACGTTATGATACCCCAGAACGTCAATGTGGTGCAAGCAGTCGTGGATACGCCTACTATTGCAAGGCAAGAGTCTGCAAGTACCCAATTTGGACAGGCAACTGATACGTTACCTAAAGCTGCCCTAAACAATCGGCTGGTTTCCCAGCCTAAACGTCCAAGACAACTCAGGCAACCAATTAGGCGAACACCTGTCGAGCCGGTAATCAACGACAGAATGGCTGACCGAGTCACAACACAGACAAACGTCCAAAATACCCGTAGGAGACAACCGGCGAAATGTCTGTTCAGTTTCTCATCTTTTATGTTTTCAGATACCAATATTACACAAATTGATTTCGAACAGAAATACTTGATTCCGGCACTGCGCGCGCACCTCAGCGGAAATTGCAACTCGCGTGCAATGACCATTCATCTTGATTGGTTACTTCATCTTAGGGAGCGGTTGTTTAACGTGTGAAGTGAAACATTTGAATATTCGAATATGTAAATAAGTAGAGCATAATTTATATTATTTCGATACAAGGTTGACTCGGGATGTCATTGAAAGTGACAGTTTATGGCGCTGGCTGCCGACTTATCTACAAATCATGTCAACGTTTTATTAATGACAATTTCAGGTGTTGTTGTCGAAAGTCTATTTCCGTTGGCATTGTCCCTGATACATACGACTTGTATCACTTCTGCAGCAGTCGACATTCGGAAACATGTTTTGGGAGAAATAAAGCCTTGAATTACTCAAACAGCAATATTCCTTTTCCTGAAATGCTTCAATTATGTATCAAAATAATACATCCAATTTTTAACAGATGTTACGTTACATATTCCCTTTCGTGCAACAGGAAATTTGGTAAAACGTAATGTCTAAATGGCAAACAATGCAGATTTCAGGAGAGACAGCTCACCTAAATCGGTATTGTTTGCACAAGTCTTTAATTGCCTTTGGCAGCGAAAGGGTTAACAGTATCACAGCAGGCTAACGTCTATCGTACAAAATGTTTTGGCTGTCTTGTTTATAAATAATTTTGACGAACTGCTTAACCAACTCCCGCATGCAAACGTTTATTGAAGTATCTGCAGTAGACGGCTTTTGAAAAAATGATTGAGGCAAAAGCAATAATGCTCAAATTAAGAATGTTCACCTTTAGCCTCAATTTTGTCAAGATCGTTAATAAGTATACTATCATTGACATAGTTTTGTCTTTCTGCTCCAAATGTGTTGTGTCTGGGAACGGTTTAACCCTTTCCCGCATACGGCAATTATGTAGCAGACGACTTTGAACGTATTTTGTCAAAACATAGAAAATCTCCATAATTGAATGGCTAACCTTTGACAAAAAGTGGAAAACATTGTGGCAAAAGGAGAAATTGCACGTTTTGTGCAATTTCTTCTTTTTTCACTATGTTTTTAAAAAGCCATCTGCTGCAGTTAACGAAAAGGATCTGGTTGTTGTTAAATAAATTCCCACTAGTTTATATGTAAATAGTTTCAAGCGATCATGGAGAATCCATTTTTGTTTACTGAGCCGTGTAACGTTTTTACCCTTTCCATCCTATCATTAATATACAGAAGACTACGTCTGTAAACATCTACGCATATGTATCGAACATATCTATAAATGAAAACAGTTTTCCATTTTTGACAGAATGTTTACAAACTTAGCCTACTGCATATCATCTATACGTGAGAAATGATTAAAAAGGGTCTATCTTAAAGGAGTGCAGAATCTAGCTAACATGTCCATTGATTGACGAGATTTGTATTAAAATATTGTTGATAAGGGAGATTGATTATGCTCAATTACTCCTCTTTGTCAACGATGTTTTGAGTTCATTTTATAAAAAATATGAAAAGAACTTGTCTATATTATGCAAAATTGTTAATACTAGCGATTGTGACCCCGTTGGAACACCGTATGAGGGCACCGTTCTTAAGACACTCGATTTTACTGTTAAACCACAGTTCGTTGCTTCACCGTACGAGGGCACCGTTCTTAAGACACTCGATTTTACTGTTAAACCACAGTTCGTTGCTTTCACGGAACGTTACTGATGTGCACAATTCAGATACTTCAAGACTCCTTTAGTAATAATACGGCTCATATGTGTGTGTCGTGTGTTGTTTCTTTTAAATGTGTGCTATTTAGAATATGTAATAAATACATAAATAACTACGTTGCTGTTGTTAAACTTGTTGTGCCGCGTGCTCTGGCAAAAAACGCAAATGGATCATTGTTGTACTTACACTCGATGACATATTGTCGGGGGCGACACATACTCTTGTTTAGAACGAAGAAATGTAAATTTTGGGCGTTTCTGATCTTCACTTCAACGTGTATTAGACATTTTTATTTGAATAATGCCATGCGTGACATTAACTGAATAAAACGCCTGTCTATAATATGTCAGATGGTCTCAAATACCGATGCCTTGATCGTAATGAGAGCTACAATATCCTTAGCACAATATATATATGAGCCGTTCCACGAGAAAACCAACGGATTGGACTCTGCGTAATGTATCGACCCAGATCAGCATGCGCAGGCTAATCCGGGCCGATACATTCCGTCTCAGGGGGATATAGGTATAGAGTAACGAGTCCTGAAACAGAAAATTCAAAGAAGGCGAAAAGTGTCTGTCCGGGGTTAACCTGCGCGGCATGCTTAGGCTGATCCGGAACGATACTTTACGCAGAGTTTATAATTCCTTTTCGGGCAACTTGTCACCTTGACCACGTAGGCGCCGAGAATCGGTAGCTCAGTCGGTAGCGCTGTCAAACCTGGGGTTGTTTAGTTCGAACCCCGGCTCGGACAACATCATTTCCGACGTTTAATCAAAAGACGCCATGACAAGCGTCTTTCGTATCCCATCAATGGGCTAATAGTCTATGTGCAACAAAAAATAAACAGCCAGTTGCTTTGGAAGTCTATTAAGTGGTTTATTGGTGTGAAAACGCTAAGAAACACATGATTAGGTAAACTGGCTGTCGTTATTTTACTAAAAAAAATAAAAACGGTGTTAAATCCCAAACAATCACGTAGGCCCATTTGTGGAAGATGAATGCCGCTTGTCACATTGACTTCTGTGAAATGTCGGAATGTGAATGTTTGTCGAGCTGGCTTTCCAACTCATCGAATATGTTTTAGGGTTTGCTAAATCTTAGCGGTGATCATTGGCGTAATTATAAAAAGTGTAGAGAAACACAATCCTGTCCGCCAATGCTATCGAGTCTAAGTATCGACAGTTTTCAGATGTTTCTTGAAGAAACCTTCTATGACTAACTCAATAACAGTGCTGAGCCAGATAAAACTGCTCTGGTGCGCATGTTGATCTGGATCTACTTGCTCGCAATCACCCAAATGCTGGTTATCTTGGAGCGCAGTTTGTTTGCCTTAAAAACACAGTTAAAGGCTTAACAATCTCTAAAAACTAGCTTTCTTAATCGACATTTTGATATGCAAAATGTTGCAGTTCTAACATATTGACGGCAAGTATGGCAAACTTATGTATGTTCACTTGCAACTTACGTGTAGTAAAGAAATGATCAACTAACGAATATCGGCTTATATAATAGCCTACCATGTTCATACTTTAAACATAGTTTATTGCCAATATACATGTACAAATTACAAACATGCAATACTTATTTTAAATTGAAAATTATCATTGTAAAATATGTTTGAATGTGTTTTACACCGCTTTCAACCGTGTTTCAGTTATACGACAGCGTGTCTTGTATACATTACCAGTACAACCGGTATCATTCATACAGACAGCGATGTGTCAGTCGTTACCCTGAGCGCCAAGGAGAGAATCGAACTTGGTTCTCCCACTCCCGGACTCTCTGACTAACCCTTACACCATGAAGACGGTCAGAAAAGGCTATAAAATGTGCCTTGCCCAGGGGCACTCCACCATGACCGTTGTGCCGCGACTGGTGATCGAACCCGCCATAAATGAAGACATACTTATTTAATACAGTTGAAAACATTGTGTCAAAAGGAGAAATTGCTCGATTCGAGTAATTTCTTCTTATGTCACAAAGTTTTCAAAAGTCGTCTGCTGCAGAGGCGTCAGAAAGCGTCTATGTGTGGGAAAGGGTTAACCCTTTCCCAATTATAAACGCTTTCTGACGTTTATGCGCCCATCTTACTTTTAAAAACATTGTGGCAAAAGGAGAAATAGATCACTATAATTGTTCTTATTAGCAATTTCTCTTTTTGCAACAGTGTTTTCAATTTCATTTGATTTGATTTGATTGAATGGGGTTTAACGCCGTTTTTAACAATTTCTCAGTTATATCACGGCGGCCAGTTCACCTACTCATGCATTTCCTGGTTTTCTCACAACAGTACTCCACACAACAATCTTCCCAAGCAACTGGCTGCTTTTCCACATAGACTTAGTCAATTTCATTTGAATTAAGTGTTCTTTCATTTATAAATATTTGAGTAAATTATTTAAAAGTCATCTGCTGCAGATTTGCTTCATGTCAGAAAGGGTTCATTGCATGCTAACAAGGGAAAACATTTACATAGTGAAAAACAAGTTTGCCCTGGGGCTGCGAAAGTATGACGGATTAATTATTTACATGTTACGAATGAAAACATATACCGTTTTTAACGAATACTTCCCATCTGTGCTTTATCACTTTTAAATATATGGGCTGCATTTGTCGAAAATGGATCTTATTTTACCTCTGATTTTAGGATTTCAAGTTAGAGTGGAGCCAATTGGGCTATACGTCTGTCTTTTCAATAAATGAGGCAAATTGTTCTGGTGAGACCGTGAGTCATCATTGGCAATCACTGCTTGCATATGCAGCAATACTCTTTCATGTCTGACAAGTAACAAGTAATCCTTTCCGTAAAACATACATGCTTTCTGACGCCTCTGCGGCCGACGTCAAATAGTATGGCAAAAGAGAAAATGTTGGAAGGGGTTCAAGGATCTGGTTGGACTGAGAAAAGACCATGCAATTGTTTTCTTTCCACATACTTCTAGCTCATTTTAGAAATATGAATGGCTCAAGTCATAATAAATTGTATCAATCATCAGATAGAATATTGGTCTAGTTGAGATTTTAACCCTTTGTAATCCATCGATAGAGACTACAATATGAGAACCCACGGCTTGAAAATGCAGTCAAGATTAAGCCTGACGCCTCTGCAGCAGACGACTTTTGGAAACATTGTGTCAAAAAGAGAAATTGCTCAATACGAGCAATTTCTCCTTTTGCCACAATGTTTTCAACTCTGTTCAGCAATAACCCTTTTATTTATGGAGATTTTTCAAGGTTTTGCTAAATCTTGTCAAATCCGTCTGCTGCTGGTTTGTTGTATGTGGGAAAGGGCTAAATCATTTCAAAACTCATCCCGAATCCTTTCAATTAAAAACAGCGACTGAAGGTGCCTCCCACCTGAAGGATAATACATCAACAACAAAAAATAATAATGTTTTATGATTTATGTATAGTTTAATTCATTCAGATAAGCATAACAATGTAATTCATCTTGTCTTAATTTTATTTTCACTAGAGCTCTTAACCTTTTCCAATTTGCAGCAGGTGAGTTTAGAAATTATTGAGGCAAAAGGAGGTTTTGCTCATTATTAGCCCTTAATTTTATTTTGCCACAATTTTTTTCAACTCAAATCAACAACTACAATTGTCAATTATAAATATGTTTTAGTAAGATGTTTTAAAAGTCGTCCCCATGTTTTATTTGGGAAAGGGGGGGTTATGGCTCTATGTTATTTTTTGACCTCGAGACGAGTGTGATTTCTATATACTAAATTCTTTATTTCTGAGCTACTGAACCAAACCCTATGTAGCAGGTACTATTTAGGATATTCTTACTGTAATGATTCTTCTGGATACACTAAAAAATAAGTTCCAAGTATTCAAATGTAATTAATTACATTTTTAAAGTAACTGTAATTGAAAGTAATCAATTACATCTGTGAAAAACAATGTAATTGAATCCGTACCCCATACACACAATACGTGGTTTGTGATACGCATTCATATGATTATGTCGAAGAAATGTAAGCTCATGATGAGCAATTTCTCCATTTGCCACCATGTTTTCAATTCTATTTCAAATTTTCTTCATACTTTCATTAAATGGATTGTTCATATTTTAGCCAATCTGCTTTTAAAGTTGTCTGCTACAGTTTGTTGTATGTTGTAAAGGAGTTAAAACATAACGTCTGAATGTGATGTTTTATTGTAGTGTTATACCGTTTTTTATCAATAGTTCATTTATATCACAGAGACAGAAAACTTCTTCATTAGCCCTAGTTGACAAGCCAATACTAGGCAGGAAAATATGCCTTGCTCAAGGACACTCACAGATGGCCAAAGCTAGTGGGGATCGAAGCCAGAACGCCTGGTCCCAGATCCCCTCACTAACCACTCAGCCACCACTAATTTTTCTGTGTGTTACTGAGCCCCGCTGTCAATCCAGGAGTTGTGAGTTCGTCCCAGCTCGGCTAATATGCTTTCGACGTTTGACAAAAGTCACTGTGACAAGCGTCATCCTTCTTCCACCAAAGGGCTAACAATCTATATGGAAAAGCAGCTAGTTGCTTAGAAAGACTGTTGTGTGGAGAACTGGTGTGAGATAACCAGGAAACACATGAGTAGGCAAACTGGCTGCAATGATTGGAATGAAAAATTGTTGCAAATGGCGTAAAACCCAAATCAATCAATCAATTCCTCTGTGCGAGATGAAAGTCTACAAGGATAACAAATGTGCCCTGTGAAAACAGCTATAAGTCGGTATATAATCGACGTGTTTTCAGCTTTATAGTTGCTTAACATCACTTTTGACCTTTTATTGTTGCACTTTGTCAGTGTTCTAAGAGTAAGATCATCAAGATTATCTCCCTTAAACAATTTCACTTCTTAAATCAGTAAAACGTTATCTTCCACCCAACAGGTTCCTAATTGAGTTCAGCAAGCCTATTAGGTTAACTGCCTTGTATATGTTCTTCTGTATCAAAGATACTGTCCATCGCACCACATCATATAGGTGACATTCTCATGCTGTCCACTTCAAACATCTGTAAAATATAAGTTTTTATAAAAAATAATACAACATGGCTGAACATGCAGATGCATTCTGAAGTGTCTGCAATACATGACTTTGAAATGTTGTGGCAAAAGGAGAAATTGCTTATGATGAGCTATTTCTCATTTTGCCACAAGTCTTTCAACTTTTCTCAATAATTATACTCTCTTTCATAAGAGTTGCCTCATTGTTTTCAAAGTTGTAAATTTATAAAAAGTATTCTGCAGTAGTAAAAAGTAGTAAAAAGAACAAGAGACAATTTCAAGACCAATTTTCTCCAATATTAAAATGATTTCTTCTGGTCAGGTTGCAATAAATAGCATAATATTTTGTTGTAGACTGAGGTGAATGGACCAGTAGTTTAGGAGAAGATCTTTAAGAAAGCATTTTACAAAGCTTTTAATGTATTTCTCCTTTTTTCCATATTTTTTTTCACATCTATTCAATAATTATGCTTTCATTTATATTATAAACCTTCAAGATTTTAGCCTAGATGTTTCCAAAGTTGTTTACGCAAGATTTGTTGTACGTGGGAAAGGGTTAAGTAATATTTGACTAACGACTCACCTAGTGTCCTGATGCGTACCCAAACATCTCACGCTGCAGTACCTGGCTCCACACTGTACACAGGTATATGTAGATGAAGAGGTAAACTTAGTTAAGGTCATAATGGTATACTAAAAGGTGTTTTACAACGCTTTCAACAGTTTTTCAGTTACATCACAGCGTTTCCTGGGTTACTAACCAGAACTATGGGTATCATTTATCCTGGTACTGATGCATCAGTTGTTATGCTATCTCCAAGGAGGAAAGTTATTTCTTTCATTTTTAAAGTTCTGGGTATGACCTGACCTAAGGCTTCTTTCACCGCATGTTGTCTTTCCTGGCACAACATCCGGCTGCAGTATTGGAAATAATATTTTCATATCCATAAAATTCGTATAAAACAAGGGTGCCACTAGCGAATGCTTTTTCTAAGTGGAAAAAGGGGCATTACTGAACAATTATTAAAGCTAGAGTTATGAGACTTGGCATAGAAATACACATTGTTCTTAGAAACATGTGTACCAAGTTTCTTTTGAGATCAGTTTTTGAGTTATGAGGTAAAGTTTTGTGACAACACAAATGGTAGCACAATACCCTGCCTTTTTTTCTTTGAAAAAACAAACAAACAGACAAGCTAAAAAAGTAAAGAATACCACCTTATTGAACAGCAATAAAAAAAAATCTAAAAAAATAGACACTTCTTTAGTTTGTTTTAATGTGTTAGTGTACCACTTTCAACGGTATATTAGTTACATCTTGGTGTTACCAGGCTTGGTAAAAAGAACTATCAGTTGTATCTATACCAATGTATCTGCTGCGATGTTAACAGACTGACAGATATTTATGCGAGAAGAGATCTATGCA
The DNA here is from genome assembly GCA_031761405.1 of Serripes groenlandicus. Classification (NCBI taxonomy): domain Eukaryota; kingdom Metazoa; phylum Mollusca; class Bivalvia; order Cardiida; family Cardiidae; genus Serripes; species Serripes groenlandicus. Next base: position 205,859 of record JASEVX010000025.1, read on the forward strand.
TGCCATTCAGCCAAGGCATGTGTCAAAATAAAAGGGAACTCACAAACTGCAAATAGACAGGTTTAGTGCAGGGTCATATAAATCCAAAAAACTTATACAGACTTAAAAAGGATATCCACAGACAGCACAAAAATGACGAGGTGGAAATCTGGAGTTGGGTACACTTGCATTTAAATAGGTAGGCTGGTCTTGGTCCTTGTTCAACATTGACTGAAACATATACATATAGCACTTACTTATCAAACAACATTTCTTTACAAATCCTGCATGATGCAGGGTTTTATTCTGTTGATCAACAGATGAATTTCCTGATATGAATCGACTTCCCAATTAAATAAGATATTTACTATGTCAGCACAGGGGAGTTTCTTGGTACAACAGGCTGTTACAAAAGCAATTTGCAATGACTGTTCATATTCATTCATGAATTTTTGGTATGACTTAACATGCACGAATACCGGTAATTATGAGTCCTCATTACCTATTGCTTCAATATTCATTGTACAGGTAAAAGTAATTGCAACTGTTACACATCAATATCAATATTTAGTGAATTTAAACTTTTTATTTTACATTGATTTCAAGGCAAGCTTTTAGTTTATATTACATGTAATCATGCTCGATGTCTGCTTCCTGGAGACCTAACCAATACTCAACATAAGCCCTGGAATGCCATGCTAAAAGTCCTATGGAACATATGACTTAAACACACTACAAGCATGTGTGTTTAGATTGTTCTAAAATTATAAACACACATTGTTCTAAAATTATTACAAACTTTAATATTTCACCTATTCTTTTTGAACTTCATAGTCTTCAGTTTGAAAGATTCATCATTTTATTTACAGCTAGAGCTACCCAAAAACTGGAAGATAGCCAAAGGATGTTTTAAAGGAAATGTTGACCCTTTTCCACATGCAGATGTATTTTGACATACCTACATCAGACATCTTTTGAAAACATAGCGGCAACAGGAAATATTACTACATGTAATGACGAACAATTTCCCTTTTGATGGACACAATACTTTCAATTTTATTCAATAATTACAGAGAGTTTCCTTATTTTTGCATAGATATTTTAGAAGTCATCTTATGCAGATACCTCGTATTTGGAAAAGGATTAATCTCTTCATATTTTAAACAGGAACTTCTCTCAAGTAGCAAATGTTTTAGCCCTTAAACTACTAATAAAGACCGAAAAATGCAAATGTAACAAGTTTGGTTAGTTAAGTAGGATGCAGGATAGATAACTGCCCTATCTAAGTTCAATGACCATTAACCCTTTCTAACACGGAGACTCGTGTTGTAGCATCTGCAGCAGACAACTTTAGAAACATTGTTAGAGACGAAGCCAATGGTCATGGTGAACAATTTCTCCTCTTGCCACAAATACTCTTTTGATAAAACTTTCATTCAGAGATTTTCCATATTTTTTGCCTGCAGATTTGATGTACATCTTAGCAAAAATGTATGGATAATCTCTACGAATAAAAGTATAATTATAGAATAAAGTTGAAAATATTGTGGCAAAAGGGGAAATTGGTAACTTAGTAATTATACAACAAATGCATCTGCGAGTGGGAAAGGGTTAAATGTGACATTCCTATGACAGTTAACTGTATATGTTCAATACCTTACCTCTTCTTCAAGGAGGGCAGAAAAACTTTTCTTAAACTTGTACTTAAAATGATCACTTCTGTACTTTCTTTTCTTTCTACTAGGTTGGTTTGCTGAAATGAAAAAATAAAATCTCTAGATAAGAAAGAGTAACCCTTTAATCAATATGACAAATCTGCTGCAAATGACTATGAACAAATCTGTTTAAAATATGGTGAACTTCTATAAATGAAAGTTTAACCATTGAATAGAGTAGAAAAAATTGTGGCACAGTGTTTTAAACAAGAGCACCGCAGAGCGAACGCCAACGCTCATCTGTTTTTTTCTAAGTGGAAAAAGGGGCATTGCTTAATAATGATTAAGCCCGGCGAGTTATGTGATTTGGTATAGAGATGCGTAATGTTCCTAGGAACATGTCTACCAAGTTTCATATGAAAATGTTGAACTGTTTTTGAGTTATGAGGTTATGAAGTTTTGTGATGACACAGATGACACTGACGACGATGACACCATGGGTATCGCAATAGCCCGACTCTTTTTCTTTAAAAAATAGACAAGCTAAGAATCTGTATGCTCCAGGCTTGTCTTAACTACATATCCCTTTTATTAAGCAATGAGACCTTATATTGTGGTACTCCAAAGCATTGTCTCAATTTGATGATTCTTTTGAGTACCCATAATCTAGGGTTTGGAGATCAACTAAGGCTTTTAAAAACATGGAATATTTAGCTCTGTTAAATCAAACAAATGTGTAAACTTATTATTCCTTTTAAGAGCCCTACAGGTATTTCTGGATGCTTCCAAATAAAATAATATATATATAATTTGATATTCAATATTCTCTAATTGCTCATTGTTAGTTTTGGAATGTGGATCTGGTAGAACATACCTTCATCAAATATGCCAAACCCTGATAACTCAGTCAGTAGCGACGCAGGTTGTCAATCTAGGGACCTGAGTTTGAACCCCAACTTGGCCAACATTCTTTCCGACGTTTGACAAAAGTCGCTATGACAAGTGTCATTCGTCTTTCACTGGTGTGAGAAAACCAGGAAACATATGAGAAGGTGAACTGGCCGCCATGATATGACTGAATATTTTTTGAAAACGGCGTTAAACCCCAATCAAATATTTGATTTTTTTAATACATCATTTGCATCCATCCATCCTTTTCGCTTTCATTAAAGTCAAGAAAAAATGTCCGGTTTGTAAATTTAAAAAAAATCATGAAAGAATTCTGTGGGGAAAAGATATTGTTCATTTCCTTTCTCTTTTTTAAAGTTTCTCAACTGAATCAGGAGAAAAGTTCTTAATTACAAAGATTAGAAATCAGTTGTAAATGTATGTAAAAGAATTCCTACATGTGTCCATAGATTCCTCAAATTTCGGTGCCTTTTTACTCATTTTTAAATCGGCATGGGGATCATCCTGAAAGTTGTCCTGCTCTAGTGCCTCCAACGCTTTTCTCTGTCTTCTCCGTCGGGCAGCTCCATCAAGGACTCTCTTCTGTTCTGAATCTTTGATACGACCTGCAGGAAAGTGGTTTTCAAATAGTTTAAGGTTTGCTTTTAATGCAGATATAAGTACAAAAAATGTATTCCAAATCAATTAGACATTCGCTTGCTCATTTTATTGCTATTATTTATTTGGCAACCAACATCTAAATCCTCTGTTGCATTCTCCTTTCACATTCATCCAACTGACGTGATTAACGTTATCATGATGTTTACTTCATTGACAGCTATTGCAACAATTAAATAAATATTAACATTGAATTGAGTCTCGAAAATATACAGCTTACCTATTTACCTCTTTAATCCATGAAAATTCAATTCACAATAAAAAAAAAATTTAATTGGCCACCATTTTATTTACTTGCAATAATCAGTTAAATTGATTGATTGATTGATTGGGGTTTAACGTCGTTTTTAACAATTTCTCAGTTATATCACGGCGGCCAGTTCACCTAACCATGCATTTCCTGGTTTTCTCGCACACAACAATCTTCCCAAGCAACTGGCTGCTTTTCCACATAGACTTAGTCCATTGGTGGAAGACAAATGACGCATGTCGCTACCGACTGAGCTACCGGGGCTTGGCCCGGTTAAATTGATACAAGACAAAATACTGAAAAAAGGTAAAATGAAATAAACAAAATATCGCTCGGACTCCCTTCTCTTTTTGTATGAATAAGATTTATAATCATTTCATAAAGACATTTAATGAATTTTATTGTTTTACCGTATTTGGTAAAGCTTGGTTTGAATCGACAAATTGTGAGACAATTAGATCAAATCAATAATACCTGGATTTAAATGAATTAAAACAAACCAAAACGAGAGTTAGATCATTTGGTATAGATAATTTCTATCCCATAGATCTATGAATATCAATGTGACATGCATTGCATTCGCTAGATTTTACCATTAAAACGTCACCAAAAGTTCCAACCAAATGCAAAAGGAAGAGATTTATTGATTGTTTGATGTTTTATGCCGCTTTTAACAATTTTTCAGTTACATCACAGCGTTTCCTGGGTAAGTTGTCGGTACTTAGTACTACTTGTTCATTTATCCTGACACCAGCCAGTCAGTCGGAATTCTTACCCCGCAACTCAAAGCGCCAAGGAGGGCCCGGGGAAAGCCATTACTACCTTTTTTAAAGTCTTTGAAATGACCCGAGGCGGACGCTTTATCACTAATAACTACACCATCCAAACAGGCTCAAGGAAAGAGAGAGACATCGCGTATGCATGTTAATAACAAAATAAAAATTGATCATATGCGACGTCTATCTATAAACGAAGTTAGCAGATAAGTGGCACTTAGAAAAATGATTTATTGGTTCCAGTTTCGACAGGGTTTTTTCAATTATATTACGGCAGCTAGTTAACCAAACCATGTTTCCTGACTTTCTTGCAACAGTACTCAAATCAAAGTCTGCACATGCAACTTGCTACTTTCCAGCTACCTAAGATTCGTTGTATGAGGGAAATAGTTCTTAAAAATGCGTATAAATGACATCCACACCCCCAGTACTTTGATCAAATTACATCCGAGCAATTTGTTCGACACAAACACAATCATGACAATCGATTAAAACTGTGGATTTTTTAAGTTTCTTGCATATTTCTGCCAAATTTAACATTTTCAATTTTATAATGGTGTTAATATGAACAGATAATCGAGATATCTCGATAAAGTTAAACGAAAATTTACCGGATTCTCTTTTCTCCGCCATTTTGCTGTATGGAAAAGCGTTAATAATAGAGAGCATTGAGATTTCTGGTTTAGTTCTAAAAATGCCAATTTCCTAAAACGCCGATTACCAGAAAGGCCAAATAAATAAAGGCCTGGTGCAGAAAGGCCAACGAGTGTTATTAAGTCTTGCGATTAATATGTGCCATCAGGGAAATTCTAGAAACGTGTCAGATTGTATTTTCAAACATGACTATGGACAGACATCAAGTGTGACAAACCTGATGCAACTCTACCGTTTCGTAGGCTTCATCGGAGAAGAATAGACAGCAAACTCTCTCTGATGTATAAAATTACCAAATACATAATAGCTTTCCCACTTCTGAATACTTTATTCCACTGACACAACCATCTCGACATCATCACGCCTCCCCTTGCAGATTAATAACTGCCACCACATAATACTTAAATGTTAATAAGCAAAGCCTAGGTCGTGTGAAAGCAAGAACAATTAGTTAAGCAGTGTAAATCCCAAAACAAGAAACCAGTTAATAGTTGTAGAAAGTTACAACAACGAATTTGAATAACGTTTATTGAAAAAAACTCAAACTTGTCATTTTACATTAAGTTCAATTAATACATGTCTGATTTATTTTTCATAAGGTTGGGAGAACAGACTGTAAGATTTCGGTTATGTTGATAGAAAACGACTCTAGACGGCTTTTAAGAATGTTCGGATTTCTTTTTACAAATGCAAGTTATTTAAACTAGTAATAAATATAATTGGAAACTGACTCTTACCATGGTTGATTGATTGACTTGAGCTTAACATTATTTTCAATGGTAATCAGTTCACCTAATATGTTTCCCCTGACATTCTAGAAAAAATGCTCTACTCAAAAATCTTCCAAGGCAACTGGCTACCTTTGCACATAGGCTATTTAGCCCACAGGTGAAAGGCGCTTTTAACAATGACGTTTTAGACTGATGATGGATTTGTGATAACTTATCAAATCCTCTATTATTATTTATATGGCAATATGAAAGCTATGGCTGATTATTCAAGGACAAGGTATTATGCCAAGAAAATTCAAATAATGCCAATTAAATTCGAAATAGCTTTCACTGAAGCAGAACCATCAGACCAGCACTAAGGCGGGTAATGATCTGGCTCAACGTATAATCTTAAGACAAAGATGAAAACACTATACATAAAGACTGAGAAAACTACTTTCTGGCAAATATTTTCAAAAGTCTCATGTATAAGATGTTTCAAGATTATGTGTCTATATACTCTCTCTATACACTCCTTACTGATAGAAACAAAACACCTCAATACAGTGATACCAGTGGCAGTCCAAGACACCAACCATGCAATGTCACACAGAGAGTAACACCGGCGTGGGGTGCAACGTACGTTGGGAAATTTATCTTTGACCGACTCAAGAGAAATGACCGAAATTAACGATTTAACACATTGTGTTGCATTCGCAGCAGACTGCTATAGCAGCCGTTATGAAAAAAGGAGAAATTGCTCATGATATTTTTGTATTCTGTTGCAAAATTATTATATGTGACTGGGACTACTAATACGTATTAGTAGTCCCAGTATGTGAGCAGGAGATATATATGCTTTTTCGCTTTGGGCGAGTTCGATCACAAACTATAGCGAGTATCGTTTGACCAGACTTTGGTCGAACTCTATGGTTAGAGGAAAAGATGTCACTTTAGCGACTATTGTCAGATCCACGAGTTTTGCTTTGGTCGCTGAAACAAGATGGCGAACTCAGGTAAAAGCTGTTAATGTTGAAGTTAATAAATCTACTTTAAGACGAGTTTAAACACCCCTGTCATGCAATTTGTCACTTTAGGGATGGACTGTCTGCTATTAAACAGCATGCTTACAATTTCTTCCTGTTGTCTCACACATCCACTTGTAAGTATCATTATTGAATACCCCCTCAAATAGCTGGAAAAAAAATCCTCAGTTGCTGCCATGACAGTCCACCATTGTTCGGCTATTGCCCATTCGATCAGGGCGCAGTGCGGCTTTCGGTAATATACTATGGTTGATGATCAAACTCGCACTATTGATCACATTGTGGGAGAAGCCCAACTTGTGCAAGCGGTCACGTGTGGCTTTAAACGGTCACCTTTTTTTTCCAAACCAATTATACACTACAAACAGGCTTAATCAGCGGTCCCCTTTGTAACGCATGTATGAATGTGCATGTCTTTAAACTGGTTAAATCAATGGTAATTCGTACTGACTATTGCTTGCAGTTTAACAAAAATATATCGCAGTTTGTGTGGACAAATCCCAAAAGCTGAACCCGCTCACCACGGGATTCAAACCCTGTCGTTTGGTACGAGAGGCCGACGCTCTACCACTGCAACGCTGTCTTCCATAATTATTCATGAAACATGGGTATCGATCACGCAGTTCACCTTTAATCAAGTAATTGCTGTACAACTAGGTTTCGGGGCTGATTTTCCCTTTCCAGTACAGCTGCTATCAAAATGATAGTTAAGTCGTATAACCTTGTTTAGTAAGGTGGAACACGTTTGAAGATGGTAGCAAAGTGTCGGAAAGAACATTGGTTGAGACGTATTGCCTCTTGACAGAAATATTTCGTTACCGAGAGACGGTAATGATTATTTTGATGCGAGATTAAAGCCGTTTTCAATAGTTTTCAGCCATACCAGGGTAACATAATCAAATTTGTCCTGGCTTTTAAAAATCGTTTCACCACTCAACATTCTTCCAAACCGAAAGTCTACCTTCCCATATAAACACTTTGAGCCTATTAAGACAAATTACTTTGTTCCATCATCGAAAAGAATGAATTGCCGAGTAGAAGTTCTTACCAACGAACCCTTGTCCCCAGTCATGAAGGAGTGCCCTTGGGCAAGGCACATTGTCTAGCCTAGTACTGGTTTGTTTACCCAGGGATCATGAATAAGTGAACTGTCGCCGTGATATAACTGAAATAATATTGAAATGGCGGAAAACCCCAACAAAACAAAAAACAAACGAACCCCTGTATGTATAACCCTCTTCGTTGCCAGCTAGTTAAAGACTTGTTAACTGAGAAAACAGATCTGCGTTCAATGGACTCTTGCGAATCAACCAATAACACTTCTGGTACAAACTTATACAAACCGTGAGCGGACAAACGGCTGCACTGAACGCGACAATTCAGTGCATCATCGTAACTATAGGCGTCTGCTTTAAAATATCCGAGGAAAAACAATATTACATTTGATAAAGGTTAAAAACACTGCTGGCAAAATGGAAATTTCTCTATTGAGAAAAAATCCCGTTCCCTCTACGAGTTCAATAAACGTCGGCTGCAGATTGGTCAATGTCGGGGAGAGTTGTTTCCCTTTCCAACATGTAGTCGCAATTTTTCCGTTTTCCAGCTCTATTCAATAATTTTCCATTCATATTATATAAAGAGTTTTCATATTTTTGCCTGGGTTTCGTATTGTTTGTTCTGCTGGGGTGTTACGCCGTTTTCAACATTAATCCAGTCATTTCACTGGGCGACAGATTACTTATTGGTGAAATGTGCCTTGGCAAAGGGTACTCCACCGTGACTAAGGATACAACGCAGGTCACCAGGCTCCAAGTACTAACCACTTCACCATGGGGGATTCCTTTAAAAAAAAGTCGTCTGCTTCAGAGCCTACAAAAGGTGTCTGCACGTAGGAAAGGAAGAGATAAGTGGAAGATTACTCCTTGAATAGAGTCGAGATCCCTGGGGCAAAAGGAGCATGGCTCATTTTGTGTCAAAGGCTGTTTGTTCTATTGGGATATGACGCCGTTTTCAACCTGGTTAGAATCATATCAAGGCAGCAGTTCACTTATTCATTATCGCTAGGTAAGCAAACCAGTACCAGGTTGGGAACTGTGACTTGCACAATGGCATTCCAGCATGACCGCCGCGGCTGAAGATGGAGACCCGGTTCCAAATCCCAGACTGCTCATTAAGACCTGCTTCTCCTTTTGCAGCAATGTATTCGAAAGGTCGTCAGCAGGCGTCTGTATTTGGGAGAGGGCCGAGCCCAGCCCCGGTAGCTCAACCAGGGGTTGTGAGTTTGAACCCTACCTCGGCCAACATTCTTTCCGACGTTTGACAAGTCACCGTGACAATTGTCATTCGTCTTCAACCAATGGGCTAACAGTCTATGTGGAAAAGCAGCCAGTTGCCCGGAAAACATATTGTGTTGAGTACTGGTTTGAGAAAGCCAGGAAACACATGATTATGTGAACTGGCCACCGTAATATGACTGAAAAAGTGTTGAAAACGGCGTTAAACCCCAATCAACCAAATATTTGGGAGAGGGTTAATCAGCATTGTTCAGTGGGATCACACTGCAAGGCAACAACCATACCAACCAACAAACCAGTCAAATGTCTAAATAACTGTTGAACCTGGCATAAAACATCTGTATACGGGAAAAGGTTAAAATTGTTTACCAACTCGGTTTCAATCAAAGCCGTATGCAATTGTTTTGATAACATTCATCTAACCCTTTCCCACATGTATAGAGAAATCTGTTTAAATGAACTATGCAATAGCTGAAAATATTTTGGAAAAAAGCACCGACCCCTTTTCCAGTTTTATGACCACAACATACAACGCTTTCAAACATAAAAACAAATTAATTTGAAAATGTCCAAGCAAACATATGATATCGCAAAAACCCTTTATCACAATTTATTTATTGAATATACAATATTGTGCACTCAACTCAAATATAATTCAATTAACAGACATAACAAGGTGTATGTGATAAAAAAAAAAAAGATCGGTAAATCCTTGTCCTAATGTATTCCGTGATCTGCAGTTAGCTCCTTGCTGGCAGCACTTTGAGTGCTTTGATTTTTTCTGTTGGGGTGTTATGCCGTTTTCGACATTAATTCAGTCATTTCACTGGGTGACTGTATACTTATTCGTGAAATGTGCCTTGGCAAAGGGAACTCCACCATGACCAAGGATACAACGCAGGTCACCAGGTTCCAAATCCACGAAGGATTCCTTTCAAAAAGTCATCTACTTTAGAGCCAACAAAAGGCGTCTGCATGTGGGAAAGGTAGAGATAAGGTCTCAATAAACGTCTATAAATGGAAGTTTAATCATGGAATAGAGTTGTGAGCCTTGGGGCAAAAGGGGCAATGGCTTATTTGGTGTCAAAGGTTGTTCGTTCTATTGGAATATTATGACGTTTTTACAACCTGATTCGAGTCATGTCAAGGCAGCAGTTCACCTATTCATGATCTCTGGATAAGCAAACCAGTACCAGGAACTGTGACTTAACCCAAGGCCCTTGGACATTCCAGCATGACCGCCGCGGCTGAAGATGGAGTCCCGGTACATTATCCCAGACTGCTCATTATGACCCACTTCTCCTTTTGAAGCAATGTATTCAAAAGGTCGTCAGCAGGCGTCTGTATGTGGGAAAGGCTTAATCAACATTGTTCAGTGGGATCACACTGGAAGGCAACAACAATACCAACCAAAAAACCATTCAAATGACTAAATAACTGTTGAACGTGGCATAAAACATCAGTATATGGGAAAGCATTAACTGAGTTCTCTCTGGCATTTCAAACATTACTTAAGCTCACAGAACCCTTTGTCATATCATGGCCACCAGTTCACCAACTCATATGCTTCCTAGCTTTCACACACAAGTGTTGATGGATGGATGCGGTTTAACATCGTTTTCAACAAATTTTCAGTCATATCATGGCGGCCAGTTCACCTTATGTTTCCTGGTTTTCTCACACCAGTACTCCATACAACATACTTTCCAAGCCCATTGGTGAAAGAAAATGACGCTTGTCACAGCGACTTTTGTCAAACATCGGAAAGAATGGTGGCCAACCGGGGTTCGAACTAAGAAACCCCATGGATTGACAGCCCACGTCGCGACCGGGGCTCAGCTTTATTTATTGATAGTGATCATTATAAAACTAAGTCATCTGCTACAAATGAGATAAAATTTGTCTACACTTTCCCAAATCAAATAAATATGCAGCAGAAGACTTTGTAATTATCAAGTCCAAAGTATTGAAATCGTTGTGGCAAATTGAGAAATTGCTCTGTATGTGAATTTTCTGCTTTTGCCACAATGATTTCAAAAGTTGGCTACTGCAGAGGCGTCAGACAGCTTCTGCATGTGGGAGAGGGTTAAAGAATATGATGACAAGAAGTGAACTCTTTAAAAATTATACCAATACAGCATATCTTAAATTTTATTACTGATAAACCATAAAAACTTGTGACCTCATAGAAGGAAATATTTGCAGGTAAACTTTCTGACCAGAATTTATTTTTCAGAGTATCACATTAACCCCTTCCAGGGCTTTCAACAAGACATATATTTCTTAACCCTTTCCCACTTGCAGACGCATTCCGGCACAATTGCAGCAGATGACTTTTGAAAACATTGTAGCAAAGGGAGAAATTGATGAGCAATTTCCCCTTTAGCAACAATGTTTTCAACTCTTTTTAATGATTCAACTTTCATTTATGGAGATATTTCACAATTTTGACAACATGTTTTCAAAGTCATCTGCTTATTGACCCTTTCTCATATAAAACAAATCTGCAGCAGTCGACCTTGAAATTAGCACGTCAAAAATATAGAAAATCTCTATAAATGATAGTATGCTTATTGAATAGAGTTGAAATCATTGTAGCAAATGGAGAAATTGCTCATGATAAAAGTCATCTTCTGCAGTTGCGTCAGAAAGCATCTATATGTGGGAAAGGGTTAATTGAAAACAACTCATAGCCTTAGACAAGGGGCACATTTCATTTTCTTAACCCTTTCCCTCATATAGACGCTTTCTGACGCCTCTGCAGCAGACGGCTATTTGAAAACATAGTGACAAAAGAAGAAATTGCACAAAACGTGCAATTTCTCCTTTTGCCACAATGTTTTCCACTCAATTATGGAGATTTTCTATGTTTTGACAAAAAACGATCAAAGTCGTCTGCTGCAGAATTGTAGTATGAGGGAAAGGGTTAATTCCATACCGCGTAACCATATGTTGTGGGTATTTCAAAAGAATTGTCTCACTTGTGACTGAGCCTTCATCTTACCATGATATGCAGTTGCAACTGTTTTACACAAAGTCATCAATACCACGAACAGGGAAAATACATGTTTCCACAATTGATATAGTCTGGATGTAGAATATATATAATAAAGAAGAATTCATTAAATTTTAAAACATTCAGGCAAAATTAAGGAAAATCAATTAAAATTATTAATTCAAGTTGAAAACATTGTAGCAAGAGATGAATATTATGAGCCAAACATATGAAGACATTTTACATGGTGGAAAACTATCAGAGTCAACTGCTTTGAAAATATTTAAGGAAAATACTATAAAACTGAACAAGCAATTTCTGCTTTTCCTACCATGTAACAGTTTTTCTTCTGACGTTTTCAGTGGACAACTTATCATTTTTTCCCATTATTCCAAGCAAAGTTTAGAAAATCGCACAAAGCAAAACTTAAGAAAGAGTTAACCCTTTCCCACATATAACCAATTTGCAACAGTCAACATTAAAACATCTGCATAAAAATAAGGCAAATTCTATGTACGAAAGTATAATTATTGAATAAAGTTGAAAACTTTGTGGTAAAAGGAGAAATTGTGCAATTTCTTCTTTTGCCACAATGTTTTAAAAGGTTTTCTGCTACAGACGCGTCAAAATTGTTCAGAAGGTGGGAAACAGTTAATAGGTAGAAAGGTTATTATCACAAATCATCCGCTGTAATCTCTCGTCTCGCTGCTTGTTCAGCTTCTTTCATTATCATAAGCTCAATACTGCATCCTCGAGAATATGTCATAAAATATCCCACCGCAAAGTTTGCAGCCACAAAAAACAGAGCTGCATTTCTCGTGTTGAATGTCGTTTTGAATGCGTACCGAAATCCCGGATGGAACCCGTCTCTCCCTAAATGTGTGTCGTACTTCTTACAGATGATGAGACTGGACAGCACTGCCGGTAACGTGGGATATAAGGCTGACAGTGATGTGTGTATAAGTCCTGATCTCACCTCTAAACATGTAGGGCACGATGCTGTATTTAAAAGGTCCGGTAACACGGCAAGTCTTTGAAAAACTGGTGCTATTAATGACGGCAATGCCACTGCTATTATATATGAAGAGACAAAGGCTTTACGTCCAAGTCGGAAATGGCTGCGGAAGTGCTGATTTATCAATGCAGAGGTCCCAAGTGTGGATATCCCAAAAATATAGTCCCCATACCGGAAAGGCCACCTGAATTAAAAATTCACAAGTTCAGTTAAAATAATCATAAGTCTGGGTTTGTTCAAATCCTATTAAAGCATTTCCCATACTGGTTTAACCCCACATTTTGATACTCTTGTAGCAAATGACTATTGGAAACATCAAGAGCAATTCCTCCATTTGCCACAATGTGTTCAACTCTTTTCCATTATTATACTTTCAATGAAAGATATGTTTCATGTTTTCGTCATCTGCTGCAGATTTGTTTAATGTCGGAAAAGGTTAATGTTCGAGTATCCTGGAAGCAGACATTGTGAAATTAATATGAGTTGTAAGATCTCATTTTACAATCAATGTAAAATAAGTTGAATCTTAACTTTTGAAAAATAGTTTGATTATGCAAATGAATTAATTTTACTCTTGACTGATACATTGAAATATGGGTTGAACAGTATTTGTAGACCGTCACTCAAAAAGTATTTCTGCCAAATTATCTTGGAATCTGACAAATGGATCATGGAGATGGAGGTTTTAAAAGTTTGGGTATTTTCCTCAATTTCTGATGCCGCAGCAACAAAAGTTCTACACAGAATGTAAGTCTTTGAACAATTTTGAAAGAGGACCATCAAAGGAACATTCCTGTGAAGTAACGTTGAAATTGGTCAAGTGGAATGGTAGGAGTTGTCATTTGTAGCTAAAAGTTCAATTTACCCATTTTGTGATGATGCGAGGTTGCTATGATTGTGTAACCAATCAATACGGCTTGAACAAATTAAGTAGATGATCACTGAATTAAGATTCCTATTCAATTTTCTTAATATCAGACAAGGACTTAAAAAAAATGGAATTTCCAAATTTCGGTCATTTTGCCCCTTTTCTGATGCCTCCTGACTGCCATGTTTTTCAACCAAACAGTATGCCTTGAACAATCTTTGTAGAGGGTCGGTTACCAAAGGAACATTTCTACTAAACTATATTGGAATCTGACATGCAGATTCAGAGGAGAAGATTTTTAAAGTTTGGACATTTTGCCCCCTTTCTGATGCCGCAGCAACCAAAGTTTCTCCATGGAATTTAAATCTTTGAACAATTTTGAAAGAAGGCCCCCAAAGGAACATTCCTGTGAAGTTTGGATGAAATTAGTATTTTGGTTTAGGAGGAGATGATGTTTACAGCTAAAAGTTAACGACAGACGATTTTGCCCCTTTTCTGATGCCTCCTGACTGCCATGTTTTTAACCAAACAGTATGTATGCCTTGAACAATCTTTGTAGAGGGTCACCCAAGGAACATTTCTACCAAACTACATGTTTGGATGAAATTGGTCATATGGTTCATTTAGGAGGAGATGATATTTAAAGTTAACGACGGACAAAAAGTGATCAGAATAGCTCACCTTGAGCATTTGGCTCTAGGTGATCTTATAATTCCAGTGCGACACGCCGACAATATGCACAACTAGGCTTGGTATCAATCATTGTTGTGAAGTTATATTGAATTCTGACCAAGGGCTGCTGAGAAATAGTCTCCACAAGAAATGTCCACGGACCAACAAACCGACCGACAAGCGTGACTCCTATATATAGCCCCCATATACTATGTATCTGGGGGTATAATTACTGGAAAGAGTTAAAAAGGACTTTGCTAATTAATAGCTTTTTCCACAATGTTTTGAACTTCTCAAAGTTGCATAAAAATATGTCTGCATATAGGAAACACTTATGATGGGTTGTCTCATGTATGATTGCAGAGAATATAAAACACAAGGATGAAACTACGTACATATCAGAGGCTGGCTTCCAGCGCTTAATCTTAGCTAGCTGCACATTCATCACCTGATCCCGAGTCATCTGTATCGCTCCTTGAGGGATCATCTGATCTTTTCCTACCAACCTCATTCTACCCCTAACTCCAAACTGGACATTAGGGTTAACATGACTGTCATCCATCCTTTTAGAATGATTTTAATGCCCTGTGTGAAATTATTGTTCTGCAAAAATAAATAAATATACATGTGTGTATGTGTATATATATCTCACTCAGTCAAATCTGTACTAAAGACCACTTTTGTTAAGCATTTCCATGTCTATAGCAACCACACATTTAATTTCCCAATAACTCATTTTCTGCAAAAATTACCCTGTAATTAAAGACCACCTGTGAACAGGTATCAGATTGTTCTATTCCCATGAGTGGTCTCTAAGCACAGGTTGGACAGTCCGACTGTATCAATCGTACAGCATTGCAACCTAACTTAAGTTCCTGAGGTCATTTATATTCTCACTCTTTACTAGTGTGACTTTGTATAAATAGTCAAATGAGAATTGTTAAACTATTTTCTGATCTCTAAAGATTCATTTAGTCATTGCATAATCAATCCGCAATGTTAAGCTAAGGAACTTTGGATAAATGAGTCAATATGTAATTATTATAATAAAAAATTAATCCTAATTTAATATATTCAATGATCATGCTTAGCAACCCACCAGATTCAATCTTGAGTCTCACAATTTGAATTGATAAACCCCACTCCCACAATTGTGAGGTTAAAACTCACCATTTTTTTTTGAAAATGTTCTGAAAATTACTTCCATCCAATTCTTAACTAATTAAAGGCCCTTTTATTTGACAAGTTCCAAATAATGTGTGTCGGACACCTAATTGATTACGTAATTTATTGTCCCTGTGTTAGCCGATTAGATAAACAAGAGATTTCAAAGGTACCCAGTTTTTCATTTAAATGTATGTCCAATTAAAATTAAGGTCAGGTACCAATCCAATCTGGCATTGATTCCCATATATATTTTTGTTTATACAATCATAGCTCCACCTATATGAAAATGGAGACCAGCATAATTAACAAAGCCAGTTTGGTTTTCTTGAATTGTTTTTAGAAAGACACATTTTTAATGTTATACCTGACACATCTACATCTAGTGTAACCTGAATATTGTAATAAGTCGAACTTATGACAGTTATCTACAAACCAGCTTTATAGATAACTGTCATAAGTTCGATACTATAGCAAATTAGACTGCTACAGATCATTCAAACATTGTTTTTTATCCTGTCACGTCTAGCAATTTCGACCCGATAACAGGGTGCCGTATATTTATTTTGATATACGTCAGTTGGTCACATGATACGCTGGCGGGCACCTGCTAGCCGGGACTACTTTTTTTTAGCAAGCGTCGCTGTAAATTCAAACTTCAATCGATAGAAACAGCAAGTTACATATTTTTAAAGCTGGCATATAAATCAAAAATAAATGCGACAGGATAAATAGAATAATAAGTTAGTGCCGTGGATTGAGAAAGTTTATCTGGCTCGGCACCGTAATTTATCGGATTCGCCGATAAATTACTCCGCCTTGCCAGATAAACTTTCTCAATCCACGGCACCAACCTATTATTCTCTATATATACGAAAAATATCTTACATTTATTGAAAATAAAAACAAGAGGGCCATGAGGCCCTGGAATCGCTCACCTGAAAATGGGCTATTTAAGACTTAACTCTTTCAGTGCCAATGGCAATATCATCAAGACAAACTTTCTGACAAAATTTCAAGCTGCTCAAGTCAAAAAAATGCAATCTCTATAGTGTTAACTAGATTGTTCTACAATTTGGCCTAGTGACCTAGTTGTTGACCTGACCTGACGCATATTCGAACTTGACCTAGATATCACTAAGACAAACATTCTGACAAAGTTTCAACATGCTCAAGCCAAAAATGTGGTTTCCAGTGTTAACAAGATTTTTCTTAAATTTGGCCTAGTGACCTAGTTTTTGACCAGTCATGACCTATATTCGTACTTAGCCTAGATATCACTAAGACAAACATTTTGACATAGTTTCATCATGCACAAGCCAAAAATGTTGCTTCCAGAGCGTTAACAAGATTTTCCTTACATTTGGCCTAGTGACCTAATTTTTGACTCGATATAACCAAGTTTCAAACTTGGCCTAGATTTGATGGAGATATATGTTCTTATAAACTTTCATGAAGATTGGATGCAAAATGTTGCCTCTAGAATGTTAACAAGCAAATGTTGACGACCAACGACCAACGACAGACAAAAAGCGATCACAAAAACTCACCTTGAGCTAAAAACAGAATAGCTCTGACAAGATTCTGGTGTTCTTCTCACAAACTATTAATGATAAATCGAAGTAGGTAGACATGGAAATTTAAAAAGATATGAAAGGAAATGAAATTGTCAAATTAAGAGATATTATAAATAATTGTCAGTGAGAATGGAGATTTCCTCACTGAATGCCAAGTCAAAATCATTTAAAAACCACATGCATATGTTTTATTTTAGTTTGTTTGCCCTTTAAATACAGACCCTAGATTTTAGAGGACAGGTGGGTCGGTAGGTAAGAAAAATATTTTATTTTTTGGGAGGGAAGGATTATCCTTTACCACATATACAGCAACTGGCAATGTATGTGTAATTGTGTATCATTATGGCATCTTTCATAATGCATGATTTTGTAAACCTAGTAGATGTATCTCACTGTTTTACATGTATACAAATACATGTAGAAATAATCAGGGTTCTAGCGAGGGGGCAACTTGAGCGAAGTGGTCGCCTTAAATTGTCATTCATTCGCCCATTCAATTGATCAAAGCGAAGTCGACTTCACCGGCAATTTTGTACCAAGTTATCGCGCGCTGTATATCATCACAGTCTCGCGTCATGTCGCTTAATTCAGTTCTCGTATACACAGTTACGTAATCAGGGATTGACAATTGATAATGTATACCCTTTTTTTGCTTTAAACACACCATGATGTAGAACAGATTGTGCAATCAACCATCATGACAGACTTTATACACTTGTTCGCATAAACAAAGAACAGATTTTCAAATCAATTATCACGGCAGCCCCTGTTAATTTATTTTTAATATGAATCCGATTTAATCGAGATCGATGTCAAATTAAACCTTAAATATTTCAACCATTTGAATATTGTTAACCGATTCTTGCTTGTATGAAACATACAGCTTCAAAAAGTAGAGATTTTCAGGATAGTTTTTTAATATGATACATAATAAGTGTTGTATAGGGGGGCCGTACTCATTGATATTATCCAATAATTTTTTTTTATCTTATGTAGCCTCGTCCCTTATGTATTTTAGACTTACTTTGGTAAACGTCATCAAAATTGGGGCCATTGAATAGGCATGCGCACAAGACATGTATCGATTGTAAACTTCCGCTAATATTGCAAAACTGAAAGTATACTCCCAGCCACTCAGTAAATCTCGAAAATTCACTGCAATTACCGTGATTTGTCAAAGAAATAACCCTGTAAAAGATCGACGATTAGAAAAGGATGTTTACTACAGCTTCAAGAAAGCTTAGAAAAAAAATCAGGTGATCTGTATGCCTGAGAAAGTATCACGTGGTGTTATTTCTTCAAGTAGAAAGCAAATCCATTGGATGAAGCTCTTCTTTTAACTGTCTCGCGAGATAACAAATTAGCAAAGCAACAAATACACACTGATCATGAGTGATTTATTTATAGAAAGGTCTACACATCCATATCTATCTTTCATTCTTTCTCACCATAAGAAAGGAAAAGAATAGAGCAAAATAAAAAAAATCTTCCAACGATTTTTGCAATAAATTGGGTCGGCAGGATTTTTTTGGGGCAAACAAACTTAATTTTGATTTAGGCCTTATGTAACTATATTCAATCCTCTTCTTTTTTTATTATTATAGATGCTTTTTTCTTGAATCCAATATGAAAAGACACTATCACAAGACCACAGTAAAACATTTTTTTAGTATCAGTTGCAAGGATTTGTTAACATGCCAACAAAAATATTAAATGCTAATTATATACTGTTGAAAAAAGTCTGTTATTGAATAATTCAAAAAACATTCTCAGAATGATTCTTTTTTATGTTTTCCCCATTTATAAGTATGATATGTATGGTCTTCTACATAGTAACTTAAAATCTGTTCTATTGGGAAAATATCTACCGTTAAATTCATTGCGCAGAAAATCTCCAACTTCACACTAAAATCTGCCACTTTGAAATCATGAAACTCCCCCTTGTCAGAGGATGAGAAAAGGTTGGTAAACATGATTCATCTGTTATGAAAACATCTAGGCAAAGACATGGAAAATATTTCTTCTTTTGTCACAATGTTTTCCAAAGTCATCTGATACAAAGGCGTCATTATGTGGGAAAGGGTTTAAAACAATTATTTAAATATCCCTACATACAAAAAAATCTGCAGCAGACGACTTTCAACATCTCGTCTAAAATAAGGATACTTTTTATCAATGAAAACAAAATTTAACTGAGATAAAAAACATCGAAGCAACAAGAGTACTTGCTTATGATGAACAATTTCTCTCCTTGGCAAAATGTTTTCAGAACTCATCTGAAGGCCGAGCCCGATTCTTTTTAATATGTGGTAAAGGGTTAAGACATCAAGTTTCAATAAACTTTTTACTCAGCCAAATCAACTGCTATATATATATATATAGATGCATTATTGTTGAAACCAATGAAACAATTAAGCTAATGGGTAGTTATTTTATAATCATTGTATCATTCTTTTTTTAACGGAACATCCAAAACGTTTTAAACTTTGATCTATTACCAACAATGTTTGAGGACATTACCCCACCCACCGGCACAAATTGCGATGTCAGTACAATACAATCATGTATGAAACATGCAAACAAATATTTATTACATTTGATGCATCACATGTAGTGGAAGCTGTATGTTTCTTATGACAGATATTTACTATTCTGTAACGTTTTTTAATTAAAGTTTTTAATCTTAACCCGTGAATGTCAACATGTTCGGAAACTTGAATGGCACGCTTGTTTTGACACAAAATTGTGTGCAATGAACAATGTTCCAAATGTTTTAGCAACTCGTCTGTTCATATTGAAGATACACTATTTTTGTCACCGTGTTTTAAACTCTATTGACTTTCATGTGTAGGGATTGTCTGTATGTTTGACTTTATATTTTCAAAGGCGTCTACATGTGAATAGTTCCATGGCTTCACCTAGAGTCATATAAATACAATATATGTTTTGCCATTGTTGTTTTTAAGTCGTTTAGCGTAAAAATACCTTAACCAGAAAATGTTCCTGATTTCCAGACGAAATTTTATATCCACATCATATTCTTAATGGAAGCATTGTGTAAAAAGAAGGAATTGCTGTTCAGGAAAAACCGTCAACGTTTGCAGCGAAAAGCTTTCAACGCCGCCTGGCGCAAATTGCCTATATGCCTATTCCCAAAAATACCATCTTAGCTTTGCCCTTTACCGCATGCATTGGTGTCTGAGCATGTTGATACATCTATATGGGTTTTTTTTAAAAAAAGTGTGGCAAAGGAAGACATTGCGGTAAAATATATGTTTTATAACCCCCTTCGTAATCTAATGAAAGAACGTCTGCAGCGAAATGTTTTCAACGCCGTCTGGCGAAAATTGCCATAAGCCTATTCCCAAATATGCCATCTTAGCTTTGCCCTTTCCTGCGTGCATTGATGCATGAGCATTTTGATCCATCTACATCATATGCATTTTGAAATAATTCTTGCGAAGGAAGACATTGCGGTAGAATCAAAAACGCTTTCATTATCTAATGAATAAATGACCAGATGTTCTCTTAAAACCACAATTTCTTCTAGTAGTATCACATTTAATTAAATATTCGAAAAGTGGTTCCACAAAGAATCCTACCTTTGAAATAACATCGTTTTTGACGTCAATACGTTTAGAAAATATAAAGCAGATAAATACGGAATATTACGTTGCGGGAGCGATAAAAGGGTTTGTATTGTACGACAAGTAGCGTGGAAAAATCGATATCTTACGAGACCGAAGGTCGAGTAAGATATGGATTTTCCCACGCTACGAGTCGTGCAATACGTACCCATTTATCGCTCCCGCAACGTAATATTCCTTTTATTATATACCTACGATCTATGAAGAGCGAAAAAACTATTAAATATACAGATTCAATACATTTTTTATTGGGGATACCTCGCTGAAAGTATTCCGCGCACTGTCTGACGTCACAATCTTGTATTTACACCGCATGTAGATACGGAATTTTAATCTGTCGTGGTGTATTTGCGCATGTCAATCTGAATGTATTTCCACCGGAAAATGTACAGGCATATAATAAATATATATATTTATCACATGACTTTGCTTGTATCCCATGCAATATACCTATTACGTATTTCTTTTTATTATATGCCTGTACATTTTCCGGTGGAAATACATGCAGATTGACATGCGCAAATACATGTTGAGTCATAGTATTGTAAAACAGCTGTTAGCTCTTCTGGGACTTCTTCCTTCAAGATCACTATACCTTCGCTGACTTTGTCCAATTAACAACACAATTTAAACTTTGATGGCCTTTAATTTAAAATAGCAGGTGATAACTTTCATCTTTCTACATTAATTGGCTGTTTACCTTGAAATTCACATCTATAATATGCTCAATGGCTAGGAATTATTAGTCGCCGGGCAGAAGCCCGCGACTTCTATTTTTAATAGGTTTTCTGAAATCACATGGGAGGGGGGATTATTATTAGAAAGAAACACATTTAGATGTCTTGTACATATTACAATTGTGTTTGTTTAAAAACACTAAGTAATGACACATCTAAAATGAAATAAATATTCCGATGTTTTAGGTATTTTCAGTTTCTTTATTTTGACTCGCATTTATGTTTTATTTAAGAAGACAAAACAGTCCCTATTAGCTAGACTGGTATACTTTATTTTACACTATATACTACATGTACTCAAAAGGCGATAACTACAAACCTTTACGTCGCAGTCTAATTTGTTGACATACGCGCACCTGCTTGAAGCGTGACTCGCGAATACCAACTGCGTAGATCAATCTCCTTTGCAGAGAGCCGTCTCTTTACACTCACTTTACATCGTAGGTGATTTAACTAGTTTTAAAGAAAAATTACTTTGAACGAACACTCTCTGCCTATAAAGAGAGTTTCAAGAACGACACCTCTGCGAATAAGAAAGAATCGGGTCTTTCGTACACAATTATTTCGTCCTTGACAATTTTAAATGTGTCATTTAATTCCCTAAAGGCATATTGCTTCCGATCTGCATATTGTTATGCATCATTGACACAAGGACGCTCATCATAATATAATTTTAAAACATGAGTAGTTTGTTATTTTCATTATAAAAAAGGAAGGAAAGAATTAAAATAAATTAACATGTTGTAGGGTTCAGTTTATGTTCGAAATTAAGTTTAAATTATACAACAATTTCAATGAGATTTAACTGTTTAGTTGATATTATATTTCGAAGGTGGTCTAATTTATAAATATTGGACTACATTTCAACATTTGTTAAAGTATGATATAATTAGGATGCCAAGTTAATATCATTTTGAGAAAAAGAGAAAACTCATGTCTTCAGCGATTTAACCATTAACTCATTGTTTTAAAAGTAGATTGCTGCAAAGGTGTCCACTGTTGACTTTAATAGAGGAAAGGTAAAATGACGTGCTATTGCATGCAAATCCTAAATTGTCTGTTTTGTGGTTTTATTGAAAAATAATAAAATTCAAATATTCTGACAAACATCTTGAAAAGTGTATGTGGAATTCATAAATCTTATAAGTATTCCTTAATGAAAGCACTGCATACATACTAAGACTAATGATTGGCAAGATTTCTCATTTCCATTACTGTTTATGATCAATAATTTGTTGGTTGTGTGTATGGTCAACCTACTTTGGAATGGAGATTGATCATAAACAATGAAAGGCTTCAATTATCATTCTCTTCGTTGACAAAACAATGCAAGTTATGATATATTTTCACTTGACCCCACCCCTGATGTTCCAATATGCCCATCAGTTGATAACTGTTTATTCAACTACTATAATGTTAGTGTTATGCATAACTGCACTATGGATATCCGGCGACATTGATGCGTTGCATCAACTTTCTCTTGTTTTGTTTTATATGATTCTCATTGTGCTATCTTAATCCTCACGGAAGATTTGGAAAGTTATATCATGCCGGAGGTTATGTTATTCGCCTGAAGCCTGCAATTTATCTAAATCTATTTAAAATAAGAAGCTAATTGTAATTTCTATAACAATTGATCATGAGTTGTTGCAAAAAAATGTTGTTTATTTTCCCTTTTTCTCCACATACAACAAATCAGCGGCAGACTAGAAAAAACTTTGAAAATCTCTAAAACGTAGGTATAATCAGAGACATATGTTTCTATGTCTCTGGTATAATTACTGAAACAATTTGAAAAACATTTTAGCGAAAAGAGAAATTGCTGGTTTTGAGAAATCTCTCTTTTTCACAATATTTTCTGCAGAAGCGGCAGAAAGCATATATTCGTGAGAAAGGGTCAACATAGATGGCTTGCCTGGTCCAGTAGAAAATAGCAGCTATAAACATATAGCTTTTGCCAGAGGTAAATGCTCTACATTTCGGACGTTGGGATAATTTTCAATTAATTTATAAATTCAGATCTTAATCTTTATAATTCCGCGAAACAGAATACTTAATCTTAAGAATTCGACGAAACAGTACACTTTCATTAATTTCATGTCATAATGGACAACAATATGTTAAAGTGCCATAAAAATGTTCATGTTGTTTAATTGACGACTATTGGAAATTTCCCGCTAAAATTTATCGGTCAGACTGAAATAGTTTTGTTGACGAATTTTAGTCACACACTGTACATTATAAGGGAGGCAAAATTTACGTAGATAATTGCGTAATTATATCAGACAAAATGTTCCAGTAAGGGAAATTGTAATGAATACATTTTAATTTGCTTAATATTTATGACAAATTTGCTCCACTATTTATATTAACAAATCTATTTCACTGAAAAAACGTACGGCTGTCTTGAATAATAAACATTATTTCTCCCCGATCACGTGACCAAATCTATTCAGCGATTCGCCATATTGAAATCAAGTGGGGAATCCCTCGGACCTCCGAATCAAAATAATGTGAATGTACCTGTTTTATACTCACAGAAAAAGCTTCTAGAGAACATTGTTGAATTTGCTTATCTCTGCATAACAAGACATCCATTGCATATCACTGTTAGTAGTGCCAATCGACAGGATCTCGAGAGTGGGTGTGAGCGGTTCATGTAAAATTATCCCCGAGTTATTCCAGAAATTTCAAGTATGCCGGTTAGAAAACAAGGTATGTTGACAGTTGACACTGTTTGTATTGCGTCCTCTAACTTTTACTTACCGTGTCCTTTTATTTCATTGTTACAAAATTGCACACAAAATCCATATGCAATCTGTCTGTTGTATTAAAACTTGTATGTATACAAACTAGCAAGGGATGTTGTTTTTATCTGAAACACTATTTAGATTAACATTTTAATTGTGTTAGTTGCCCTGTTAGATCACTGAGTCGTTAGAGTATATCTGTTACATTGAAAGGTCACAGGTTTGAGCCCAATACTTAATATTTTTCTTGTGAATCATGACGTGGTTATGCACAGGACTAAACGTGGAGCAAAACAACATCTCTTTTGGCTCAACTAAACCTAAATGTTGTGGTTTATTAAAAGAATCGTCTCACTGTAACATTTCTTTCGGGTGAGTACCCACAACATAGGGTTTTAGGGTATAAAAACTCAGATAAGGAACATATACAAAACACCCCTTAATCTAGAGCTCTGTAATGTTATCAAACTGTTTTCATGTACTTATTTGATGTAGTGCAGCAGTTAATTTTAGAAAACTTTGTCATAATGAGCAATTTTATCATTTTGTCACAAACAGGACAATGTTTTCAACTATTTGCAATAATTATGCTTTAATATATGGAGATTTCCCAATTATTTTACTTGGATGTTTTTCAAAGTCATCTTATGAAGATTGTTGTATTTGGGAAGGGTTAAAAACTTAAAAGTTGTCTAATTTTCTTCTTGCATTTGCAGCAGACACATATTAAACAATATAATTGAAATGAGAAATGTCCCCATCTGCCACAATGTTTACAATTCTGTAGTAATTTTACTTTTTTTTTATTTTATTGCCCAGAAGTTTCAAAGTTTTCTGCTGCAGATTTGATGTATATTCAAACTATGCATAGCAGTCTATGTGAATGAAATGTTTACAGGACAGTCTTGTCTGGTAATATGTCAGATTTTACCAGACCGAATCAAAGTTTGTCATACCAAATAAAGTGAAGGTAAAAATCTCCTTGTGACCAGTTTATAGGAATGGGATTGAAAAAGGACAACATTGGGGGAATTTATATAAGTACTGTGGGGAAGGTACAACCACTGCAGGCCTCAGGAAAAAAAATAGAACAAAATTTATTCACTGGAAAAAATATATTTAGATTCTGAATATGTCTGTTTAATTCTTTTAATGAAGAGGGTTAACCGTTAAGTAATCTGTGTACTGAATTGTTTTTAAATAAATGTGATTCTTAAACATTGGCTTCTTAACCAACACCATCAATGTCGTAAAAAAATGCATTTCACTCTCGTCCATTCTTCTATTCGGAGGTATATATAGTGACTTGTTAGATGGATTTGATTAAAACTATATCAAAATGTTAACCACCAAAGAAAAATGTCAGGCAGCAAGTTCACTAAGATTGCCTTAAAAACACCACAGAGTTATGTCCAATTGAACTTATATGTACTGTATATCATTTCAATTGCTAGCGTCGGGGATTTCGAAACCGGGTGTCCCGGGTTCGATCCCCAGTCGCGGCACTACGGTCATGGTGGATTTCTCTTGGGCAAGGCACATTTTCTAGCCTAGTACTGGTTTGTTTACCCAGGGATCATGAATAATTAAATTTAATTGCGCACTAAATGACCTTAGCTGTCGATGCGCCATAAAATAATATACATTCATTCATTCATTTCAATTGCACGGAAAGGGAGATAACCCTATTATAATTTAGGTTGTTGCAAGCTATAGCCCTTAAACAAATCGGTTTAACTCTATAACATTATGAATTTATGAACACTCTAGAGGCCACATTTTATATCCAATCTTCATAGAAATTCATTTGATGATTTATCTTCATCAAATCAAGGTCAAGTTCTAAACAGGGTCATGTGGGGTTAAAAGCTAGGTCACAATGGCAAAATTAAGGAAACCTTTTGAACACTGAAGATGCCTCTTATTTCATCAAGTCTTGATGACAGTTCATCAGATCATTTATTTCCCTCAAGTCTAAGTTTCATGTTTGAAACTGGATCAAATTGGGTCAAACACTAGGTCAGTCTCTCTGTCAAAATGAGTACTGTAGCACATTCTCAGGTGAGAGATCCAGGGTTTCATGGCCCTCTTTTTCTTGTAATGTAGTTTCCAAAATATATTGTATACATGTATCTTCAGAGCATTTTGCATGTTCTAAAATTCTTAGTTGCATTTTTAACCCTATATTGTGGTTATTAAAAGAAGCGGAATCCGCTGTGGTCGAGTGGTTAGCGTCAGGGATTTCGAAACTGGGTGTCCCAGGTTCGATCCCCAGTTGCGGCACTACAGTCATGGTGGAGTGCCCTTGGGCAAGGCAGATTTTCTAGCCTTGTACTGGTTTGTTTACCAAGGGATAATGAATAAGTGAACTGTCGCCGTGATATAACTGAAATAAAGCTGAAAGCGGCGTAAAACCCCAATAAATAAATATAATATTAAAATAATCGTTTCAATAAGACGATTCCTTTGAGTACACACATCATAGGGTTTGGTTTAATATTAAAAGAATATTATGGAGAAAAGAGCTGTATACTGCTCCTTAACTGGAACTCGGCATCTTTTTTATATGCTGCATGAATATACCTTTGACAAGAATGAATATGCTGTGGCCGAGTGGTTAGTAATTGTTTTATTTCAGACGGGTAGTGCTGGTTGCGATACTTTCATATATTATAAGCAATATTGAGTGCCCTTGGGCACACTTATTTCCTAGCATGGGACTGGTTAGTCACCCAGCGATCATGAATAAACATGATAAGAGGTAGTTAACCCTTTCCCTCATATAGATGCTTTCTGACGCCTCTGCAGCAGACGGCTTTTTGAAAACATAGTGACTAAAGAAGAAATTGCACAACACATGCAATTTCTCCTTTTGCCACAATGTTTTCCCCTTTTTGTCATAGGTTATCCATTTAATTATAGAGATTTTCCACCTTTTGATAAAATACGTCCAAAGTTGTCTGTTGCAGAATTGTTGATGTTATCTTTCCCACATACAGCAAACCTGCAGCAGTTGACTTTGAAAGTCTGTTGGCAAAAACCTGGTAAATCTCTATAAATGAAGGTATAATTACTGCAAAAAGTTGAAAACATTGTGGCAAATGGAGAAATTGATCGGTAATGTTTTCAAAAGCCGTTTGCTGCAGAGTTGTCAGGAGGCGTCTACAAGTGGGAAAGGTTTAACTGGTCTTTTCCCATCAATATCTCTTAGTCTTATGACTCAACTAAACCCTATGTTGAGGGTACTCAAAAGAATGCTTGAGTACCCACAACATAGGTTTTTAGATTTTAGAACAAGCAAAAGAGCTCTGGATAAATGCATAGTTGTATTGTTGCCATGATTTATTTGAATATATTATTACTGTTGAAAAACAATTTAAATCTCAATAAAACAATTTTTTTGATTTAGCTGTCAACTCAATTCTTGAGAAAACAAAGTTTGAAAATGTTGATGAATTCTTGTAGTTTAGAAGAATCGTCAAGTACGTAATTGGATTGCAATTAACCCTTTCCCACCTATAGACACATTTTTGCAGATGACTTTTGAAAACATTGTGACAAAATAAAAAAATGCTCAATACAAGCAATTTCTCCTTTTTCCACAATGTTTTCAACTCTTTAGTAATAATTAGGGATGGCAACGGTTACCGATATTACTAACCGGTTACTCGTACAATTTTGTAACCGGTTACCTGGTTAACCATATAGAGTCATAGACAATAAATATCCACTGTTTTAGTCGAATATGGTTGCGCATGTTACTGGTTCCACTCGTCCAAGACAGTTCATTACCACACAAACTGCACTTGACTTTGTTATCATCAGCACAGCGTTTGAACTACTTCCAGACAAAGGATGTAGGAGGTGGCATTATGGCAATATATTCTGTAGACCTTTTTTAACGAAGTGACTGTTATACAATTTATAATATGTCGAATAAAAAAGGTACATAGCTGCATATCTTTAAATACCAACTCAGGGGAAAATGTGTTACAAACTTCAAATTACTCTTTAAATCTTAATATCGTGTTGGTAATTAATAATTTACAAAAACAACAATTCAAATGTATCACACTCACTCCAATTAGTTGTATTATCAAAAACAAACGCCGAATATAATTAATTAAATTTCTGCCTTTATTAGACATTAAACTTTTTTTAAAAGAAAAAAAGCGTCCTTTAATTGACAATTATTCGATTAATACTACACAAACAAACGATCATCAATAAAATCGAGTGCGACTGTTATCGAAGTAATGTAAACACTGGCCGATCGAGGTGTGAATAATTAACCTCTCATGTCAGATACGTGTGACAAATTGAAAAGAACAAAAAGTGAAACACAACTGTGTATATATTTTATCTTTTCTTCCGAGTACTCGGTTACCGAAATTACTAACCGATTAATCGGAAAACGTACGGTTAACCGGGTAACCGATTAATCGTTGCCATCCCTAGTAATAATACATTCATTTCTAGAGATTTTCCATATCTTTAGTAGATTTTTTTCAAAGTTCTCTCCTGCAGAATTATTTTATGTGGGAAAGGGTTAAATTATTTTTTAAAAATTCATGTACTGTAACTGATCTTTCATTTTTGATATCAGCATGCATGCAGGTCATTCATTTTAACCCTTTCCCACCTGGAAAAGGCATTTGGATGCAATAACAGCAGACAACTTTTGAAAACAGTGGCCATAGTAGAAATTGCTCTCCATGAGCAATTTCACCTTTGGCCACAATGTTTACAACTCTATATTAATAATTAAACCCTAATTAATGGAGAAAATTCATGCTTTTACCAATATGGTTCCAAAGTCGTCTGCTGCATAATTATTTGCTGTTTGTGGGAAAGGGTTAAACTCCTTCTGATCTAAATACACAATATGGTGTATCTGCATGAAATGACAATGTTACTAAGCCAAAGAAGCAATTGAAAACAATGTAGCCAAAGAAGCAATTGCTCATAGTCATTAATAGCAATTTCTCTTTTTGCCACAATGTTTTCAAAAAAGGGTCTGCATGTGGGAAAGGGTTAGAATTTAAATGATGCTATCTTGTTAAAACCAGAGCCAAGGATGACTATTATTATTGTAACAATATTGACACAATGCCCCATGTACACAAAGCAAGCTCTCACTGTGATGTGTGTGTTTATGGATTTTTATTGCAAAAACTAGCAACAGTTCTTTTTGAGCTGATACATATCAAAATCAGGCTTTGTTAATGAGGAGGACATGGTGAAATATAATGATAGTAATCATCCTTTCCTTAATACAACACATTTCAGTTTGCAGCAGAAGTTTAGACTTTGAAAACATTTAGGCAAATTATGGAAAATCTCTATACATAAAAATATAATTATTGAATATTCGATCTGTTGTGTTAGAAGTATTGTGATAAAAGAAAGAAAACAAAAAATGCTGGTTTTAAGCAGCTTATCATGTTGCCATTTTTCTTCTTCTAAATGTCTTCTAGCCTAGTACTGGTTTGTTTACCCAGGGATTATGAATAAGTGAACTGTCGCCTTGATATAACTGAAATAATGTTGACAGCGCAAAACCCCATTAAAATGAAACAAAATCGTCTGAATGTCATCTGCTGCAGATGTATCTGAATGTGTCTTCATGTTGGAAAGGACTTATGGTTGTCTTTAGGTAAAATTAGAAGGCCCTATAGTTTTAAACATTGTGAGTTAATAAGATATTTTATTTTTAAGCAATTACTCCTTTTTGGGCAATGTTTTAAAAACATCCATCATCTATATATCACATCTGAGGAATATTAAAGTCAAATGAGGTCTGTCTCAGAGATATATTGTTAATCCTTTCCCACCTATAGACGCTTTCTGACACACAATAGCAGCAGACAACTTTTGAAAATATTGTGGCCAAATGTGAAATTGGTCATGATGAGCAATTTCTCCTTTGGCCACCACGTTTTCAACTTTATCTATCAATTAAGCTATCTTTTTTCGAGAATTTTCAGGTTTTTGTCTCTATGTTTTTAAAGTCGTCTGCTGCAGACTTTTAGTATGTGGGAAAGGGTTAAGGTTTTTTTTGGAAAAGATTTGTCTATTAGCCTGGGTCCTGTCAACCAAAAAAGTCTCAGTCTATTTATTTGTGTGACTTCATTATCTTTTGATTGCTTTCTTTTCCATTTAACTTTGACAGAAGCAATATTGATTCGAATTTATTGCATTCAGAGCTGTTAGCCCTTTTATCTCAAATGAAAATCCTTCATTCACTTTTTAAAACATTGTGCAAAAGGAAGAAATTGTAACAGAGAAAGTTTTTCCTTCTTGCCTTAGAACCATGTACATTAATACCTCCGTTTTGTTAAAATTTAATTGTTTTCTGGATATATGCCTTAACTTGGAGCAATCTTATTTGAAAATATTCATGGAGGAAAATGTAACATTTGTAGGATTGGAAATACACTTTTTATGTTAAATTGAAAACAGTAAACATTGCCGGAAAAGGAGAACTTACTTTTTTTAAGCAATGTTTTATTCCCCATTACCGGTACATGTTCAAAGAGCATCTGCAGCAGAAGGTGTCAAATACTATCCTATTGGGGTAATGGTTAACACAAAAGAATGATTATTTAATAAAGTATTTCAAAAGTCGTCTGCATCAGAAAGCTTCTGTTTGAGGTTAAAGATTACATGTCAACTGCTGCCTAAGCCCTTTCCCACTTGCAGCCACATTGAATCGGATGCATCTGCAGCAGATGACTCCTTTAAACAGTTTGGCAAAAGGAGAAAAAGCTTATTACGCTTATTCATAGAAATGAATCAATGTAATAAGCAAGTTCTCCTTTTGAAACAAAGTTTTCAGCTCTATTGAGTAATCATACTTTGGTTTATAGAGATTTTTCACAACTTTTGCTTAGATAAATTCAGTCATTTGCTTCAAATTTGTTATATAATTATGGGAAATGTAAAAGGCTCTGTCATTTGCTTCAAATTTGTTATATAATTATGGGAAATGTAAAAGGCTCTTCTTCCAGTTTTCCATTTCCAGAAATAACTGTCAGAAGACTTTAACCCTTTCCCTCATACGACAATTCTGCAGCAGACGACTTTGAACGTATTTTGTCAAAACATAGAAAATCTCCATAGTTGAATGGATAACCTATGACAAAAAGTGGAAAACATTGTGGCAAAATGAGAAATTGCACGTTTTGTACAATTTCTTCTTTTGTCACTATGTTTTCAAAAAGCCGTCTGCTGCAGAGGCGTCAGAAAGCGTCTATATGAGGGAAAGGGTTAAAAGATGCTGTGGGAAACTATATAGAACTTGATTATGAGCACTTTCTCTATTTCCCACATTTATTTCTAGTCTTGTCTTAGTCTTAGATTTACTTTAACCCTTACCAACATAAAAAACGCCGATGAATTTTGAAAACATTGTGGCAAACGGAGAAATTACTCATAATGCGCAATTTCTCCTTTTGCCAGAATGTTTTCAGCTCCATTCACTTATTATGCTTAAATTTATAAAGATTTTCCACATTTTTATTCAGATATACATGTGTTCAAAATCATCTGACTCTGATGCAGATTTCTTGTATGTGGAAAAGTGTTAAACTTTCATTTCTTTTTGGTTCTATACATACCGTTGTAATCAACTTGTAGTGTTGGTATCGGGTGATATTGTGTAGGTTGAATTATACATCGTAACCATGTATTATTATACTGTATACTGCAAAGCTCTTAATAAGATGCATATTTTATGCCCTTGAATCCTTATTTGACCCTTAAACCGTAATGTTGTGTTTATTCAAAAGAATTGTCTCCTTCAAAGCATTCTTTTCAGTACCTACAGCATAGGGTTTGGTTGGGTGATAAGGGAGATACAGGCAAACCTCTCTTAACCCTTTCCCTAATATAGACGCTTTCTGACGCCTCTGCAGCAGACGGCTTTTTGAAAACATGGTGACAAAAGAAGAAATTGCTTAAAACGAGCAATTTCTCCTTTTGCCACAATGTTTTCCACTTTTCGTCATAGGTTATCCATTTAATTATAGAGGTTTTCTATTTTTTGACAAAATATGTTTAAATTCGTCTGCCGTTTGTGGGAAAGGGTTAAGCAGCCACCCAGGGGACATTCCAAAGAAATTGGCAGTTAACACAGGTGGCTGTTAAATACAAGTCAAATACAGAAGAAAATGTTGTTTTGTTCAAGCTAGTGGCTGCTTAATTCAAGTTGGCTGCCTAATAGAGGTGACTTCTAACACAATTATACTCTTCCTTAACTAGGCATCTGTATATTATCAGTGTCTGACTGCTTGTTTCTAATTTTTTTTTTTCAGATGCCCATAGGGCTCTTGAACTATTGGAGGACTATCATGGTCGACTGACAAATGCACAAGACAAACCCCTGAAGAACGCCATAGAGAGGGTGATCCGGATCTTCAAGAGCCGCTTGTTCCAGGCACTTCTAGGTAAGTTCCTAATATCAATGGTATTGCCAGTGATTCATATTGGAGCTCTTATTTCAGGATTTATTACCTTATTGCTTTAAATGTACTAATGCATGCGTCTGGATTACATGGCTTTTAAAAGCCTGAAACCCTACCTTTATTAGATGTATTGATTTGGGTTTAAAGTCATTTTCAAAAGGATTTCAGTCATATCAAGACAGCCAGTTCACCTACTCATGTGTTTCCTGGATTTTTCATACCAGTACTCCACATGGCATACTTTCCAAGCAACAAGCTGTTTTTCCACATAGACTGTTAGCACATTGGTGGAAGACAAATGATGATTGTCACAGTGACTTTTCTATCATCAGAAAGAATGTTGGCCGAGCTGGGGTTCAAACTTGCAATCCCTGGGTTGTCAGCCCACATAGTTTTCAACGGAGCTATCAGGGCTCGACTACCTTCATTAGATATGGATATGTATTACTAATCCTTGAATTCCATGCAAAACTTCATCAACTCCCCGACATTTATAGCTCCACTACTCAGATGTTCTCAAAGCAGATAGTTGAGGACATAATTTTTTATTTATAATGTCATGATTGTATGCCGAATGTGGTTATTTACATCTAACAGTTTTGGAAAAGTTGAAACACTATTGCCGTTAATTTGCTACATGTCACTGTAACTCGATATTATTGATCCCAGCCAAACTCTTTAAGTGTCTGGCTAGTCATACACAACTTCCCAACCCATAGATACCTTTATATTGCCCTTGCCTTTCCCAGATACAGACAACTTTCAAAGCCTCTGCATCATATGCCTTGATAAAAGATGTGTGAAAAAAGAGAAATCCTTCTTTTCCCATAATGTTTTCAACAATGTAGTACCTGACAATATTAGCCTGATCTTGATCTTTGTTGCTTTTGTTTTATTGATGTTTTATTCCGTTTTCAATGTGATTCAAGTTATATCACATTGAAAGTTCACTTATTCATAATCCCTGGGTAAACCAACCAGTACTAGGCTAGGAAATGTGCCTTTCCCAAGGGAACACCACCATGACATCTCTGACTGGGGATGGAACCCGGGATTCCCGGTTCCTCCAAATCCTCGGTTCCACCAAATCCTCGATGCTAGCCACTTGGCCACTGATGATTCCCATAATGGTGTTATCATGAATTTTTTACCCAGATGTTTTCAAATTGTCTGCAGCAGATCTGTTGTATGTGGTAAATGGTTTAAAGAAAGTGCAGTCAGAATTAGAAATGAGAACCTAAGGTTCTTTAACCCTTTCCCTCATATAGACGCTTTCTGACGCCTCTGCAGCAGGCTGCTTTTTGAAAACATAGTGACATAGAAAAAATTGCACAAAACATGCAATTTCTCCTTTTGCCACAATGTTTTCCACTTTTTGTCATAGGTTATCCATTTAATTATGGAGGTTTTCTATTTTTAGCTCTACTGGCCAAAGGGCAGAAGGGCTAATGTCGTGGCGATTTGTCCGTCGTGCGTGCGTCCGTCCATAAACAATTTCTTGTTAACACGATACAGTCTTTTGATTGTATCTCAACCAAACTTATACAGTAGTTAGATATCCATGAGAGCTCGGTTCCTTTCGAAAACCAGCCAGATCCGCCCCATGCATGACTGAATTATGGCCCTTGAAATTGTCAAAATTGCTATAATAGGGCTTGTTAACATGATACAGTCCTTATTTTTGATTGTATCTCAATCAAACTTATACAGTAGTTAGATATCCATGAGAGTTTGGTTCATTTCTAAAAAACGGCCTGATCTACCCATGCATGGCTGGATTATGGCCCTTGAAATTGTCAAAATTGCTATAATACAGTTTGTGAACACAATAGAGCTTCCATTTACTATCTGATCTTCACCAAACTTAGATGGTATTTGAATATTGATGAAATATTGGTTCCTTTTGAAACAAGCCAGATCAATGCCAGTAGAGCATAGGCCCTCATGGGCCTCTTGTTTGACAAAATATGTTCAGTCGTCTACTGCAGAATTACCGTATGAGGGAAAGGGTTAACACTTTTCCACATCCAACAATCCTGCAGCACACTACGTTGAAAATGTCTGTGCATAAAATAAGGAAAACGTTATGAGCAATTTCTTCTCCTGCTACAATGTTTTAAAAAGTAATCAAGGTTCTATAAGGTTCTAAACACAAACGGAAATTAAACAGGCCATCTATATGTTAATGATATTGCAAACAAACAGTCTTGAAGCAGACTTACAATGTTGTCTTACAATTGACCTCGTTTCCGCAGGACTTATTTGTTTGGGACAAATTACTGCCGAGGTCTAGACATTAGTCCAGCGTCCAAAACTATAAAACTCTGAGAATTTTTTCTGCACAGAAATGAACAGACCGACAGAAATACAGAATATTTTATTAATGATGTGTTCAAAGTACTTTGTCTTAACATATACCTACACTATACATAACAGGAAAATACGCAAGAAACATATTTATCGTTATAATGATTGGATTAAATATGAATTAAACATGGATTAAGCATAAGAATTATAATTGTAAAATGTAAAAATTATGGTACTACATGTTCTTTAGAAATGAAATACATTAAACAGGTGTAACTTAATGTGCAATCATATTTAGTAAATAACTCTATGCTCAAAAGAAGCTTTTGATCAGATTGGTAATATGAATGACTGCATCTGACCAGTCAGGACTTTGAGCTTTAAGTCAGAGCAAAGATTTTAAGAGTCTGGTTTAGGGAGCTATCCATCTTTTTAAAACTTAATTTTTTGGTTAGTCTAATGTCAACGTTTTTTTTTAGCTCATCTGTTTTTCAGGGGAAAAAGATCGGGCTCTTGTGAGAAACCCTTGGAGTCGTCATCACAACTCCAAGACCTTATCTCATAACTCAACAATATGCGTCTATACCAAGTCACATAACTGGCTTTAATAGTTATTCAGTAATGGCCCTTTTTTCGACTTAGAAAAAACCCAGACGAGTGTTGCTATTGACTCCAGGTGCTCTTGTTTTATTTCAATGAATAGCTTCTTTTAATCCTTTCTCCCATACAACAAATCCGCAGCAGATAAATTTAAAAAAAATCAAGGGAAACATGTAAAAAGTGTCCAATTTCTTGTTTTGAAAAGCACACTGGTCCAAGTCAATGCTGCAAGTACTGTAAGGCATTGAAGCTGAATGATAGCAGGAGATGCCTGAAGTAGTTTTGAAAAGCACCTTTTAACCTTTTGCAGACACATTCTGAACCCTGTGAAGTAGACAACTTTTGAAATTATTGTGACAAAAGGAGACATTACTTATAATTAGCCACAATGAATTAAACTCTATTCAATAATTATACTTTCATTTATAGAGATTTTCATATTTATGCCCTGATGTTCATTCAAAGCCATCTGCTGCATTTTTGTTGCATGTGAGAAAAGATTAAATACATTTAATCCTGTGTTTCTTGGACAGGCATGCAAACATGATGTGTCTTTATGAGACTTTACACAATTTAAGTTCTTTCTTATTTGTGATGAAGTCGCCCATGGGTAAACTTATCTGTGCTGTTTCACGAATTGGAGAGAATTGTTGAGCACAGGCCTGTTTAACCCCTTTCGGCATACAACAAATTTACAGCAGACGATTTTTGTAACATTTAGTCAGAAATATGGAAATTCACTATAACTTTCAGATATATAATAATTGAATAATTATCAAATTAAAAACTTTTTGCCAAAAGGAGAAATTGTTCATTATGAGCCATGTCTCCTTTTGCCACAATGTTTTCAAAAGTCCTCTGCTACAGAGGCATCAGAAAGTGTCTTTATGTGGTAAAGGGTTAACCCTTTCCACATATATGTGATGCAGTGGAAGAGCATCCCCCTCTTGTACCAAAGATGCCAGGTTTGAATCCTGTCATGAGCAGGTTTCTGCATTTTGGATTCTTCCACACAAACACCGTTAGCACTGGTTAACCCTTTCCCTCATATAGACGCTTTCTGACGCCTTTACAGCTGACGGCTTTTTAAAAACATAGTGACAAAAGAAGAAATTGCACAAAACGTGCAATTTCTCCTTTTGCCACAATGTTTTCCACTTTTCGTCATAGATTATCCATTAAAATATGGAGATTTTCTATGTTTTGACAAAATACGTTCAAAGTCGTCTGCTGCGGAATTGGCGTATAAAGGAAAGGGTTAAGTCTCCAGGAAGTAAACATTGAGAGTGATTACTATAAGCTGTAAGCGGAAAATAATGTTACATATGAATATGTTTAAAGTAAATCTTTTCCACATACAAAAAATTTGCAGCATATAGTTTTGCTGCAGAGGCTTAAGAAAGTGCCTGTATGTGGTAAAGGGTTAATCCTAGTTGTTGAAAGCCTATTGAGGTTAATATAACATATGGAAGAAATCTTGTAGAATGTTTGATTGTCTGAAATTAATGGTGTGTAGTTGAAACTCTGATCAGACTGAATGGGGGTATAAGTTGATTTCTTTACCCTCCGCCAGATGGAGCTCTTTCTGACACCTGCGGCAGACGACTTTTGACAACATTGTGACAAAAAATGAGAAATTGTTCAAAACAAGCAATTTCTCCTTTTGCCACCATGTTCTCAACTTCATTAAATGGTTTAACATTCATTCATAAAGATTTTTGCCTACATATTTTTAAAGTCATCCGCTGCAGACCTTATTGAGTTTTCTAATAAATATGATACAAGCAATTCAACAATGAAATATTTTGTTGCTAGGCTATTGGAATATGCATGTTACATTATTCACCCTTTTCAAAATATGCAGGAAATGCACATTGAATGCATTAAGGAAAAATGTGGACAATCATTAAAAAAGAAATCCTTACGGCAGCCAGGGGTTTTTTCCTGAAAAAGGGGAAGGGGCCTGGGGCCTTTGAGAAGGGGAAAATTTCGCGGCGTTTTAGAAAAAAAGGGGGGAAAATTGTAAACTAGTATAATGTGCATGTTTTACTTTTTTTCATGTTCTTGAACTCCTCCACTAGCTTGTCATAATCCAGTTCACTCAAACTATACCACTGTCAAGGGTCGAAATTAGCAAGATTTTCTACTTGCATTTTTTCGCAAGTGCTTTTTAGATCACCTAGAGCCGAAGGCTCAAGGTGAGCTATTCTGATCACTTTTTGTCCGTCGTCCGTCGTCCGTCCGGCGTTAACTTTTAGCTTTAAACATCATCTCCTCCCAAACTCCAAGGACAATTTCCGTGAAATATCACAGGACTGTTCCTCTGGTTGGCCTCTTTCAAAGTTGTTCAAAGATTTAAATTCCATTGAGAACTTTGGTTGCTGCGGCATTAAAAAGGGGGCAAAATGTCCGAACTTTAAAAATCTTCTCCTCCGAATCTGCCTGTCAGATTCAAATATAATTTGGTAGAAATGTTCCTTGGGTGACCCTCTATAAAAATTGTTCAAGCCATACTGATTGGTCAAAAAACATGGCAGTCAGGCGGCATCAGAAAAGGGGCAAAATTTGAAAATTTGAAAATTCCATTTTTATGAAAGTGCTTGTCTGATTTTAAGAAAATATAATACGAATCTTACTTTAATGATCCTCTATTTAATTTGTTTAAGCCGTTTTGATGGGTAACACAATCATAGCAACCAGGCGTCATCACAAAAGGGGTAAATTGAACTTTTAGCTACAAATGACAACCAACTCCTACCATTCCAATAGACCAATTTCCACAAAACATCACAGGAATGTTCCTTCGGTGGTCCTCTTTCAAATTTGTTCAAAGAATAAAATTCCATTGAGAACTTTGGTTGCTGCGGCATCAGAAAGGGGACAAAATGTCCAAACTTTAAAAATCTTCTCCTCCGAATCTGCCTGTCAGATTCAAATATAATTTGGTAGAAATGTTCCTTGGGTGACCCTCTATGAAAATTGTTCAAGCCATACTGATTAATCGAAAAACATGGCAGTCAGGCGGCATCAGAAAAGGGGCAAAATGACAAAATTTGAAAATTCCATTTTTAGCTCTACTGGCCAAAGGCCAGAAGGGCTTATGTCGTGGCGATTTGTCCGTCGTCCGTGCGTGCGTGCGTGCGTGCGTCCGTGCGTCCGTCCGTAAACAATTTCTTGTTAACACGATACAGTCTTCACTTTTGATTGTATCTCAACTAAACTTATACAGTAGTTAGATATCCATGAGAGCTCGGTTCCTTTCGAAAACCAGCCAGATCCGCCCATGCATGACTGGATTATGGCCCTTGAAATTGTCAAAATTGCTATAAAAGAGCTTGTTAACACGATACAGTGTTCACTTTTG
Source organism: Serripes groenlandicus (assembly GCA_031761405.1). Lineage (NCBI taxonomy): Eukaryota > Metazoa > Mollusca > Bivalvia > Cardiida > Cardiidae > Serripes > Serripes groenlandicus. The sequence continues at coordinate 244,950 of JASEVX010000025.1, forward strand.
ATTGTATCTCAACCAAACTTATACAGTAGTTAGATATCCATGAGAGCTCGGTTCCTTTTGAAAACCAGCCAGATCCGCCCATGCATGACTGGATTATGGCCCTTTAAATGGTCAAAATTGCTATAATAGAGCTTGTTAACACGATACAGTCTTCACTTTTGATTGTATCTCAACCAAACTAATACAGTAGTTAGATATCCATGAGAGCTCAGTTCCTTTCGAAAACCAGCCAGATCTGCCCATGCATGACTGGATTATGGCCCTTGAAATGGTCAAAATTGCTATAAAAGAGCTTGTTTACACAATACAGTCTTCACTTTTGATTGTATCTCAACCAAACTGATACAGTAGTTAGATATCCATGAGAGCTCAGTTCCTTTCGTAAACCAGCCAGATCCGCCCATGCAAGACTGGATTATGGCCCTTGAAATTGTCTAAATTGCTATAATTGAGCATGTGAACACAATAGAGGCTCCATTTACTATCTGATCTTCACCAAACTTAGATAGTAGTTAAATATTGATGAGAGCTTGGTTCCTTTTGAAAATCAGCCAGATCCGCCCATGCAAGACTGGATTATGGTCCATGAAATTGTAAAAATTGCTATAATACAGCTTGTGAACACAAAAGAGCCTCCATTTACTATCCGATCTTCACCATACATACATGCTCTGGATTGAAAATTACCAAAGAACCATACCAGTAGAGCATAGGCCCTCATGGGCCTCTTGTTATGAAAGTGTTTGTCTGATTTTAAGAAAATATAAAACGAATTTTACTTTAATGATCCTCTATTTAATTTGTTAAAGCCGTTTTGATTGGTTACACAATCATAGCAACCAGGCGTCATCACAAAAGGGGTAAATTGAACTTTTAGCTACAAATGACAACCAACACCTGCCATTCCAATAGACCAATTACTACAAAACATCACAGGAATGATCCTTTTGTGGTCCTCTTTCAAAATTGTTCAAAGATTAAAATTCAAATGAGAACTTTGGTTGCTGCGGCATCAGAAAGGTGACAAAATGTCCAAACTTTAAAAATCTTCTCCTCCGAATCTGCCTGTCAGATTCAAATATAATTTGGTAGAAATGTTCCTTGGGTGACCCTCTATAAAAATTGTTCAAGCCATACTGATTGGTCGAAAAACATGGCAATCAGGCGGCATCAGAAAAGGGGCAAAATGACAAAATTTGAAAATTCCATTTTTAACGAATTATTTTTTCTCAAAAAATAATACAGCTAACGCGATCGTTTTTCTTTCCGGAAGTCACGGTTAAACTACACTTCCGCTTAGAATACACATTCGCTGCACCTAAATAGTCCTAGTATTTTTTCGATATTAAAATGACTTCTACGTGTTATTTCAATACAGTGAAGTCATAATTATACTATCGAATCATCATAGATAATCAATTTTCTAGAAAATATCAAATTAACAGTACGCGCATATATATTTCATTTGTCGGCAGGTACGTATAAGCCACGAGTATGAATTTTAGTCGTATGCCCATTCACTAGAAGTCGACCCCACGCTGTATAGAACAATGTTAATCTCACAAATATGCCACTACGCAGAGCTCAGTGAAATAGTCAGTGTGCATTTTAAACGCTCGCATCGCCGTTGTTTCTCCTTTTTTCAACATGATAACGATGATCAAAGAGGCTTTCTAATTATAGATCATGGTTTACATACGCGCGCATTCAGTTAGCTTAATATATATACGAAAGTAACGCTCAAAGTTGTATAAAATTACCGTGGTGCAATGGAGAGCGTGTAGAACTACTAATCATGGACTACTTATGGACGCGAGTTCGAGTCCTAATAGGAACTGGTTTTTTTTAATTCTTATTTTATGCGATTTGTTAAACATTATAGATTTATAATAATTAATTCACTCACATGAAACATAGTTATAATATAAGCCGAAATCCTGGATCCGCCCCTGGTGACGAAAACAAATCGAACTAACAATGTAAATCTCACAACTATGCCATGGGTGTTTTGACAGACTTTACGCAGAGCTCAGTGAAAGAGTTAGTGTGCATGTTAAACGCTCGCATCGCCGTTGAAATGCTACATTTACTAAAACTGTCAACTGATAAAAAAAAATCTCTGGACAAAAATATTAATAATAATAAAATAGACTAAATTGTGCAATAGCATGATCAATTGCATTCATAAATTAGATTTTACAAATGTTCAAAATAATTCGTTACCAGTACTTCAGTACTTTGATTATGAAAGTGTTTGTCTTATTTTAAGAAAATATAATACGAATCTTACTGTAATGATCCTCTATTTAATTTGTTTAAGCCGTTTTGATTGGTTACGCAATCATATCAACCAGGTGTCATCACAAAAAGGGTAAATTGAACTTTTAGCTACAAGTGACATCCAACTCCTACCATTCCAATAGACCAATTTCCACAAAACATCACAAGAATGTTCCTTTGGTGGTCCTCTTTCAAAATTGTTCAAAGATTTAAATTCCATTGAGAACTTTGGATGCTGCGGCATCAGAGAGTGAGAAAAAATACCCAAATTTTAAAATCCTTTTCCTCCATAATCTACTTGTGCGATTGCAAGATAATTCGGTAGAAATGTTTCTTTAGTGACCCTCTAAATAAACTGTTGAAGCCATATTGATTTGGTTGAAAAACAGCGCAGCAAGGCGGCATCAGGAAAGGTGCAAAATGACAAAAACTTTATAATTCCATTCTTATTAAAGTTCTTGTTAGATTTCAAGATATAAATGGCCTTTACTGATAAGCTGTTTCTTGAGAAGTGTCCACTCCTTTCAGTTTCATTTGCACTCCCTGATAAAATTTTCCAGATATTTGCAGTTAAATATTTGCTACTAATTTACTATCAATTAGGTGATCGATTTAGGGCCATCTTGGCCCTCTTGTTTTTGTTACTTGCTAAATGAGAAAACAACTTTAATTTTTGAGAACTTATTAGAACTTTAATTTTAAGCAACACAATGTGAACTACAATAGTGCAATACACTGTTATGGTCAATCATGAATGTAATGTAAACATGGTCCAAACCATGCTGTGAAAAGAAGCTGCTGAGACTGTCAGATATACAGCATAGTCTAGAAACCGTGTTTCAATTTCTGGCTCCATATGGCAAAGTATGGGGTCTTTTCTGGCTTAGTCAAGACAACAACCATCTTGTCACAGCAGTGTTGGGGTCATATTCTCTAAGGGCAACATCAGCAACTTCAATTCTCATCAAAATATCAAGTATTTCAGCACCAAGCCTACACCTCAAATCAAATTTTATTCTGTTCATTGTGGAAAGATAAATAATGATCTTAGCTAATGTTCAAAAGTGAAATATGAATTTTTTTTTTTTTTTATCGGAGGGGAATTTATATTTTTAGGGGAAAAACTATGCTTATTTTCCGAGGGGAAGGGGCCGTTAAACGGCCCCTTTTATATAAGGTAAAAAAAACCTGGCAGCTAAAGATATTTCTCATGCTTATCAATTTCTTCCTTGCCACAAAGTTTTTGAAAGTCCTAGATCTGCTTTAGATGTGTCAAAATATGTCCTTATGTGAAAAAGTGTTTATTTCCTGATTTTTTTTTCTGTTATCTCATAAATCCTTGATTGCTTTTAACTTTCTCATACGTCGTTTGCTTAACAAATCATCAGACGAACAATTTCACCGATCTAGAAAACTGAAAGAATTAATTATATTGATAAAGAGTTGAAAATATTGCAATAAAAGGTGAAAGCTTGTTTTGGGCAATTTCACCTTCTATTGCAATGTTTTCAAAAGTTGTCTGCAACAGCAGGCGTCAAATGTTATCTATGTGTAGTAATGGTTTAATGCTTCTTTGGGTGTTTTATAAACATGGATAACTTTTGTTGATTAAAAAAACAAGCAAATATATGTACCTACATGACTTGTATTGATTAATGTCTGATGAGACATAGAGGCTAACAGGAGCTTAACCCTTTCCCACATACATCAAATATGCAGCAGACGACTTTGAAAACATGGTGACAAAAACCTGAAAAATCTCCATAAAAGACAGCTTAATTGTTTAATAAAGTAGAAAACATTGTGGCCAAAGGGGAAAATCGCTCATCATGAGCAATTTTACCTTTGGCCACAATGTTTTCAAAAGTCGTCAGCTGCTTTTGCGTCAAAATGTGTCTGCAGGTTGGAAAGGGTTAAACTGTTCTCAAATGCACAAGACCTCCTTCATTTCCATCTGATGCAACTCATTATGCATATATTCAGGTCAAACTGTCAAGACACTTTTCTTAGATTATAGGTAAAGCTTGTGTTCATTATCCATCGTTCATCTTAGGTTATTTGTAAATGAAAGCTTTTTTAACTCAATAGAAATTTGGAATCATATTGTGTTCATTATCCATCATTTATCTTAGATTATTAGTCGCCGGGCAGAAGCCCGCGACTTCTATTTTTAATAGCTTTTCGGAAATCACATGGGAGGGCGGCTTATTATTAGAAAGAAACAAATCTAGATGATTTGAACATATTACAATTGTGGTTGTTTACGAACACTAATAAATGACACATCTAAAATGAAATAAATATTCCGATTTTTTAATGTTTGCAGTTTTTTTTATTTCACTCGCATTTAAGTTTTTTGTCTTATTTACGAAGACAAAAGTGGTCCCTTCAAGACGTGAACCAACACCCCCTAATGCAGACTCTTATGTGTCATCATTGAGGTCAATTTCGGATTCTCCTTTTAATAGCAATTTTAACTTACTAAATGTTGTTTTCATGTTCAAAGAGATGTCTTGATTTGTGTAGAATTCATTTAATAATGTTAATCCATGAATATCTAAAGTAGCAACTGTTTCTAAGCTAAATATAGACCCTATTCTGTTGTGTAGTTTCGTGACCTTTAACATCGATTTTCGCGCATGTGCATTTCGATATGAAAAAGCGAGTGATATTATTTTATTTTAGACAAGTACAAGACGAATGTTTGACGCAAAGCGTCAAAGAGAAGCCGCAATATTTCGTTGTACATGTAGAAATAAGAAAAAAAGAACATTTTTAAATCCACAAACAATAGAACAATTTAAACTGTAGACGGTAAGTAATGCTGATATATTTCTCCTTTTGAAGACTTTTGTTTTCTTCAAATTACCTCCCTTTAAAGCAATACCAGGATATTTACCTTGTGATTCGAATAAGATTGACAAACATTGAAATTATATGAATGAATACTATTATTTAAATAAGTAACAACAGCAAAATTAAATTTAAGCCAAGATAAATGTGTACACATTTCGTTAATTTTTGATAGATACCCTAATGTATAGATATGTGTATATAATTTATAAGCAAATGTTTTCATTTCAACGTTCCTAATGTTTGAATAGACTAAGGAAAGTCAAGAATGCATAAATCAATCAATGCAGTCTTTTCCGGCGACATTGATGCCTTGCATCAACTTTCTCTTGTATGTAAATTAGAGTGTTTTTTCAAACTCCATAGAAAATTGTAATCACATTGTGTTCATTATGCATCATATGTTCATCAATCTTTGTGCTTCTATAAACATTTTCTCCTCTAATTATTGTGCCCACAATGATAACACTGTTTCTTCTGAAAAGACAACTTTATCCATAGCAACACATCTGTAGGATACAGTTTTGAAAACATCTTGGAATCTTTTTTGGGGAAAATGTCCATTAATGAGAGTATGATTATTGTGGCAAATGGACAACTTGTTCATCATGAGCAACATCTCCCTTTGTCACAATGATTTCTTAAGTCTTCTGCTGCAGATGAATCAAAGTATTTCTGCATAGGGTCGAAAGTTAACCCTTTCCCTCATACGACAATTCTGCAGCAGACGACTTTGAACATATTTTGTCAAAAAATAGAGATTAGACAAAATAGAAAATCTCTATAACCTATGACTAAAAGTGGCAAACATTGTGGCAAAAGGAGAAACTGCTCATTTTGAGCAATTTCTTCTTTTGTCACTATGTTTTCAAAAAGCTGTCTGCTGCGTCAGAAAGCGTCTATATGAGGGAAAGCGTTAAATGTAACCTGTACCAAGGACATAATTCAGCTTACAAAAGCCTGCTTCTGTTGAGTTCTTGGTCAAATTAATAAAAGCTTGAATTTTCTAAGCAATTGGTCATCTGCTACAAGCATATAACAATGTGTTAATAATTCAAAGGAATTGGAACATGTCATAAATTGACTGGCGTCTCAAGATACAATTAATCTGGTGAAAATAGTGTTTCCTTGTTTAACACCTTGTTGAATGGCTTTTTGACAATATCAGTCTGCCTACAAGTTTTGAAAACATGGTGGGCAAAGTATTGATTTACCTTTTTCTGTATGTAGATGCAACTAGTGTTGCAAGGGGAAGCCCCTCTTTGGTGTAACTGGTACTGGTAACTTACCCTTGAAACCTTGGTATAAGTGGAATATTGTTGAAAATGGTGTAAAATACCATTCAAATGAACAAAACAAAGCAACAAAACAAAAGGGAAAAGAGAAACCCGCCAAAAGAAAGTAATTTTATTCTACTTCCTTCTTATTGTTCAAGCCGAGCCCCGGTAGCTCAGTCGGTAGCAACGCGGGCTGTCAATCCAGGGGTTGTGAGTTCGAATCCCGGCTCTGCCAACTTTCTTTCCGACGATTGACAAAAGTCAATGCGACATGCGTCATTCGTCTTCCACCAATGGGCTAAGTCTATGTGGAAAAGCAGCCAGTTGCTTTGGAAGATTGTTGTGTGGAGTACTGGTGTGAGAAAACCAGGAAATGCATGAGTAGGTGAACCGGCCGCCGTGATATAACTGAGAAATTGTTAAAAACGGGGTTAAACCCCAATCAATCAATCAATCTTATTGTTCAAAGGTATGAGAATACACAAATGTAGTAGTTAGTGTTACTTTTTTTTCTGCTGATACTGATGTTGCATCTTGTTTTGGTAATTGAATTTTTGATGTACTTTTGCAACAAAAGATAAAGAGAAACTCGCCAAAAGAAAGGAATTTTATTTTACTTCCTTAAAAGGGAAGAGAATAGACAAATGTAGTAGTTACAGCATAGCTCTTTTTTCTGCTTGTCCAGTATAACACTGATGTTGCATCTTGTTTTGGTAATTTAATTTTTTTGTACTTTCGCACAAAAAGATAAAGAGAAACTGGCTAAAAGAAAGTAAATTCATTTTACTTCCTTCTTTATCATAATCGTTCAAAGGGAAGAGAATACACAAATGTAGAAGTGTCACTTACAGTGTAACTTTTTTTTTCTGCCTGTCCAGTAATACTGATGTTGTATCTTGTTTTGGTAATTGAATTCTTTTGAACTTTTGCAACAAAAGATAAAGAGAAACTGTAAATTCATTTTACAACTTCTTTATCATAATCGTTCAAAGGGAAGAGAATAGACAAATGTTGTAGTTACACTTATAGTGTAACTTTTTTTTCTGCATGTCCAGTAGTAATACCGATGTTGCATCTTGTTTTGGAAATTGAATTCTTTTGGACTTTTGCAACAAAAGATAAAGATAAACTGGCCAAAAGAAAGTAAATTCATTTTACATCCTTCTTTATTATAATCGTTCAAAGGGAAAAGAAGAGACAAATGTAGTAATTACAGCGTAACTTATTTTTGTGTCTGTCCAGTAATATTGATGTTGTATATTGTTTTGGAAATGGAATTCTTTTGGACTTTTGCAACAAAAAATAATAAGAAACTGGCCAAAAGAAAGTAAATTTATTTTACTTCCTTCTTTATTATAATCGTTCAAAGGGAAGAGAAGAGACAAATGTACTAGTTACAGTGTAACTTTTTTTCTGCCTGTCCAGTAATACTGATGTTGCATCTTGTTCTGGTAATTGAATTCTTTTGGGCTTTTGATGTTTTGACTGGTGGTATTTCTCCCCATTATTGGTAGGAACTTAATAGTGTCTTTTAACCCTTGTTGCCAGGGGCATAGAAATTATCCCTTTCCATAACTGAAACATCTTTTTTAGCTTACTGAAATGGTGTCTCAGAAGAGCATACTCTTTCCTACATAATATAGACACGTTCTGATACCTCTCCAGCAGATGCTTTTTAAAAATATTGTAGAAAAAAAGTTTAAAGAAGCTTTTCATATTTGTGTGGCCTTATACCAAAGGTCCAGTGTTCCAGTCTCGTGATGAGCGGGTTTTGACTCTGGACTTTTCCACACAAACGGCGCGAGTACTGGTTAAGTCTCCAGGAAGCAAACATCGAGCATGATTAATATAAGCTGAAAGCTTGATTCGCAATTGATGTAAAATCAATAAGTTAAAGCTAATTGAATCCTAGTTAGATATTTGGTAGCAGTGGGCCTCCCTCCTTGGTCATTAGAATTGCTGGAACAGCTTTACGACTTATGCGCTGGTGTCAGGTAAGCTAACCAGTGAATGTGATATAGCTGAAATACTATGGAAAGCAGCTTAGAAGATGACATAAGGTATAAATGGTTAAAAGTAAATTTGTTCTGTTAACCCTTTCACTCATACGACAATTTTGCAGCAGACGACTTTGAACGTATTTTGTCAAATAATGGAAAATCTCTATAATTGAATGGATAACCTATGACTAAAAGTGGAAAATGTGACAAAAGGAGAAATTGCACGTTTTGTGCAATTTCTTCTTTTGTTACTATGTTTTCAAAAAGCCGTCTGCTGCAGAGGCGTCAGAAAGCGTCTATATGAGGGAAAGGGTTAAAGTCTCATGCATTTTCCCCCTTTATATCTGATGACTTTGGACCAGAGGTCCAGATAAGCAGGGGTTTACAGCTCTTTCCTCACACTAAAATTCTCTCTTATTATCCAACCAAACCCTATGTTGTGGGTACTCAAAAGAATCACCTCACAACATGGGGTTAGCAGATAAGGTAAGGAGCGTTGAACAAGCATAACGCTCCTTATCAAGATATCTAGAGCTCAGAGTGTTCATAATTGAATGGATAACCTATGACAAAAAGTGGAAAACTTTGTGGCAAAAGGAGAAATTGCACGTTTTGTGCAATTTCTTCTTTTGTCACTATGTTTTCAAAAAGCCATCTGCTGCAGAGGCATCAGAAAGCGTCTATATGAGGGAAAGGGTTAAGAGTTGGTAATGATGATACCTAAATAAGACCATATTGACAACAATCTGGTTTATCGTAAAACTGGACATTTATGACTTGGATAATTGTATTGCAATTGACAGACAATGTTATGATGTAGCTTTTTATAGGCTTTCTTGACTAGTCGTAAGATTGTAATGGAACATTTTCTGATTCACATATTTGGAGTTGTCTTCAGTCTGTGATTAATGAACATATTTAGCATCTAAATAATATGTTTATTCACTCTCTTTATTTTATAGTTAAATAAAACATTGTGGGGGGAAATGCTATAAGTCTTCTATAAATGTATATCTTTTTAAATCTGGTGCAGCTAACGGAGTATTGAAATAGTGGACTTGCGGGGTAAGGAATATAAGAGGGGGTATTTTGGTAATGTTTGTTGTTATAATAACTATTTCCCAAAATGCAGACATACTTTGATGCATCTGTAGCAAACATTTTTAGCTCAAGGGCATTTTTTGTGATAGCCTTTGTCCGTCGTTCATCCATCGTCAACAATTTGCTTGTTAACACTCTTGAGGCCACTTTTATCTTTCAATCTTCATGAAACTTATTCAGTTTGTATATCTTGCTGGTTTCTAGGCCAAGTTCAAATATGGGTCATGTCAGGTGAAAAACTAGGTCACCAGGTCAAAGGACAATTTTGTTAACACTGGAGGCCACATTTTTAATTTGAGCATATTGAAACTTTATCAGAATGTTTGTTTGATGATATGTAGGCCAAGTTCAAATATAGGTCATGTCCGGTCAAAAAGTAGGTCACTAGGCCAAATTGAAGGAAAACCTTCTTAACACTCAAGAGGCAATTTTTGCTTCAGCAGCTTGACATTTTGTCAGAATTTTTGTCTTAATGATATCTAGGTCAAGTTTGTATATTGGTAATATTGGGTCAGAAGTAGGTCACTAGGTTATATTGAAGGACAATTTTGTTAACACTAGAGGTCGCCATTTTATTTTGTTCAGCAGCTTGAAATTATGTCAGATTGTTTATTGTCTTAATGCTTTCTAGGTCAAGTTCAAATATGGGTCATATTAGATAAAAAACTAGGTCACAAGGTCAATGTTGCACTGGAATTATTTTTGAATGAGTTATGGCCCCTTAAATTTCTCATACATATGTATATTGTCAGGCACCAGCTGGGGGTATTCATCACCTTCAGTGATATTACTTGTTAAGTCTTGAATAGCACATTCTCAGGTGAGCGATCCAGGTCCTCATGGCCCTCTTCTTGGAAAGCATAGTGGAAAAGGAGATAATGCTGATTATGAGCCATTTCTCTTTTTATCACAATGCTTTCAACCATAATCAATATCTTACCAAATATTTTCAAGAGAGGCTCAATGAAAATCATACCAGAAAATTGATTCATCACTTATCATCATTGAGTTTCAATCCATGTCCTAACTGAGGTCTGTTTTTAACACCCCTAAAAACCCCATAATCAAGGGAAGGTGTTTTTACAGGAATTGGAATAGGATGGACATGAGTTTGTTTGAAAGTCTTAACTGCATTTATGCGTCCTTGTCACTTAGCAGGTTTTGGCATTGTCATACCCCCCCCCCTAGATCTATAATTCTATTAAGCACAAATAATGTTGCTCGCGTGGAGAATATCTTTTTCCATATTAGTGGATTCCGAAATCAATCATGGTGTTTACGTTCCGCTTTTCTCTGATGCTTAACCCTTTCCCTCATATAGACGCTTTCTGACGCCTCTGCAGCAGACGGCTTTTTGAAAACATAGTGACAAAAGAAGAAATTGCACAAAACGTGCAATTTCTCCTTTTGCCACAATGTTTTCCACTTTTTGTCATAGGTTATCCATTCAATTGTAGAGATTTTCTATGTTTTGACAAAATCTGTTCAAAGTCGTCTGCAGCAGAATTGTCATATGAGGGAAAGGGTTAAGTGAAGAGTAGATGTACCCTTTCCCACATACAGCAAATCTCAAGCGACGACTTTGTAATCATCCTAACCAAAAAAGTGAATATTTCTATAACTGATAGTTCAATTTTTGAATAAAGTTGTGAGCAACTTCTCCTTTTGCATCAATGTTTTCAAAAAATTGTCTGCTGTATGTGCTTCAGAAAGCGTCTATATTTGGGAAATATTACCCTTTTCCACCCGCAATTGCATTTTGACGCATCTGCAGCAGATACTTTCATTTATCGAGATTTCCATAGTTTTGCTTAGATGTTCCCAAAGTCGTCAGCTGCAGATTTGTTGTATGTGGGAAAGGGAAGTAATATTGGGCAATATTTTATCTTTTCGTCTCAAATGTTTGTGGGTACTCAATAGATTTGTTTCATTTAACCCTTTCCCACATATAGACGCTTTCTGACGCCTCTGCAGGCGACAGCTTTCTGAATACATAGGCTCAAAACGAGCAATTTCTCCTTTTGCCACAATGTTTTTCCACTTTTAGTCATGGGTTATCAATTCAATTATAGAGATTCTCTATGTTTTGACAAAATATCTTCAAAGGCATCTGCTGCAGACTTGCCGTATGAGGGAAATAGTTAAATCTTTCCCACATATAGACGCTTTCTGATGCCTCAGCAGCAGACGACTTTTGAAATGATTTTTGGAAAAAGGAGCAGTTTTCTCCATTTGCCTCAATGATTTAAACTATTCAAAAATCATACTAATATTTATAGAGATTTTATATATTTTGGACTTGATAATCTGCTGCAGATTCATTTTATCCATGTGGGCAGGCACATCAGGAAAGGATTAAACATTGAATACCCACAACAGAGTTTTAGTCCATGATAAAGGAGAATTCCAGCAGGAATAGTTAATACTCCACATTAACAAGGGTCTTGAAATTGATGGCCCTTAAAAGCTTTTCCCAATGTTTAGTAGGCCTTCAATGGTTGAAATATGGAATTGAGCCGTATATATATTGATTGATAATGGTCTGAATGACTCGGCTTTGACATCATAATATATTTGACTTCATATACTGGGGCTACACTTCCAGATGTAGCACCTTTGATGTTTAGCTCATTTGGCTTCAATGGACTTCTCCTATGTTACTACTTGGCCAAATTGAGATGAAACTTTATATGAAGCATCCTCTCAATGTCCTCTCCTAAATTCCTTCAAATATTTTGGATCCATGCAAAAATCTAGTTTCCATGGCAACCAAAAAAAATAATTTCCACCTAAACTGGAAGGTTGATTTTCAAGTTGTAGCTCACCTAGGCATGAAGTCCTCAAGGTGAGTTATTGTGATCATTCGGATTCAGGTGTGTGTCATCCCTTGTCTGTCAACATCTCCTCTGTAACCAGTGGGTCAAATGGGATGAAACTTCATAGAAAGCATCCTCTAAATATCCTAACCAAAATTCCTCCAAATCTTTTGATCCATGCATGATTTTGGTTTCCATGGTAACCAAAATAAACAAAATTAAATGTAGAAATGTTCCATAAACCTATCAGATTCCTTGAAGCCATGTTGATAGGTCAAAAACCTGCCTGCTATTTTTTCCATCGAAGGTTCTTGCTTATTTAAAAATCATTTTGTGGAAATGTTCCTTGGGTGATCCTCCACTAGATTAATTCTAGCCATGTTGATTGGTCAAAAAACTAAATCAGTTATTGTGGTTGGCATGACAATCCACATTGCATAACTCAGGTGAGCGATCCAGGGTCATCATGGCCCTCTTGTTATGCATCTACATTAAAAAGTTACGAAAACATTGTACCAAAAAAAATAGAAAAATGCAAATGATAAGCAATTTCTAGTTTTGCAACAATGTTTTCAAGAATCTTCCTGTTAAAAACTCTTTTAGTTCTATAAAATCAGGTGAACGTTACAGGAACATCATTGACCTTTACCTTGTATGAAGATTTACTGAGAGTATAAGCAAAGCAGGACATCTGTATTGACATTGTAATCCTTTTTCTCTAGATACAGACACATTTTGTGTCTGCAGACTTTTGTAAACATTTTAACCCTTTCCCTCATACGACAATTCTGCAGCAGACAATTTGAACATATTTTGTCAACAAATAGAAAATCTCTATAATTGAATGGATAACCTAAGACTAAAAGTGGAAAACATTTTGTCAAAAGGAGAAATTGCTTGTTTTTGTCACAGACGACTTTTGAAACATTGTGACAAAAAATGAGAAATTGTTCAAACAAGCAATATCTCCTTTTGCCACCATGTTCTCAACTTCATTAAATGGTTTAACTTTCATTCATAAAGATTTTTGCCTAGATATTTTTAAAGTCATCCGCTGCAGACTTGTTGTATGTGGGAAAGGGTTAAAAAGACCTTATTGAGTTTTCTGATAAATATGAGACGAGCAATCAACAATGAAATATTTTGTTGCTAGGCTATTGGAATATGCATGTTACATTATTCACCCTTTTCAAAATATGCAGGAAATGCACATTGAATGCAATAACCCTTTCCCTCATACGACAATTCTGCAGCAGAAGACTTTGAAAATATTTTGTCAAAAAATAGAAATTCTCTATAATTGAATGGATAACCTATGACTAAAAGTGGAAAAAATTGTGGCAAAATGAGAAATTGCTTGTTTTGAGCAATTTCTTCTTTTGTCACTATGTTTTCAAGAAGCCATCTGCTGCATAGACGTCAGAAAACGTCTGGATAAGAGAAAGGGTTAAGAAAAGCTGAAATACTTTTTTAATCCATATCAAAACTGTAATTCCAATTTGTCAGATGTTACATTGTTTAACCCTTTACAACATCAAGACGCATTCTGACGCCCATTGCAGCAGATAACTTTTGAAATCATTGTGACAAAAGGAGAAATCTCCCACAATTTTTTAAACTCTAATTATTAGTTAAACCCTTTTTTATGGAGATTTATTTTTATGTTTAAATTTCAAATATTTTTCGAAGTTGTCTGAAGCAGATTTGTTTTATGTGGAAAAGGGTTAAAATTAACTTTTTCACAAAGTTATTTCTCCTTCCATATTATTTTCTTAAGTCATCTACTTCAGAGTAATGCTATAATTATTTGCAGTACATCATATCAGGTCTGTGCATTAACATCACAATATTGGACTCTTTCTCCTTTTGACAAAATGATTTCCACTCTATAAGTCTTTTCCATTATGATACATTCATTTATGTAGATTTTCCATATTTTGCCCAGATATTTATACCCCCTTCAAAGAAGAGGGGGTATATAGGAGTCAATGTGTCGGGCTGACGGACGGTCGGTCGGTCGGTCGGTCGGTCGGAAGCCATATTTTGTCCGGCCTATTCCTTACAAATCACTGGGTGGAATTAAATTAAATTTTACATGAAGCTTCTATCCCAAGAGGAGATGTGCATTTCCTAAATGTTATTTTACAGAGTTATGGCCCTTTTACTTATTAACCCTTTCCCTCATACGACAAATCTGCAGCAGACGACTTTGAACGTATTTTGTCAAAACATAGACAATCTCCATAATTGAATGGATAACCTATGACTAAAAGTGGAAAACATTGTGGCAAAAGGAGAAATTGCACGTTTTGTGGAATTTCTTCTTTTGTCACTATGTTTTCAAAAAGCCGTCTGCTGCAGAGGCGTCCGGAAGCGTTTATATGAGGGAAAGGGTTAAGTTATGGTGTAGGTCAAGGTGCTGTTTTGGGGGTATTTGTCATCTTCAGTGATAGTTCTAGTTATACCCCCGATAAACGAAGTTTAGAGGGGGTATATTGGAGTCACCCTGTGGTTGGTCGGTCGGTCGGTCGGTCGGTCGGTCGGTCGGTTGGTCCGTTGCGATTTTCCTTGTCCGGAGCATAACTTTAAAACTAATTGTTGGAATTTAATAAAACTTCATAGGATGATACAACACATTAAGAGGAAGTGCAGTGTACAGGAACCATAACTCTATTTTACCTAAATACAGAGTTATTGCCCTTTGTTACTTTTTCTTGTCCGGAGAATTACTTAATAACTAACAGATGGAATATAATAAAACTACATACAATGGTAGAGCATAATGAGAGGAAGTGCAGTATACAAGAACCATAACTCTAATTTACATAATTACAGAGTTATTGCCCTTTGTTACTTTTTCTTATTCGTAGAGTCTTGTCCGGAGCATAACTTTAAAACAAATTGTTGGAATTTAATAAAACTTCATAGGATGATACAACACATTGAGAGGAAGTGCGGTGTACAGGAACCATAACTCTATTTTATCTAAATACAGAGTTATTGCCCTTTGTTACTTTTTCTTGTCCGGAGAATTACTTAATAACTAACAGATGGAATCTAATAAAACTACATACAATGGTAGAGCATAATGAGAGGAAGTGCAGTGTACAAGAACCATAACTCTAATTTACATAATTACAGAGTTATTGCCCTTTTTACTTTTTCTTGTTCGTAGAGTCTTGTCCGGAGCATAACTTTAAAACTAATTGTTGGAATTTAATAAAACTTCATAGGATGAAACAACACATTGAGAGGAAGTGCGGTGTACAGGAACCATAACTCTATTTTACCTAAATACAGAGTTATTGCCCTTTGTTACTTTTTCTTGTCTGGAGAATTACTTAATAACTAACAGATGGAATCTAATAAAACTACATACAATGGTAGAGCATAATCAGAGGAAGTGCAGTGTACAAGAACCATAACTCTACTTTACATAATTACAGAGTTATTGCCCTTTGTTACTTTTTCTTGTTCGTAGAGTTGTCCGGAGCATAACTTTAAAACTAATTGTTGGAATTAATTAAACATCATAGGATGATACAACACATTGAGAGGAAGTGCGGTGTACAGGAACCATAACTCTATTTTACCTAAATACAGAGTTATTGCCCTATGTTACTTTTTCTTGTCCGGAGAATTATTTAATAACTAACAGATGGAATCTAATAAAACTACATACAACGGTAGAGCATAATCAGAGGAAGTGCAGTGTACAAGAACCATAACTCTACTTTACATAATTACAGAGTTATTGCCCTTTGTTATCCAAAAATGAACAAAACAAGAATAACCCGATCCATAACATTGTCCTTTTAAGGTGGGGTTTCTAAATATTTCACAACCTTTCCTATCAGGGCGGCGTTCGGGGGTATTAATCACATTCAGTGATAGTTCTAGTTTTATCTGCTTCAGGTTATGTGTATGTGAGAAATGCTTAATTAACCCTGCCCCACATACAACAAATTTGCAGCAGAGGACTTAACCCTTTCAGCGCCGAATTGTTTAAAGTAGACTCTTCCATGTTCAAAATCGGGTGTGTCCATTTCTCAATTTTTAAAAGTTTTGGACAATTTTGGTAACTATTTAAAGGCAAACAATGCCGATTTCAGGTGAGACAGCTCGTTACCCCTTGATTTGAGCAATTTCTCCTTTTGTCACAATGTTTTCAAAAGTCGCCTGCTGCAGATGCGTCTACAAGTGGGAAAGGGTTAATGTATGTTTCTTTATGTAGATCTCTGGCTTAACCCTTTCCCTCATATAGACGCTTTCTGACGCCTCTGCAGCAGATGGCTTTTTGAAAACATAGCGACTAAAGAAGAAATTGCACAAAACGTGCAATTTCTCCTTTTGCCACAATGTTTTCCACTTTTAGTCATAGGTTATCCATTCAATTATGGAGATTTTCTATGTTTTGACAAAATACGTTGAAAGCTGTCTGCTGCAGATGTGTTGTATGTGGGAAAGGGTTAAGGATAGACTTTTATGGCAGATAGACTCCAGTGATAAATGGAGTTTGGCACTGACTATAGTATATTGTAATATTGTATTCGGGCAAATAGAACTCTAACCTCGACACAGTATACAAATCAGTTGATTACAATTTTACATCAAACCTCCGTTATTGATTTCAATATTCTTGTTATAAATACAATATAGCTAAAATTTCTTCTTATATTTCATGTAAATCCCCTTTCTGACTTGAAAACATAATTATTAAAAAGTTTTGAAAGATGGTGGCCGAATGAGATTTTTTTTTATCATTAGCAATTTCTCCTTTTGCCACAATACTTTTAAAACGTTCCTGCTACATAAGCACACGTCTTCATATGAGAAAGGGATAAACATTTTATTAGCCATAAATAAAGTTGTTCTCAAAATGGACCATTTTAACCCTTTCCTAATCTGCAGCAGACAACTTTGTGAAAGTATAATTATTGTATAAAGTTGAAAAGATTGTAACAATTGGACAAATTGCTCATAATGAGCAATTTCTGCTTTTGTCACAATGTTTTCAAAAGTTGTCTAAATCATATGTCAGGCAGAGTTACAGACTTGGGATTCATCCAAGAAAGCACACAGACCATTACTTTTCTGAGCACTGAGCTCAAAGGAATGCGCTGTTGTCGAGTGGTAAGTAACCATAATTTGGAACCAGGCATCACAGGTTCGATCCCTATTCGCTTCACAGCCGTCATGGTGGAGTGCCATTGGGCAAGGCACATTTCCTAGCCTAGTACTGGTTTGTCTACCCAGGGATCACCTATGAGTAAACTGTCGCTGTTATATAACTGAAATAATGTTGAAAACCTAAATAAAATTAACCTTTGTAGTCCATATCTGCCGGGGCAATTAGCAAAATGTTTTAAGTTGTGCATTAATGTTACCTTTCCCACTTGCAAAGCCATTCTGACTAGGCTGCAGTAGACTACTTTTGTAAACATTGTAGAAAGAGGAGAAATTGCTCAAGATAAGTTAATAATGTTCTCATTTATACAGATTTTTCCATAGATTGTCCTTTTACGAAATTGTGTGCTGCAGATTTGTTGTTGTGGTTAAAGTGTCTAATGAACAACCCTTGCCCGCATACAACAAATCTGTCACAATGGCTTTGAAATCATCTGGCAATTTTTTCTTTTGTCACAATCATTTTCATTTCAAAATCTGCTGCAGAGGGGTAAGAAAGTGTCTGTATGAGGGAAATGGTTAACTCTAGAATAACCTTGGCCTGTGTAGATAGATAAAAAAAATATCAAAGAATTCATCCCAGGTATATAGGAAATACAATTGAATAATGGGATAATGTATTTTGTGGCTCAAAAGCCTATTTTATGTCCAAGGAATACAACAATTCTGCAGAAGACGACTCTGAACATACATATTAGTCAAAAGATAGAAAATCTCTATAATTGAATGGATATCATGTGACTTAAAGTGGAAAACATTGTGGCAAAAGGAGAAATTGCTCGTTTTGAGCAATTTCTTCTTTTGTCACTATGTTATCAAAAAACCGTCTGCTGCAGAGGCGTCAGAAAGCGTCTATATGAGGGAAAGGGTTAAAGACATCTATAGGTAGAGAAGCACTGATCAATGTTGCTTCAGTTGTTTTATATTTGAAGATAATCGGAACAGGTCTGATTTTTTCTTGTAAAAAGGAAGGCAGGCTAGAAAACAAGACAGGGGGCAAGTTGTAAATTAGATAAAGCTCTACTCTTATCAATGGAGATACATGTAAACCCTTGCCCAATTCGTTTGAATTGTGTTGCACATCACTTTCAACAGTATTTCGGACATATCACAGTGTTTCCAGGGTTAAAAGTACCAGTATGGCTTGTAAGCTTGTCATGAAACAATGGCCTCGGTCGTAATGCTATAACTTTGAGCAACAAGGAGGGAAGCCACTACCCAATTGGTATGATTTTCCCAATGCAATGACCAGTTTCTCTGTTTGCCCCAATGTTTCTAGCTTAAATAAATGATTATTATACCCCCAGATACATAGTATATGGGGGCTATATAGGAGTCACGCTTGTCGGTCCGTCAGTCGGTCGGTCGGTCCGTTGGTCTGTAGATGATTTCTTGTGAACACTATTTCTCAGCAACCCTTGGTCAGAATTCAATATTACTTCACAAGAATGATTGATACCAAGCCTAGTTGAGCATATTGTCGGCGTGTTGCACTGGAATTATTTTTAAATGAGTTATGGCCCCTTGAATGTCTCATACATATATGTATATTGTCAGGCACCAGCTGGGGGTATTCATCACCTTCAGTGATATTTTTAGTTCTTTCATTTATAAAGAATTTCCATAATTTTGTTTAGATGATTTTAAAGTTGTCTGCTGCAGGATTGCTGAACCCAGCCCCTTTCCATTCACTTTTTTGAAGACTCCCTAGCCTATTGGTTTTGTGAAATTCAAAGTGCCAAATTGCTAAATTGTGAAAACAATGACATACGAAATTGCAAAATTGTGATGAAAAATTATATGTTATGTATAAATGAAGTATTACGAAATCTTATGAACAAGGTATATTCCAATTCATTTTGCTTTATGACTTAATGCACTTCCTACTGGATTATGCAAGCATACACTTCATTTGTTTGCTATGTGAATTTTGCATTTCGTTTGAATTTTTTCCCCATCTTTGTGAAAAATGTTTGCTTTTTCTAATTGTGAAGTAGTCTTATTTTGGACTCTACATAGTAGGTGGAAGGGCCCTTGAACTGCTTCGATGGTGTATTGGTGCAGTAGCTTGTGGGTTCGATCTCCATCCAGGTCATACCAAAAATGGTAGAAATAGCTTTCCATCCTTGGTGCTCAGGATTGTGGGGTTAGCATTACGACTGACTCACTGGTATCAGGATAAATGCACCAGTAGTACTGGTAACTGACTCAGGAAGCACCGAAATATAACTGAAAAATTAATGGAAGCTGCATGAAACATTACAAACAAACAGTTGATTGATTGTTTGGTGTTATACCCTGCTTTCAAAAAAAAATCAGTTTGGCTTATATAACAGCATTTCCTGGGTAAGTAACCAGTACTACTGGTCAATTTATCCTGACACCAACCAGTTAGTAATAATGCTAACCCCGCAACCCTGAGCGCAAAGAAGGGCAGCCGTCACTACCATTTTTAAAGTCTTTGGTATGACCGTACTATGGATTGAACAGCGACCTCATGCACCCAAGGCTGACACTCTACCAATTCACCACCAAGGGCAATAAATTAATCAGAATTGTTTTATGCGTAAAGGAGTTAAACCCTGTGTTGTGCGTGTACACTCGCTATGACGATTATTTTGACCCCCCTTTCCCACATACAACAAATCTACAGCAGACTACTTTAACAACATCAAGGTAAAAATATGGAAAATATACATAAATAAAAGGATGGAAAGTAAAAAGTATTGAAAAGAGTTGAAAACATTTTGGCAAAACCATGAGCAATATTGAATATCTTCTTTATTCAGCCAAAATGTTTTTAAAAGTTGTCTGCTGTAGATGCAGCAAGATATGTCTGCAAGTGAGAAAGCGTTGACTGCTCCTTTCAATATGGACAAAGTTTCAAAGAACACAAACCTTCTTTTGAAAGGGTTGTCTAGCATGTAGCAGTGTTGAATGCATAGGACAGACATACTGTACAATTAACGAGAGGTCTTGTAACAAAGTGAAAAGAAACATCAATGAATATTTTTGCATCAGGGGAAAAGAACAGAGAAATTCTATTATTGACAAACTTCATCAAAATTATGATTGGTTTTTGCATATTTGATGGTTGGTGTCACAATGGGGAACCCATTTCCTGATATGCAAAATCTAGTCTGCTAAATTAAAAAATAGTTTAAGGTTATTAAAGTATGAAAATTAAAGTGGATTTTTGTGATCTATGTGAGTAGGAAGCAAGTGGCAACCCCTTATTTATCCCTTTCTCACATACAGCAAATCTGCAGCAGACGACTTCGAAAAGATGTTGACAAAAATCTGTAAAGCCTCAATAAATGAGGGTTCAACTATTAAATAGTTGAAAACATTGTGACAAAAGGAGAAATGGCTTGTTTTGAGCAATTTCTCCTTTTGTCAGTGATTTTGAAAGTCGTCTGCAGCAGAGGCATCAGAAAGGGTCTGTATGTGGAAAAGGGTTATGGAGGAATGGTGCCATTTGCGCCATGGTGAAGAAAATAAAAGATTTGTGTAAGAAATTTCAAAATGGCGAGAATTGTGCTGCATAATAAACTGGTATTTTGCATTTCCTGATTTTATATTGCATATTAACCGCAGTATGAAAATCCAGAAATTACAAGTAAATCACTTGAGCGTGTGTAACTTGTACACTGTCATCGTGTTGTTTTTAACAGCAGGTGTCAAGTGTCCTTTAATCTCCCATAACAATTGGTAATAGGATTAACTAAATATGTTGATTAAAGATAGATGGGAAACACGTGACGGTGTTTAACAATTTGACCGATAGGCTTGCATTGCATATACTGCAAGATTCAGAGAATATAATTGTCAATCTAAACAATTGTCAATCAATCGGCGCTTTACACGTTACGATCAAGAACATTTTAAAACCAGTCTTATCATCTAGACGCTTTCATATATACAAATACAAAATAAGGCGTTTATAATATTTAGATTAAAAAGCAATCGATTACCAGACTGGCGAGCTATTTATAGGACATTTTGGAATTTCCGTATACATGCAGTATTTCGACATAGATCGACCGAACAAAAACAATCCAATATTCTTTTAAGTTTGAATTAATTAATGCCTGCGTCAAACTTATCCTTTCCAAACAGATGTGTGCACAAAAATCATTAAGAATCCATTTACCATGCAAAGCTGACACAGATAACTTTAAAAACATCAATTGATGCAAAAATATGGAAAATCTCTGGAAATTAAATTTTAATCCTTGTATTCTGTTGAAATAATGTTGTAAAAGGAGAAATTGCACAATATGAGCAATATTTACTTTTGAAATAAATTCTTTTACAAGATGTCTGTATGATTGTGAGAAAGGGCTGGTAGTACTATAGTTCATTTCAGGTAATAAATAATAGCCAGATATGTGGCTAAAAAATTGGCTCCAGAATTGCAAATTTGGCGCAAACTTACTCATATGGCGAAAGTGATGGCGCAAGAATAAATCATTTGATGGTTTTACTCTTCTTCACAGTCATGTAAATTCATTTTGACTCGGCAGCAGACAGCTTTTGCACAATTTTTTTTTAAATATTCTATAATCATACATTTGTACTTTGATTTAATAGAGATTTTCCAAAATTATTTGAAATTCATCTCCTAGCTGCTATTTTGTATTTTTAGCTCACCTATGCACGAAGTGCAAGGTGAGCTATTGGGATCACATTTTGTCCGGCGTCCGTCCGTCGTCCGTCGTGCGTCGTGCGTCGTCAACATTTGAGCTTGTTAACACTCTACAGGCTACATTTTGCATCCAATCTTCATGAAAGTTTATCAGAACGTTCATCTCCATTAAATCTTGGACAAGTTCGAAACTGGGCCATATGAGGTCAAAAACGAGGTCACTAGGTCAAATTGAAGCGAAATCTTGTTAACACTCTGGAGGCCACATTTTCAACTTGAGCATGTTTAAACTTTATCAGAATGTTTGTCTTAATGATATGTAGGTCAAGTTCGAACATGGGTCACGTCGGGTCAAGAAGTAGGTCACTAGGCCAAATTGAAGGAAAATCTTGTTAACACTCCAGAGGCCGCAATTTTTGCTTAAGCAGTTTGAAATTTTGTCAGAATGTTTATCTTAAAAATATCTAGGTCAAGTTCGAATATGGGTTATGCCGGGTCAAAAACTAGGTCACTAGGTCAAATTGAAGGAAAATCTTGTTAACACTTTGGATGCCGCATTTTTTGCTTCAGCAACTTGAAATTTGGTCAGAATGTTTGTCTTAAAGATATCTAGGTCAAGTTTAAATATGGGCCATATTGGATCAGAAACTAGGTCACAAGGCCAAATTAAGGGAAAATCTTGTTAACTCTGTAGAAGCCGCATGTTTTGCTTCAGCGGCTTGAAATTTGTTCAGAATGTTGAGCTGAATGATATTTAGGCCAAGTTCGAATATGGGTCATGCCGGGTCAAAAACTAGGTCACTAGATCAAATTGAAGGAAAATCTTGTTAACACTTTGGATGCCTCATTTTTTGCTTCAGCAGCTTGAAATTTTGTCAGAATGTTTGTCTTAAAGATATCTAGGTCAAGTTTAAATATGGGCCATATTGGATCAGAAACTAGGTCACAAGGCCAAATTAAGGGAAAATCTTGTTAACTCTGTAGAAGCCGCATGTTTTGCTTCAGCGGCTTGAAATTTGTTCAGAATGTTGAGCTGAATGATATTTAGGCCAAGTTCGAATATGGGTCATGCCGGGTCAAAAACTAGGTCACTAGATCAAATTGAAGGAAAATCTTGTGAACACTTTGGATGCCACATTTTTTGCTTCAGCAGCTTGAAATTTGGTCAGAATGTTTGTCTGAATTATATCTAGGTCAAGTTCGAATATGGGTCATATTGGATCAGAAACTAGGTCAATAAAGGAAAATATTGTTCAAACTCCGGAGGCCGCATTTTTACTTTGAGCAAGTTGAAACTTTGTCAGAATGTTGTCTTAATGATATCTAGTCCATGTAGGAATATGGGTCATATCAGGTAAAAAAATATAGATCACTAGGCCAAATGAAGGAATATATTGTTAACACTGTGGAGGATGCATTCAGAATAATTGTCTTGATGTGTTTTGCATTGCAGTACATTGTATAATTAAGGTGAGCGATCCAGGGCCATCATGGCCCTCTTGTTTTGTTTTTGGTACTTTTAGCCTCACTTGATGGCAAGATTCTATTGTCAAATTGTTGACCATTTGTCATGGACAAACTAGATCACCTGGGAAATATGTCTTATTTTGTGATACTTTTGTAGGAAGATGGATTAACATGAATTCCCAATGGATTGACTATTGAGAACATTTAGACAATACTTAACGTTTGAATATCATTTAAACCCCTTTTCCAACATACGCTTTCTTACACCTCTGCAGCAGAGGAATTTTGAAAACTTTTTGGCAAAAGGAAAAAGTGTTCATAATGAGCAATTTCTGCTTTTGCCGCCACAATGTTTTCAACTATTATACTTTTTTTTTTTTTTTTTAAAGTTTCTATATTTTTGCCCAGATGTTTTCAAAGTCATTTGCTGCTCATTTGTTGTAAGTGGGAAAGGATTAAACATTTCCATACAATTTGTTTTCCCAGAAGCTGTCAACAGTAGGGTTATCAAAAAATTCGATCCATAAGAGAAAGAGTTAAACCCAAAGAGTATGCTTTTTCCCTTTCTCACTATACAATAAACTGGTAGTATTTGACTTGAAAACAAGTTACTAATTATACTTTCAAGTTATTGGGAATTTTTCATATTTTTGTCTAGATGTTTCAAAGTTGCCTGCTGTGCCTTAACCCTTTTCCCTCATATAGACGCTTTCTGACGCCTCTGCAGCAGACAGCTTTTTGAAAACATACTGACAAAAAAAGAAATTGCTCAAAACAAACAATGTTTGCCACAATGTTTTCAACTTTAAGTCATAGGTTATCCATTCAATTATAGAGATTTCCTATTTTTTGACAAAAATTGTTCAAAGTCGTCTGCTGCAGAATCGTCATAATTATGAGGGAAAGGGTTAATTAATAAATTTCTATTTTTGCCAGAATGTTTCTAAAAAGTTGTCTGCTACGGACTGATGTGATAATTTTGAGTATCTACAAGTAACAACACCGGGTTTGAGTGTCAAAGAAGGGTTTCCGAATTTGAAACACTCGCCCTATCTAGAGCTCTTTTCTGTGGAAAAGCAGTCAGTTGCTTATTTGGAAAGATTGTTGTGTGGATTACTGGTGTGAGAAAGCCAGGAAACACATGAGTAGGTGAACTGGCTGCCGTGATATAACTGAAAGACTGTTGAAAACAGCGTTTAACCCTTCCCCAACTATAGACACATTTTGACACATCTACAGCAGATGACTCTTGAAAACATTGTAGCAAAAGGAGAAATTGCTCAAAACGAGCAATTTCTCCTTTTGCCACAACGTTTTCATTGTCAACTGTATTTAGTAATTATACCATCATTTTTAGAGAATCTTCATATTTTATTCTAAAATAAAAATTCGAGGGCTTGGTGTGAAACGGTTGTAACTTAAAACCTATTTTGAAAACCCTGGTTTAGGGGCAATTTTGACCCTTTTGTAAACAATGCAAATTTAGGTGCCATTGCTCAGAACGAGCAATGGCACCTAAATTTACATTGTTTACCAAGAAAAGTGATTTAACGCTTATAAAGACTTTATGGCGAGGTGATTAACCTTGGTAAAAAAATACCAATTTTAGATACAACCGTTTCACGCCAAGCCCTCGAAATGTCTTCAAAGTCGTCTGCTGCAGATATGCTGTATGTTGGAAAGGGGGGGTTAACCTCAGTCTCAATCAATCATAAACCTAAGAGCTCTGATATAATTCTATTTCTACAGATATCCAAGAGTTCTATGAGTGTACATTGTTGGATGAAACAAAAGATGTGAATCAAAAGACACTGGAGACACTACTGATCGTCAACAAGTGGGAAAAGGAGCCGCCTATCATTACATCTACACTGAAATCAGAGGTTGGTTACACTCTTTTAACCCTTTCCCTCATATAGACGCTTTCTGATGCCTCTGCAGCAGACGGCTTTTTGAAAACATAGTGAAAAAAGAAGAGATTGCTCAAAACTAGCAATTTCTCCTTTTGACACAATGTTTTCCACTTTTAATCATAAGGTGATCCATTCAATTATAGATATTTTAAATTTTTTGACAAATTATGTTCAAAGTCGTCTGCTGCAGAATTGTTGTATGAGGGAAAGGGTCAAGTAATTTACTTATACTGATTGCTTTTGGATGCCTCTGCAGCAGATGACTTTTAACAAATCGAAGAATAACGGATAAATTTAACAAAATGTCAGGATTTTTTCTTTACTCAAAAAGTTTTGATTTGTTCTCAAATTTCACGTTAAAAAATGTGCAATTGGTTTACTTTGGTGTGAAACAACAAGAATGAATATTGTATTTTAACTTTAAACAAAGTATATAATAGGTCATGATGGTGTTAAGTGCCTTAGTACAAACTGAAGACTTATGCAAAATGCACTATTAACTTGAACTACTGAAATTTCATCAACCAAGTCTCCATCTTTGTCTATTGGAGTTGTGACAAATTCAATCAGTAACGACAAGAGCTATCAATCCAGGGGTCTTGAGTTTGAACCTTAACTTCATTCTGAAGACTTACAAAAGTCATTGTGTCTTGCGTCACTTGTCTACCACCAATTGGGCTTCAAAGTCAACCTTGGAAGAATGTTGTGTTTAGCACTTGTACAAGAAAGCCTGGATACATATGGGTTACCATTTCCCACATACATGATACATCATGCTGCAAACTTGGAAAATCCCTTAACCCTTACCCTCATATAGACGCTTTCTGACGCCTCTGCAGCAGACAGCTTTTTGAAAACATAGTGACAAAATAATAAATTGCACAAAACGTGCAATTTCTCCTTTTGCCACAATGTTTTCCACTTTAAGTCATGGGTTATCCCTTCAATTATGGAGATTTTCTATTTTTTGACAAAATACGTTCAAAGTAGTCTGCTGCAGAATTGCCGTATGAGGGAAAGGGTTAAAGGAAGGTCAAATTATTGAAAAGTTGATAACTTTGCTCTATCTGCTCTATCTGAGCAATTTCTCCTTTTGTCACAATGTTTCAAAAGTTGTCTGCTGCAGAAGCGTAAGAATTTGTCTGTTTTTGGGAAAGGGTAAATTGAACTGGCTGCAGTGATATAACTAATACCGTTATGCCATTTCCATATGCAGGCGCTTTCTACTGCCTTTGTAGCAGACAACTTTCGTTAACATTATGGCAAAAGAAGAAAAAACTCATAATGATGTCTTCATAAATTACACTTAATTTATTTATTTTTCTGTATTTTTACAAAGATGTTTTCAAAGTCATGCGCTGCATATTTGCTTTAGGTTGGAAAGGGTTAAGCTCCATCTCTCTTGGATATAGTATATATATACACGTGTATTTGTTACTTTTTTTGTAGAAAAACAATTCTATAAATGAAGAAGATCTTCCCCCACCCCCACCAGAGTTGACCCAGGAGACAGTTGTAGAGAAGCAGCAGTCTTACAGACCCAACAATGTGGCCCCTCCCATGCCGGCAGCGCCCCCTCCACAGATCCCATACCAAGAATCGCAAGATCTCCCTCCTCCGGTAAGTTAGTAGCTAGTGTTTAAAGAAAGATCATGCTGGGGTCTAGATAATGGGGGGTAATCTTGTGTTTTTCTTAAAACATCTTACAATCCAGGGGGTTTTGGGTTTCAACCCAGCCTCACAGATTCATTCTTTCCGATGATGGATAAAAGTCAGTGTGACTAGACTCATTAAAGTTTTGTCTTCCACCAATAGGCTAAATAAGTCTATATTGGAATGTTGCCTGTTTTCCTAGCAAAAATGTTGTGTGGAGTAACGGTACTGATGCAAAAAGGCAGCAAAAAATGGCTGCGATGATACATGTATAACAGAAATTCCGCCGACATGCAATATGAAAATCATTACTTTTTAATCCTTTTCCTCATACAGACGGTTTCTGACACCTCTGCAGCAGACGACTCTTGAAATCATTGTGGCAAAAGGAGAAATTGCACATAATGAGCACACAATGATTTCAACTCTATTCAAAACTCATACTATCATTTATAGAGTTTTTCAATATTTTGAACTTGATAATTTCAAAGTCTTCTGCTGCAGATTTGTTGTATGTGAGAAAGATTTAAAGGTATACTGTATTATAAACTAACGGTTTCCCCATTTCTATATGATTCGGTTAAGGCACACTTCTATCCTTGTCACATAGAGTTAGGTCTCTGTGGTCTGATGAAGGCAACCATTGAAAACAAGCAAGTCTCAACAATATTGACCCACATAATATTTTTAAAAAGTTCTTGATGTGACTTCTGATAATGAGTAATTTATCAGAATTGCAGCCTACCTTTCCTGCAACATTTTCAGCTGAATACAACATTTTACTTCCTAAAGTCGTCTGCTGCAGAGGTGTCAGAAAGTGTCTGCATTTGAAAATGAGAAGAAACGCATTGCAGTTGTATGTATACTTATGTTTGTTATGTATATAAAAAGCCAGTTGGAAGGATGTTATCTATACTAGAATGGCGAGCTTGTTATAAAGAAATGAGTTTTTATGAGATACTGGCTAGACGGTCAGACTACTCCAATATATATCAGATAAAGCATATGCTACAGAATAATCAAATTTAAAATGGTTAACTGTAACATTGTAAGCCATGGTAGAACCTAGAGGGAGAAAAAATAATAACATCTGTATTTGGTATAAATGAGAAGCTATCCTGGAAAACCAATCTTGGGCCATTTGAGATCGGTGTATTTCCTAATAAGATCCTTGTGCTTTTGCACAGTCTGATCCGGATCTGCAGTTTGCCATGTAATCAAAGAAGCTTTTAAACCTTTCCTACATACAGACACCTTTTGATGCCTGTGCAGCAGACACCTTTTGAAAAAATATTTTGGCCAAAGGAGAAATTGCTCGAAATAAGCAATTTCTCCATTTGGCCACAATGTTTTTAACTCTATAAACAAATATCTTACCTATTTATTGTCTATATGTTTTCAAATTAATCTGCTGCCTATTTGTTGTATGTCAGAAAGGGCTAAAGAGGCCTCTGACAACCAATATAATTTTGCATCAGATAATGTTGATGCATAGACTGATCTGTATCTATTTTTGTCAAAGATACCCTGATCAATGTTGATTTTCCTGAACTCATATCGGTTAACCCTTTACCTCATATAGACGCTTTCTGATGCCTCTGCAGCAGACAGCTTTTTAAAAACATAGTGACAAAAGAAGAAATTTCTCAAAACAAGCAATTTCTCCTTTTGCCACAATGTTTTCCACTTTTAGTCATAGGTTATCCATTCAATTATAGAGATTTTCTATTGTTTGACAAAATATGTTCAAAGTTGTCTGCTGCAGAATTGTCGCATGAGGGAAAGGGTTAAACTTGTTTCCACTTAAAAAAAGAAAATGCAGCAGAGGACTTTATAAACATCGAAGCAAACAAATGTAAAATCTCTTTCAGCCCTTTCCCACATACAGACGCTTTCTGACGCCTCAGCAGCAGACGACTTTTGAAAACATTATTCAAAGGTTATACATTGATTAAAGAGATTTTCCATATTTGTTTTGTAGATGTTTTCAAAGTGGTCTGCTGCAGATTTGTTGTATGTGGGAAAGGGTAAATGAATATAAAAATATTGAACAGAGTTGAGAATGCTTGGCTAAAAAAGTAATTGCTCATCTTTTCCCGCAATGTTTGCAAAAGGCTGCAGACCCATTAGAATTGGGAAGGGCTATTACCCTCCCTCCAAACATATTTTTGATGACCCTCCGGTAGATGACCTGCTAATGCATTGTGGGAAAGGTGATATTGCTGTAAGTGAGACAGGTTGCACATTTTTCAGATGAATCCAAAATAAATTGTTACTGTGTGAATCTTGTATTAACCCTTTCCAGCATACAATAAATCTGCAGCAGACGATTTTGAAAACATCTTGTAAAAAAAGCAACAGAAAATCTCTTATAAAGAAAGGTATAATTACTGAAGAAAGTTAAAAACATTGTGGCAAAAGGAGAAATTGCTTTATTGTCACATTATTTTCAAAAGTCATCTGACTTTTAACAACTCAACCAATTTACAAGAATTGAGAATATTGTTGGAAAGTGAGAAAGTTCTCACAAGCAATATATATGACTGAGACTCGAAGCCATGATTTCATTGATTCATGAATCAAATAGCTATAATTAGCAATAAGATGGATCATCATGTCTGAGAAAAAGTTGGTACAGTCATAACAACTTTATCATTAAACACTTTCCCACATATAGACACTACTTTCTGACGCCTCTGGAGCAGACGACTTTTGAAACCACTGGCAAAGGGAGAAATTGCTCTTAACCCTTTCCCACATACAACTAATTTGCAGCAGACGACTTCGAACACATTTTGTCAAAATATGGAAAATCTCTATAATTGAATGGATAACCAATGACTATAAGTGGAAAACATTGTGGCTCATCATGAGCAATTTCACCTTTGGCCACAATGTTTTCAAAAGTTGTCTGCTGCTATTGCGTTAAAATGCGTCTGCAGGTGGGAAAGGGTTAATGAGCAATTTCTCCCTTTGCCACAGTGTTTTCAATTCTTGTCAATAAATAAAGTTTAATTTACAGAGAATTTCCATATTTTTGGAAAGGTTTTAAGTTTTATCTTCATACAAAATGAGATTTTTTTTTGTTTTACATGAAATCGTCAATTTCCATTTCCCACCTACAACAAATCTGCTGCAGGCAACTTTGAAAACATCTTGGCAAACATAAATGCAATCTCTTAAAAATGAAAGTATAATAATTGAATAGTGATGAAAACATTATGGCAAAAGGAACAATTGCACATTATGAGCAATTCCACCTTCAGTCACTATGTTTTCATGGGTCCTCTGCTGCGTTGGCATCACAATGAAAGGTTTAACCCTTTCCCTCATACGACAATTCTGCAGCAGACGACTTTGAACTTATTTTGTCAAAACATAGAAAATCTCCATAATTGAATGGATAACCTATGACAGATGGTGGAAAACATTGTTGCAAAAGGAGAAATTGCACGTTTTGTGCAATTTCTTCTTTTGTCACTATTTTTTCAAAAAGACGTCTGCTGCAGAGGCGTCAGAAAGCGTCTGTATGAGGGAAAGGTTTAATTGAAGGACATTGTAAGATACTAGTCAAAAATCAAATGAAACCTCATCCGTCACAATTGATTCATGTTACAGGCATTTTGTTGTAGTTTGAATGAAGACCATGTCATGGGGGAAGATTCCCTTTCTTTGTTGGTTATAACCCATACCGGAGGACTAAATAAGGTGGAGTGAAGAGCTCTTCTCCCCCCAAATATCTCTCTTATTATCCAACCAAAGTCTATGTTGTTGGTAGTCAAAGAATCGTCTCATTGAGACGATTCTTTTGAGTACCAACAGCATAGAGTTACAGGGTCAAATAGGGATTTTAGAACATGCAAATTGCTCGTTATCAAGAGCACTGTCATACTCGAAATTCAAACACAGATTATCTTTAAAAAGTTTCTCAGAAGGAGAAATTGGTATTGAGCAGTTTTCCCATTTCTCAAAATATTTTTACCATATATATATCAAAACTCAACTTTTATATCTCCATATTATAGAATCTTATACAAAGCTTATAAACGCTCTGGTCTTTGTTCACAGGTGGTCTTTATTATGCAGGGTCATTTATGTAAAAATATTAGTAATTGGGAAACTAAAAGAGTGGTTGTTGCTAAAGAATTGCTATTTCAAGGTGGTCTTTATCATAGGTTTTACTGTACTTTGAAAATATCATATAGGGTAAATGCCTTACCCGTTTCCTCATATGACAATTCTGCAGCAGACGCCTTTTAACATACTTTGTCAAAAAATAGAAAATCTCTATAATTGAATGGATGACCTATGACTAAAAGTGGAAAGCATTGTGGCAAAAAGGAGAAATTGCTCGTTTTTAGCAATTTCTTCTTTTGTCACTTTGTTTTCTAAAAGCTGTCTGCTGCAGAGGCATCAGAAAGGGTCTATATGAGGGAAAGGGTTAAGATGGTCATTAGCACTTTACTTTGACTGTTGACTGTACTTAAAAAATATTATATTATATGGTGGCAAAATGCACTTCAAATGAAATGATTGAGAGCGGAGTAAATGCGCTTCAAATTAAATGATTGAGAGCAGATTACAGCCTTGTCCAATCATTCCTTAGCTCGAAGCTTTGGGCACTCTATAGCGAACATGTATACCCTGATCAGATTGTACAGTGCAACAGGCTGATCCTAGATTCTGGCAGACTAATTCATTGAAGGTCCCAGGTTCGAAGCCCGCGATGAGTTGGTTGTGCTTTTTGGATTTTTCAAAACGTCTCCAGGATGCAGACGTTAAGCATGATTAATATTTGCTTAACCCATTACTTCACACAGACAACATTTGACGCCTGCTGATGCAGACGACTTTTGAAAACATTGCAATAAAAGGTGAAATTGCTCATAACGAGCAATTTCACTATGAGCAATTTCACCTTTTAGTGCAATATTATCAACCCTTTAGCCTTCTTTCAGTTTTCTAGATTAGTGAAATTGTTCATCTGATGATTGTAAAGCAGATGACCTATGAAAAGCTATGTGAAGTAATAGGTTAAAGCTTGTTTCCCAATCAATTTGAAATAAATAAGTTAAAACTATTGATACATAATGTAAGCTTTAATTAGGGAGTCATTGATAAATGAACTACATGTACTAATGGCCAGGACTTGGAGGCTGTATTTTAGTTTCCAGTACTTCAGAACCAGTCTGTATTTTGTCTGCATCAATAAATGATAGGGCAGACTAATAACAGGGAAGGAAGCACTATGTGAAATGAGGGGGAGTTTAAATCTATTGGATTTTTCACTCCACTCACTGATCTAGATTGCGAAAAATAAATGTGATAATGTTTACTACAATATCTGCTCGATTTCTCCATAAAGCCAAAGTTTGTTTTGTAATAAAAAGAATCCTTCGGTGGCATTGGTTATGAGTACCCTTAATTTACAAGTTGATGTCAAATAAGAACTTAAGTATGTGAAATCTCTCTGCATCCAGAGCTGAATTGATTCCCTCCCTTGAGACGTTTTGACAGTCTTAATATGGTTTGTTGAAAATATGGGTTGACAGTGTTAGTAGAGTTACTTCCCTTTGGACAGTTAAAAAACTTTCATTGCTTTTTACCCTTGCTTTTTCGCATGTAGAATTTTGCTAGATGAAATAGAGAACTTGCAGGAAAGGGATAGCTTTTTGAGTAATTAAGTAATACAGTTGAAAGCATTAACTGTTTCCAACATGCAGGTGCATTTTAATGCATTTGCAGCAGACTACTTTTGAAAATATTGTTAAAAAAAAAGAAGAATATAAATTACTCATAATGAGCAATTTCTTCTTTAACCAGAATGTTTTCTACACTAATTCAATAATTTAACTTTCATGTATAGAGATTTCTATTGTTGTCCAATGCTGTTTCAGTGTTATATGTTGAAGATTTGTTGAATATGGGTAATATTTATTTTTAACCAGGTTTTCCGAAGGAAAAATCTGGTTATTAGTTTGGCGAAGTCGGCGGGCGGCCGGGCGTCAACTTTCCTTGTCCGGACCATAACTTTGTTATGCATAGAGATATTTTCAAATAACTTGGCACAAACATGCACCATATCAAGACGATGTGCCAAATGCTAAAAATAAATCTGTAGATTCAAGGTCAAGGTCACAGTGATAAGAAATAGACTTTAATTTAACTTTTCTTGTCCGGACCATAACTGTGTCATGCATAGAGATATTTTCAAATATCTTGGCACAAATATGAACTATATCAATATGATGTGTCACATGCAAAACTTTTGTCTGTAGCTTTAAGGTCAAGGCCACAGTGACAACAAATAGACATCAGTTGAACTTTTCTTGTCTGGACAATAACTTTTTCATCCATAGAGATATTTTCAAATAGCTTGGAACAGATATACACCATATCAAGATGCTGTGTCATATGCACAATTTATGTGTTTAGCTTCCAGGTCAAGGTCACAGTGACAGAAAATATACTTTACTTGAACTTTTTTTGTTCAGACCATAACTTTACCATGCATATAGATATTTTCAAATAACTCCGCGCAAATATGCTCCATATTAAATAACTTGGCAATTTAAAAGAATATAGCATAGATATGAGTAAGTTTCATAACCTCGGGCCCTGGATCTAGTCTGTTTGCAAAGGCATAAACGCGTTGCTATCAAGTAAAGGGTTAAGGCAGATCACTGATTATCAACCTGGCATTAGGGATCCTAAAATGTGGCTGCTTACAACAAAATGTTGCTTAATATCTGTTATCTATTATATGTTCTTAATAAATGAGGCCATCAACACACGATTGACTGTATTGAACTGATATTTGTTGGATAAAATTGTGATATATTTAATTGACAAAGTAATTATGATTATTCATCAATAGAAATATTCCCTGTTACTTGAATTACTAGCTTTGATAAACTATTAACAGAAAGATTTGACAGATCTGTTAATTCTTAATTAAACACCTTCCATTATAGAAAACCTGGTTTCATGGAATTTCCATGTCTTGTTATAATATAGATGAAAGCATTCGGTGACTTTCAGTCAAAGAGTTTGGGATATGAGCTCAGCCCTTGTTAACCCTTTCCCTCATATGACAATTCTGCAGCAGACGACTTTGAACGTATTTTGTCTAAACAAAGAAAATCTCCATAATTGAATTGATAACAAAAAGTGGAAAACATTGTGGCAAAAGGAGAAATTGCACGTTTTGTGCAATTTCTTCTTTTGTCACTATGTTTTCAAAAAGTTGTCTGCTGCAGAGACGTCAGAAAGCGTCTATATGAGGGAAAGGGTTCAATCTTTGTTGACTGTTACATGGTCTTGAATAGAAGATCACATTTGCTGCTCAAAACCTTAAAAGTCAAACTTGTATATATTTATATCGATGAAGTTACTTTTTAACGGAAATCTTTACTGCTGAAAACCTCAGGGTTTGTTTGATTGATCCATCGACCCGGCCGGGTAGCTCAATTGGTAGCGTATCTGACTTGTGATCTGGAGGTCACGGGTTCGATACCCGGTTGCGGCGACATTCTTTCGGGCGATGTTTTCCATTGCCTCTCACCTCTGATCTATGTGAGAAAGTAGTCAGTGGCTTCGAAAGAATGTTGTGTAAGTACTGGTGTGGGAAAGCCAGGAAAACATGGGTAGGTGCACTGACCGCCGTGATATGACCAAAGCTGTTGAAAGCAGCGTTAAACTCCAAACAAACAAACAAATTGATTGATCCATCATTGAATTGAAAAGTGTTTTGAAATGTGTATTAATGATGAAAAGTGAAAGAAATCTTTGATGAAAAGAGAAAGAAATCTGATAAAAAATGGAAATAAATGAAACCTATTACGGATAGTTGCAAGGGAAACGTGTTGATTAATAACTAGGGTAAGCCAGTATACGGTCAATATGAATTTGATGTATTACTTAAGACCTCGGGGCTCTCGATAAACGGAATACTCTATTTAACCCATTCCCACTTGTAGACATATTCTTACGCCTCTGTGGCAGACAATTTTTGAAAACTTTGTGACATTAACCCTTTCCCTCATATAGAAGCTTTCTGACGCCTTTGCAGTAGACGGCTTTTTGAAAACATCGTGACAAAAGAAGAAAACGTGCAATTTCTCCTTTTGCCACAATGTTTTCCACTTTTTGTCATAGGTTATCCATTCAATTATGGAGATTTTCTATTTTTTGACAAAATACGTTCAAAGTCTTCTGATGCAGAATTGTCGTATGAGGGAAAGGGTTAAAAAAGAACTTGCTCAAACACATTGATTCTGCTTTTGCCACAATAATTTCAATTCAGTGCAATAATTATACTTTCATTTATAGAAAGCTGCAGTACTTTTGCATAGATGTTTTCAAGGTCAACTGATGCTGCATGTGGGAAAGGGTAAATCCTTATAATGAAATATATCAGCAAATTTCACTTTGCCCACAATGTTCTACAACTTGGTATCAAGACTTTATTTCTTAAAGTGTAGAATGTTGAAATGTTCCAACTATTTTGTCAAATGCCTACATGTACGTAACTGTCCACTGAAAATGTTCGTATTTTATATTTGAGTCTAACTCCAACTGTTAGTCGTTTGCAACCAGTGAAATCCACATCAACCTGTGCATCAGAGTGCAGTCTTATCTACTCTATAGTTGAAAATATTGTGGGAAAAAATGCATATTATGTTCCAATTTCTCCTTTTGCCACCAAATGCTTCCAAGTGTATCTGCATAAAGGAATGAATTTCGTAAATCATGTGAACTTAATTTATTATGCCTCCTTAGAAGAAGAGGGATATATTGCTATGCACATGTCGGTCCGTTGGTAGACCAAAGCTTGTCCAAGTGTTAACTCTACAATGCCTGGTATATTTTATATGATAAATTCCAATCCTTCCCCAATTTGATTGATAAACAGATCCAACTTTGAATATTGATGCCTTAGTCACAGGGTCACATAATAGTTTTGTTTTCAATGTGGTCAGCTGTAGATTTGGTGTTTAAGGGAATGGCTTAACCATGTCCCACATACAACAAATCTGCAGCAGACAACTTTGAAAACCTATATATATACAAAAACATGAAAAATCTCCATAAATGAGAGTTGAAATCATATTGGCAAATGGTGGAATTGCTCATCATGTGCAATTTCACCTTTGCTACAATGTTTTCAAAAGTAGTCTGCAGCAGAAGCGTCAAAAGGCATCTGTACGTGGGCATTTGGGAACTTTTCTTATATTGTTATGACATGGCTGGCTAATATAATCAGTATCGGAATTAATTTTAACCTTTTTGCCAAAATGTGCAAAATCTCTATAAATAAGAGCATCACTATTGATAAGACTTGGTGTTGAAAACATTCAGCTGCAGATGCTTCAAAATGAGTCTGCAAAGTTTGCTAAGGTCTCTCAAACAATAACCATAGAAACAGCTTCTTGTAACTTCTTAACCCTTTCCCTCATATAGACGCTTTCTGACGCCTCTGCAGCAGACAGCTTTTTGAAAACATAGTGACAAAAGAAGAAATTGCACAAAACATGCAATTTCTCCTTTTGCCACAATGTTTTCCACTTACAGTCATAGGTTATCCATTCAATTATGGAGATTTTCTATGTTTTGCCAAAATATGTTCAAAGTCGTCTGCTGCAGAATTGTTGTATGAGGGAAAGGGTTGAGCCTTTCCCACAAACAGACACTTTCTGACGCCTCTTTAGCAGACCACTTTGGGAAACATTGTCATTCACAAAGTCATCTTCTGCAGAGTTGTTTATTAACCCTTTTCCCCATATAGACGCTTTCTGACGCCTCTGCAGCAGACGTCTTTTTGAAAACATAGTGACAAAACAAGAAATTGCACAAAATGTGCAATTTCTCCTTTTGCCACAATGTTTTCCACTTTTTGTCATAGGTTATCCATTCAATTATGGAGATTTTTTATGTTTTGACAAAATATGTTCAAAGTCGTCTGCTGCAGAATTGTCGTATGAGGGAAAGGGTTAAGGAAAGGGTTTATATTCAGTGTTTTTATTATGTGTCATTTCCCATTGATTTCTTCTTGTTCTGATATATGCTTTGATAAACCTATATATTTGTGTTCGTGGATTCTGATGCTTTGAATTTGAAGGAGTACGAGGTTATCATATCAAGGAAGAATTTAACCCTTTCCCCAAAACAAATCAGCAGCAGACAACTTCGTAATCAGCTTGGCAAAAGTGTGAAAAATCTCCATAAATGAGAGTTTAATATGTTAAATAAAAGTTTAAAACATTGTGACAAAAGGTGTGTTTGCTCTTTTGAGCAATTTTGCCTTTTGTCACAATGTTTTCTAATTATCTGCAGGAGAGGTGTCAAAATGTGTGTACAAGTGGGAAATGGTTAAGCTTTCCCAATAAGGTTTTTGGGCAATCAGTGAAGTGGGGATTTGCATTAGGAAAACTTGGTGTTCATGATTGATGATTGATGTAAAAGCATCCATTTAGCCTGGTCTAGAATGTCAAAAGTTGTTCCTGACCTTTTGGGAAATACATCCTCAGTCACACTAATAAGTTATATGAATGTGGAAAAACACGGTCTATTCCTGTTTATCTTAACAACAGATCTGCAGCAGACATCTACGAAAAGTATTTGAAAAATGTGAAAAATCTCTATAAAAATTCTAATATAATAATTTAATAAAGTTGAAAACACTTTGGCAAAAGGAGAAATTGCTTGTTTTGAGCAATTTCTCGTTTTGTCACAGTGTTTACAAAAGTCGTCTGATTCAGAGGCGTCGTAAAGCGTCTATATGTGGTTAAGAACTATACCTGTTTATCCTAACAACAATGCTGTAGCAAACCACAATCAATTTGTTTCATTAGAGATCTAACAATCTTATAAATTTTCATGATAGAAAAATTGACAAAAAACCTACATATCTATTGGTGATTCTGAAGTGATAATTTTTGAAAACATTTTGAGAGAAAAAAGAGATAGTGTTCAAAATCAACAATTTCTCTCAAAATGACTTTTACATTATTGAGAAATCATACTTTCATTTGTCATAATCTTCCAAAGTTTTCATCAAATATCTTTGAAGCAAGCAGACAACTGGAAAAAATTCGCTACATGTTGAGAAAGGGTAAATGAATGTCTCGTATTTTCAAATGTAGAAACAAATCCCATCAAATTTAAAATTGTTCTAGTCAACTTTCATTGACGATTACTTAAAACTGTATTCAATCTACAGCGCTAGACGGAGGTATGTTAATGTCCATCACACAACATTTAGTGAGTTGTCATGGTTCAGATATATTTATATATAGGCGCAAGGTTTGGAACAGGTTTTGTGTTACTTTAAGTAGTAAATTTCCAAACTGTTAACCCTTTCCCACCTGTAGACGCATTTCATCTTTAGCAAAGTACAATATTTCCCCCACATGTTTTCAAAGTCTTCAGCTGCAAATTCGTTTTATGTCGGAAAGGTCTAAACAATTGGTTCAATACCCATCACCTACCTATATATACATACCATAACAAGGTACGAAAATGTGAACACAGACAGCGGTTTCATTTCCAAACTGCTGTCTATCGTTGTAGATTGCATACAGTGACTTAGAAATGTATGAAAAAGGATATGAGCTAGTCTAGAAAATTAGATTAAAACCTACCAATGAACTCTTTGTTTCACCAACATGGTTCTGACTTCCTTCCATAGTGAAGTAACTAAGTCTTGTGATAGCGTTTAAGTAGGTTCATGTGATATAATCCAATTAATTTAATGTGTTCTAATCATAAGACGTATAATTTACCCTGTTAAACCCTTTCCTACATACAATAAATCTGCTGCAGACGACTTTGAGATCATCTCAATAAACCAATGGAATGTCTCTGTAAATGATTGTAATATTACTAAAGAAGTTGAAAACATTGTGGCAAAAGGAGAAATTGCTTGTTTTGAGTAATTTCTTCTTTTGCCAGTATGTTTTCAAAAGTCGTCTGCTTCAGAGGCATCAGAGAGCCTCTCTATAGGGGCAAGGGTTAATGTGTTCTAATCATAAGAAGTATGATTAACCCCTGTTAACATTTCCCCAATAATGAATATTTCAAGCCGTCTGCTTTCAAATCATTGGAGGAGTAAAACATACCAACTGGAAAATTTGCAACTGTAATTTTGATTCAAAGTTGAAATCAAAGCGCTGAAGGCACTGAATTTGTTTGGGTACATAAAACTGTTCAAACATTTGCCTTTGCATAGATGTGTGATTTATAAACTATGCATTGTTTATAAATATTACAACTTCGGGTAAAAGAATAAATGACGCATCCGTTAAAATTAAATGCCATTTTAGTTGTCTATAAAAATAAATCATGAGACATACATGTGAATATTATATTTAATGTCCAAGTTTCAAAAGACATGTAAAACAAATGGATAATCATTATGGCCCCGACTCACTCATCTAAGTATTTAATAATTTTTGTTACAAAAAAAATCACCATTGACCAAGGGTTTTCTAAAATCTTACTCAAAAGCTTCCTGCTTAACAAGAGATTTTTCAAGTTTTCACTATAGCCATATAAGGCCAAATAGCCCAGCCCCCCTGGCGGCCATGTTTTTCGACCAATCAACATGGCTTGGAGGAATCTGATAGATGGTCTCCCAATGAACATTTCTACAAAAAGAATTGAAAATTGGCCAAAAACTTTCGGATAAGAAGATTTTTCAAGTTTTTACTATAGCCATATTAGGCAAAAAAGCCCCGACCGCTGGCGGCCATGTTTTTCGACCAATCAACTTGGCTGGAAGGAATCTGATAGAGGGTCACCCTAGGAACATTTCTACAAAATTATTTGAAAATCGGCCTGACACTTTTGGAGGAGAAGATTTTTTTGAGTTTACACTATAGCCATATAAGGCAAAAAAGCCCCGCTCCCTGGCGGCCAAGGAACACTGTAGCAACGTTAAATGTCGCACCAACGCTAAATATCACACTTGACGTTTTATGTCACAAGGCTGACGCTGAACGTCGCAACCAACGCTAAATGTCGCAAAACCTTCTGACGTTATATGTCGCATCTGTAACGCCAAATGTCGCAAAACAAGGTACTGCCGATATATGTCGCAACATCAACGCTAAATGTCTCACTCCTTTATAAGCACTCTTTTGTAGTATTACTGTTTCACAATGTACAAATTACAATGTTTCATCTCACTCTGTCCCTTCTTTTTTTAGTTATAGCTCCTGAAGTAGTCATTTTTTTGCGACATTT
Source organism: Serripes groenlandicus (assembly GCA_031761405.1). Taxonomy (NCBI): domain Eukaryota; kingdom Metazoa; phylum Mollusca; class Bivalvia; order Cardiida; family Cardiidae; genus Serripes; species Serripes groenlandicus. Next base: position 285,390 of record JASEVX010000025.1, read on the forward strand.
AGCGTCAGCCTTGCGACATATAACGTCAAGTACGACATATATACAAGATATATATGCACTCTCGTACTATCGATATGGATTCGCACACTTACGATAAGGACTCTCACACAAGCGATATGCACTCTTGTACTAACGATATGGATTCGCTCACTAACGATATTGATTCATACACTTAAGATATAGACTCTCACAAAAGCTGTATGCACTCTCGTACTAACGATAATGACTCGCAAACTAACGATATGGACTCTAGTAATAGTGGTTCATCAGAATAACAGATTGCGCTTTGTGTTTATACATTCCTTGCGGGCCAATGACTGGCTCTTTCTGCGGATAGCCACATTTTGTGGCTGGTATACAATAGATGGAATATGGTATAAACGTCCAAGACATTATTTTTGTAAACACATGTACACGGACATACACTGTGACATAACGTTATAACATGTACAATTTTCTTAAGTTTTTTAAAACTGTAAAATTAAAGAAAATTGTACATGTTATAACGTAATGTAACAGTGTATGTCCGTGTACATGTGTTTTCAAAATGTTAATGCGTTCTATGGATAGCCACATATTGTAACTGGTATACAATTGTCTCTCTTGTCACAAACTGTATAAGCTAATACTGGAATAAAAACTGACACGGAATAAGTAACATGCTTTTTGTTGCCATTCCTTAACCTACTTATAAAAAAGTTTATAAATGTAGCACTTTAACATCCCGTAACTGATACCTTGAACGTTTATACCATATTCCATCTATTGTATACTAGCCACCAAATGTGGCTATCCGCAGATAGAGTAGAGCCAGGCATTGGCCCGCGAGGAATGTGTTAACACATCACGGATTGCCTGCACTAACCAACAGCCAGGTCCTGCTATTCATATACTTCTTCTAACACTAAAAGGCGACACAGATATATCACAGAACCGGCAAGGGTTGAGATACAACCGAGGCGGTTGTGTCTTGCTCACAATGTCTTTGAACAATCTATTCACCCGTTGAAGGGAGTATCGCGACGAAGGATTTTGTTTCGAACCAAGGTTAACAATAATATACCAAATCAACTGTGGTAGTTCTACATGGTGCTTTTGATGAACGTGTTTCGGTTTCCGTTTTAAATGTATCATTTCTCACAATCTGTTATTCTAATGAACCACTATTACTAGAGTCCATATCGTTAGTGTATAAATCAATATCGTAAGTGAGCGAATCCATATCAGTAGTACAAGAGTGCATATCGCTTGTGTGAGAGTCCTTATCGTAAGAGTGCGAATCCATATCGATAGTACGAGAGTGCATATATATTTTGACTATATGTCGCACTTGACGTTATATGTCGCAAAAAATGACT